>PVLA01001475.1:0-106667 GCA_004027455.1 Hydrochoerus hydrochaeris | reverse complement strand
CATGTATAAAAATGCCACATCTTTTTCATCCACTCTGCAGTTGATGGGCATCTTGGTTGTTTCCAAGATTTAGCTATCACAAATTGTGCAGCTATGAACATGGGTGCACATGTATCACTGTGATATGAACTTTTCAGTTCTTTGGGGAAAATGCCCAGGAGGGGGATAGCTGGATCGAATGGGGCTTCCAATCCTAGTCTTCTGAGAATTCTTCATATGGATTTCCATAATGGTTGCACCAGTCTACATTCCCACCAACAGTGGAGCAGTGTTCCTTTTTCCCCTGCAGCCTCGCCAACATTTGTTATCAGTTGATTTCTTGATGGCAGCTATTCTTTCCAGAGTAAGGTGGAATCTCAATGCTGTTTTAATTTGCATTTCTCGAATGACCAGTGATGGTGAACATTTCTTCATGTATTTATTTTCCATTTATGTATCTTTTTCTGAGAACTGTGTGTTCATCTCAGATGCCCATTTTTGGAGAGGGTCTTTGAATTTGGGGGGCTTGATGTTTTTCAATTCTTTATATATTCTGGACACAAGTCCTTTGTCTGAGGGGTTGCTGGTTAAAATTCTTTCCCACTCTGTTGGTTTTCTTTTCACTCTGTTGGTGACTTCCTTTGAAGTGCAGAAGCTTTTCAATAATGTGAGATCCCATTTGTTGGTTCTTTGAAGTGTTTCCCGTGCAGTTTGTGTTTTGTTGATGAATTCTCTGCCTACCCCTATGTCTCCAAGACTTCTACCTACCTTGTCTTCCAGTAGATTTAGTGTTTCTGTTTTAATATTGAGGTATTTGATCCATTTAGACTTTAGTTTTGTGCATGGTGATATGCATGGATCTAGTTTCAGTCTTCGGCATGTAGAGAGCCAATTTTTCCAACACCATTTATTAAAGAGACTATCCTTCTTCCAGTGGACATATTTAGCCCTTTTGTCAAATATCAGGTGGCTGAGTGTCTTTGTAGTTGTGCTTGCATCTTTTAATCTGTTCCATTGATCCTCAGGTCTATTTCTTTGCCAGTACCAAGCTGATTTTATCACTGTGGCTTTATAGTACTATTTCAAGTCAGGAATTGAGATGCCTCCTGCCTTTCTTTTGTTGCCTAGAATTGCCTTTGCTATTCTAGGTTTTTTCTGTTTCCAAATGAATTTTAGTAGTGTGTTCTCTAGATCTGTGAGGTATGTCAATGGTATTTTGATTGGGATTGTGTTAAATCTGTGTAACAGTTTTGGGAGTATGGCCATTTTCACAATGTTGGTTCTTCCTAACCAAGAGCAAGGAATGTCCTTCCATTTTCTAATATCCTCTTCAATCTCCTTTTTCAGCATAGTATAATTTTCAGCATATAGGTCTTTTACATTTTTAGTTAGGTTGACTCCTAAGTATTTCATTTTTTTACATGTTATTGTAAAGGGCAATATTTCCATAATTTCGCTCTCAGTAAGTTTTTTGTTTGTGTACAGGAATGCTATTGATTTCTGAGCATTGACTTTGTATCCAGCTACACTGCTGAACTTGTTTATTACCTCTAGCAGTCTTTTAATGGAGTTTTTGGGGTCTTCTATATAGAGTATCATGTCATCTGCAAATAGTGATAATTTAACTTCTTCTTTTCCTATGTTTACTCTTTTTATTTCTCTCTCTTGTCTGATTGCCCTGGCTAGTGTTTCCAGAACTAGGTTGAAAAGGAGTGATGAGAGTGGACATCCTTGTCTTGTTCCTGATTTTAAAGTGAAAGCTTTCAGTTTTTGCCCATTGAGTATAATGTTGGCTGTTGGTTTGTCATAGATGGCCTTTATAAGGTTGAGGTAGACACTGTGTATTCCGAGTTTCTGAAGGGTTTTTATCATGAACATGTGTTGGACTTTGTCAAAAGCTTTTTCTGCATCTATTGAGATGACCATGTGGCTTTTCTTTTTGGCTCTGTTGATGTGGTGTATTACATTGATTGATTTGCATATGTTAAACCATCCCTGCATTCCTGGAATGAATCCCACTTGGTCATGATATATAATCTTCTTGATGATTTGCTGCATTCTATTTGCCAGTATTTTGTTGAGAATCTTTGCATCAATGTTCATTAGTGAGATTGGCCTATAGTTCTCTTTTTTGGTTGTATCTCTCTCTGGTTTTGGTATCAGAATAATACTTGCCTCCAGGAATGATTTAGGGAGGATTGTTTTTTTCTCAATTTCATTGAAGAGTTTAAGAAGTACTGGCATCAGATCTTCTCTAAATTTCTTGTAGAATTCAGCTGTGAATCCATCATGACCTGGGCTTTTTTTGTTGGTAAGTTTATAATTACATTTTCAATTTCAATAGCTGATATTGGGTTGTTCAAAATTGCTATATCTTCTTGATCGAGCTTTGGTAGTTCATATGTTTCTAGAAATCTGTCCATTTTCTCTGTGTTTTCCACTCTATGTGAGTAGAGATTTTCAAAGTAGGTATTCATGATCTTTTGAATTTCCATGGGATCTGTAGTAATTTCTGGGAGTACAAATTTTGAACCAATTAAGACATTTCCTGTTCATTATATATATCATTGTTCTATTTGTATTCATTGATATCCTCTATGTTTTCAGATCTATAACACCAGATTCTCCCATTTCTTCCCTATTTGAGTGTAGTTCAACTGAATATGAATATAAAAATCATTTTGAAGCTGGGCATGGTGGTGCACACCTGTAGTCCCAGCACTTGGGAGGCTGAGGCAGAAGGATCATTGCAAGTTCAAGAGCAGCCTGGGTTATAAGGTGAGCTCAAGACCAGACTGAACTGCATAGTGAGACCCTGTCTCAAAAAGAAAAAAAAAATTGAAAATTCTAAATGCTATTAAAACAAGCGACAAAATTGTCCTAGATGGTCCTTGTTAGATTTGGCCAAGAAAATTTGTTGTTATGGAAATGTGGATCTAATATTGATCTTTAGACAGTGTAGCCCCTGTCTTATATACAGACCTGGTTATTGAGGAGTATTTGTGATAAGGATATCTTTTCCTTTGTGGCCTTCAGTGAGGAGCTAGTCCAGGTGTCAAAAATTGCCAGGGAACAATAGAAGGTTGATGTTTGTTGATTTGGTAATTGCTTCCATCTCTTGGCTTTGCAAATATGTCTTTATTATTTACATTAATAAAAGGCATGAGATCAATAATCTATATACCTTCAACAGCAATTTTTATTAATGTGACATGAACCAAGAATACATGATAGATTTGACCAAAATTAACATGCAAATTTTAAGCTTGTATAGCTATAAAATTTTCATAGTTTTGTCTTCTTTAGAAGTCATAAAACATATTTGTATCATCATATTGGTAATAAAGATAAATGTCCAGAATAATATTTGATTATAAAATTTATACACACAAAACGAAATATGTATCTATTTCATTTTGGGAAAAATAATGGAAACAAATAATAAATAATGTTTGGTTTTTGTAAATAGAAAATACAGCCAGGCATGGTAGCGCCTACCTGTAATCCCAGCTTTTGGGAGGCTGAGCCAGGAGGATCACTGAGAGTTTAAGGCCTGTTTGGGCTACAAAGCGAGCTGAAGGCCAGTCTGAGTTACACAGTGAAACCATGTCTCAAAAAGACCCCCCCAAAAAATACTGTTCACAGAAATGCTGAACTTCACTATTTAGCTAATTATGCCAATATTTTAAATTTTTTGGTGGTATTGGGGAACGAACTGATGAGCCCCTTTAATGTTTTTTTCATTGTGCAAATATTTGACATCCCTTGATTATAATGCAAATCATTCAAGTCTGCCTTTCCTATCCTTGATGGTCTTTGTAATTCTTAATTATCTTAAAAACCTAAGTGCCTTGATTTTATGTGGCTTGTCTCCCATAGGTCCACACAGAAGACTTTGGCTTCAGTGCGGTGATCTTGAAAGGTGGTGGAACCTTTGGGAGATGGATCCTGGTGGAAGGTGGTTAAGTTTCTGGGGACAAGGCCCTCAGAAGGAATGAATGCTGGCCTCTCTGGGTGAGTTAGCTCTCAAGGGAATGGCTGGTTATAAAGTAAGGCTACACCATACATTTGGCCCTTTCTGTACCCAAGCTGTTTCCTGTTCTAATTCTCAGTCATCATGTGATGCATAGACCTTTTTTCTTTATAAACATCCGGGGTCAGGTATTTCGTTATAGAAACAGAACCTGAACTAAATAAACAAGTTTCTTAGCTTGTAATGCATTGGAGGTTTGTGTAGTTATACTTATTGTCGATGGTTGATAACCTGTGGTTGCAGTGGTTATTTTCTTCCAGAGCATCAGTTTTCTTGAGCTTTAATTTCCTGTCCCTCCAAAGTACTTTAATAATATAGAACAACATACCCCTATTACAGGAGTTTGATAGTTCAAGAAATTCAGGAGCTTAATTTTTATTGTGGAGTTAAAACATAATCAAATGCAATTCCAATTTACCATTTTATTCAGAAAATAAAGAGAAAAGTAACAGTTTTTATATGGAGAAGATTTTGCCTGCCTCTCCCTAGGGTACCCTTGGAAAGGATTGAGAAAGAAGATGTTCATTTGCTTTCTTCCGTTACAGCAGCATCATGCTGTTAAGAGTGGGACTAGCTGACAGTCCTTGATTCTAAAGCTTGAGTCTAATGTTTGAAAGGTAATTTCTTTAAAAACATTATTAAATTTTCACCTCAACTCTGATTTTAGAACTCAATCTTCAAACAAGATGAATGCAGCAATATAATTAATAAAATGCTCAATACTAGTATTTTTCCTTAGTAGTTACTCAGTCTTACATGGCTTAGAAAACTGAGCTGACATTTTCTAGGAGATTTTCTAGCTAAGCCAAGCTCCTTGTAGGCAGAAACAGTGTCTCTTTTGCTGTTACATAACTTCCACTTCATAGAGTGTTTGGTTCATAATGTGTGCTCAATAAATATTTGCTGCATGAGTACAGTGGTAACTCGGTTTATGAACTTAATTTGGTTTACGGTTTTGGAGGAGATGACCGCAGTTGTGTTTGTGTGGAGAAGATGGCCCGGGTCATGTTTGTCATCCAATGCTGAGTTTGAGAACAGAGGTGAAATGTTGACAAATGTTATTGTTTATGAACTGAATTGCTTGCAAACAGAGGCATTCCCATATTCCCACCTTTTATCCAAGAACAAGCTGACATAAGGGTATAGGTAAAGTTTAAAAAAAAAAAGTAAGTATTGTTAAAAAATACTGACTGAAAGACGAATGATTTTAAACTCCGAGAGCAAAATAAAGTTAATGTATAATTATAACACAGCCACCAGAAACCCAATACAGTGGAACTTTACACAGACAGGTGTGTGCCTGTGTGCAGGGGGAATGACATCTGTCAGAGACAGGCAGTTATGAAATGACTCCAGGAGCCGTGTTTCAAGTGATGTGGGGGTGGAGGAATTGTGACTTGCAGGGAAAAGTGTGTTTTCCAGAAGCAGACAGAATAGGCACTACTAGTAAACACAGTTTCCTAATCCACTGCCACCTGCCTGTCCTTTACATCCACACACTGCCATCGCTTACGCAGTCTCTTAGAAACTTTTTATGGTTTGCAGTCCTGGAGAGGGAATCCAGGGCATCGCAGGTGCTAGGCAAGCACTCTACCGCTGAGCTACATCCCAGGCCTTTTTCATTTGGAAACAGTCAGGCTTGCTAAATTGCTGAGGCAGGACTCAAGCGTGCAATCCTCCTGCTGTAGACAAACCAGAACCTGGAACCACAGGCATGCACTGCTCTGCCTGTTTTGAAGACAGATTCTTTTATCATCTATGAGGAAGTGAGGGTCTATTCAAAACCTGGTGTCTTGTTAACTTAGTTTACAGACAAACATGACCAGGAAGTGACAAGGAAGGCAGGTGTCTGACCTTTCAGAGAACCGAAAGTCACTGTCAGGCAACTATAGAGAATGCACTGTTGGAAGGGAAAATTTTGAGTTTTCTCCAGTGTAACCCTATTTCAATAGGAAAAGTACTGAATTAGATTTAAGCAAGTCATGCAGCATTCTGAGGAGATGGAAGATCTGGGGAGTCCAGAGGCTGAGTTCAGGGACCCTGCATTTGGCAGTGTGTTAGAAGTTCCCATTGAAAAGGGTTTAGCTTTTTATCTCCCTGTCAATATTTCTGTCATTTATTCCTAGGCTTATTTAACACAATATCTGCTCCAGTCTGATAAGCAGAGATTGTAATGCAGAGTGGAGCCAAGTTCTTGCTCAGCCTTGTGCCTATCATGAAGGCAAAAATGGTAACCAGTTCAGTTGCAACACCTTCCTGGAACTTGGTACCCAGAAATAAGCAGACCCCAAACACTGATAAGGTTGTCATGGAGAGCTGCATTCCAATCTTCACTGTGCTTCTGCCAACAAGGGTGGATTTGAATTCTATAGGCTTCTTGAATTTCCACATACAGTTTTTTTTTTTTCCATTTTCCACCGAGATGTCCTGAAAGATGATGGGAGATATTGCCCCAGCCAAAATGAGTTACTGAAATGCCAAAGGGCTCTGTGTGTTCTGTTTGTTTCGCAATGAGGAAAGTGATGAACATTTTCTTAGAATGTGAGTTCATTTGAACAGATCAGCTGAAACAAGAGTCCATGTCCCATCACATTGTCTGCGCAGCCATCTGATGAGTTTGCCTTCAACTCTGCCTTTGCTCTCCTGTGTCTATGAGGTTCCCCAGAGAAGCCTTTCCTGTGATGAATTTCTTCTATGGGAATTTTTCTTCTTAAAAACAAATGCAATTAAGTGTTGAATGTTACTTTTTTCCCTTTAAAAATCATTCTCTCTAAAACACCAGGAAAGTAAAAATAAATAAATAAATTTACCTATAGTTTTATCATGCATGTCTTTTTTTTATGTTGGTTTTTATCCCCCTCAACATAATAATTGTACTCAATACAGAACTGTTTTTTTTTTTTTTTTCCTAGTTCTGGGGATCGAATCCAGAGCCTTCACACTGAGCTACATTCCTGGCTTTTTTTGTTTCTTACTTTGAGACAGTGTCTTGCTAAATTCCCCAGGTAGGACTTGAATTTGCAATCAATCATTCTTGAATTAAAGGCATACATTACTGCACCCAGCTTCAATATAGAATATTTATCACACTTTGAAACACATTATATGTCATTTTATATATTATTACAAAAAACATACTTTATTTATTTATTTACAGTATTGGAGTTCAAAACTAGGGCCTTGCATATGGGAGGCAGGCGCTCTTCTGACCTAGATCCCTACGGTATTACATATTCTTAATGAGAATCACTAAATATATTCCATGTCAGACACTACCCTCTACATCATGAGTTGTTCAATTTTTACTTTATTTCTAATGTTTTTCATCATTATGAATAGTACAATAAGCATAATTGTGAACAAGGTATTTTTCTTATGTAAGATTATTTCCTTGGGATATTTTCCATATTTCTATGTAAAATGGTTGCATATAATATGAAATTGATTGTTTTTGATTATCCATCTTGGTCAGGACAATTAACTGTTTTTTCTAATCTGATACATGAAAAATGATATATTATTTTATTACTTTTATTTTATTGTATTATTTTTATTGATATGTGGTATACTAAAAATTACATTTATATTCTCCAACCTAAATAAAGAATCATCTCAATACAATTTATTGAACAATTTTATGGTTTCCTATTGGTTTTGATGCTTTCTTCAGCACGTAGTGGATGCTTACAAGAATCAGTCCTGTCAGTGGTGGCCCCGTGGCTCAAGGTACAAATAGCTGACACAAGACAACTTCTATCTCCAGGCATTGGCTCTGAGACTGGTAAAAGGAAGGTCTTGTTTCCAAAATCATCCCTCAGGAGATCCAGCCTTTTGGACTCTCTGAAATTTACTTTTTTGGTATCTTTTAAATGTGCTTAGCCTTTAAATTACACCTTGCTCCTCTCAGTCCTTTAGATATTTACTTGGCTTTCTGTATTATGATCCATCTGCCTCTGAATGACTTGAAAATGTAGAAAAGTCCATCAGAGAGAAACCCATTATCCATGCCTTTGCCCCAGGCAGAGTGAAAATGGAAATATTATGACTAGGATCCAGGATATTTCCCAGCTAATGATCTCAGTACTGGGGTGCAGGGGAGAGGGGAGAGATAAGAGAAGCATGCGTGAGATGTTTTGCTCTAAACAAATGTATGATTTCATGGTGTAATCAGGATGCACGTGCCTGAAATTATGCACAAAACCAGACACACAGCATTGCAATTCAAACCACTTACATAATGAGAGGAAAACAAGGTAACTTGTGGAAAATGAGAAAAAAAAAAAAGACTCCCGGAAGTTCTCCCTGTTTTTGCCCTTTTCTGAGTTATCCCGCTACTTTTCCTTTTCTCCCCGGCCTTGCTAGTTTGGTAAGCTTGGGTAGGTTTCTGAACTTCTCTCAGTCTCAGTTTCTTTGTAAAATGGAATCAGCAATAGCAATTATCTCATGGGCTTATTAGGGAATGTGTGAGGAGTACTCAGTACAGAAACCCGAACATCACAAAAGTCACTCATGTCCACTTCCTTCCTTACAGCCCATTCTTTCCCCTCTACCAAAACTTGCTCTCCAACTTTCTTTCCCATTGGTATTGACTGATTGATATGTCCTTGGTATTGACTGATTGATTCGCATTTATTAAGACAGGTTAGAATGTCTGAGGCAAGCTTTCCAGAGTAGCCTGGCACTTCTGAGGGACCTTGGACTTGGGAGTACACTGAGCGAAGTCTCTCTTACTTTGGATTCGAGACTTTGCACTGCTCACGTAGCCTTTCTTACGGATCCTGAAGTCTACATGAGAGGTAAGGAACAGTCAGAGGTCTGCCTTATGTCTTGCCATTATCACCCACAGCACCACAAGCGTAACAGTGTTCTCTGGTGTTAGATGGCAGTTTCTCTGTGGGTTTTATCTGCTCCCTTCTGTGAGGAGATAAAAAGGCTGTCAGCTGTGGAAGGCAGTCTTCTCATGTGACACTTGTGGGTGGTTTTACAGCACCAGCACCAGGCTGGAAATGTAGCTGCAATTTTTTTTTTTTTTTCAAATCTTAAAATGTGCTTTTCCCTGTTAAAAATGGACTTTTTTTCCATATACACTAAAAAGTTCTAATATCCCCAAATGAGAAAAACACTTCACAAATTTCCAAGCATTTACTGTTGTTTACAGAAGGGACTAATGTGTAAGAGCTGCTGACTCAAAGAGTTCCTGGAGACAATCCTGGCTGGCTGGGTCAGTTGTCTCTTCTTATGTGGGTTACAATATCTCTGGTGCTTGGGACTTTTAAGATCTTTATTGCTTTTCTGTTAGTGTATCTAACTTTTATTGAGCACTTACTTTGTGCCAGGCACCATCATGCCAAGCCCTTTAAAGATATTTTCTAGTTTAAACCTCAGTAGGATCATGTGAGATAAGCACCATTATGTTCCCGGTTTTACAGATAAGGAAAACCAGGTTACTGAGGTATTTGCCTAAAGACTGGGAAAGGGTAAATTAGTGAGCGCATGATTTCATTGAGGTCTCTGAGGTGCTTGTGTCCTTAAATACTGAGGTGCATAATTACCAGATTTTGTTAAATAATTGATGAATGTTCACCCTGAAATCTGCCCGGCAACATGAAAATACATTTGGGGAAGAATCATTGCAAATTGAAGTAGGCAGGATTGGAGGTATTCTGGTATTTTATCTCAAAACTTCTGATTCTTTCATGCTATCAAGACTGGACCATTTTTTTTTCCCTTCTACAAAAAATGTGATAGATCTCAGCTTTGAATGATCTTGATTTTCAGAATTCCCACAGATTGATAAATTGTAGTAGCTCTTAATACAGTGCTTCTCACTACAACATTCCTCCTGTTCTTCACTTGTAGGCCTTCATCGGATGCGATGCTTGGTTTAGCTATAATCGTGAGTGACCTAGCTACAAGTAGTGTAAAGGTTTTTAAAGACCTGTGACTTTATGAAGTAGATTGGAAGAATATTTTAATAAGAAATCAAATTGGGAGTTTTGGTGAAAGGATCAGGGTAAAATAAGACCAAGATGCAGGTTTGGAAAGGAACTATTTGAACACCAAGGACACAGTGGTTAAAAATCCTTTTCCTGAGTTAGATGTAGTGCTGGTTCCCTCCTGTCCTACCTACTCAGGAGGCCAGACAGGTGGATCACTTGCTCCCATGGGTTTAAGATCAGCTTGGGCAATGTAGTGAGACCCCGTCTGAACATAACCCCAAACAAGCAGGGCATGGAGGTGCACGCCTGTAATCCCAGCACTCTGGGAGGCTGGAACAGGAGGATGGGAAGTTTGAGCTCGGCCTGGGCAATTTAGCAACTCAGTGAAACACTATTTAAAAAAAAAAAAAAAAAAGCCTTGGGTTGTAGCTATATTGGAAGGCTCTGGGTTCAGTTCTAGTATCAGAAAAACAAAATCCTCCTCCCAGGACATAAAACAGTCAGCATGTTGGAGACACCAAAGTTTGGAATGAGCTGCTGCTGCTGTGTTGAGTTCCACCCCAGCCCCAGCGCAGGGAAGAGTAGACTGGAGTTGAACTCTGGCTTTGGAAACAGAGAGATTAAGGGTGAGGAGATTGGTTGGACAGCATTTTTAGCAGAAAAATCAGACTTGCTGTTGGCTTGAGATTGGGTTTCATTTGCAGAGTTTTCTCAGGTGAAAGAGGGGCCACGTCATCCCCCAAGATCAGGTTTGGGATCATTCTTAAATTCCTGTGCACCAGACAATGCTCTGACAGTGATCAAAACTGATACCATCAATGAAGGCAGATGGACACCATGTCCCTAAGGTTAAGGAACCCTGCGCCAAACATCATCTCTTATCTAGCTTTCTGGCTGGGAATTCTTCCTAGCTAATCCAACTGTGAAGAAACGCAAGACAAATCTAGTTGAGGGATCGAGTATAAACAAATGCCCTGTATTATTTAGGAATGCCAAGACTACTAAAGGCAAAATACAGCTGAGGAATTGTTACAGATTAAAAGATACTGAAGAGATGTGACAAGAATGCCTAATGTGATTCTGGACAAGATTCAGACCTGGAGGGGAAAAATATGCTCTAAAAGATAGTACTGAGACAACTGATAACATTAAAATATGGGCAGAAGTTTGGGGAAGTTGTTTTTTGTTTTAATCAATGTTGAATTTCCTAATCTTGATAGTAGTGCTTTGACTATATGACAGGCTACTGTTGCTCTTAGGTACAGGATTCTAGGCCTATTAAGAGGTAAATGGGCACAATGCATGCCACCTATGCTCAAATGGTTGTGAAAATAAACCATATGAATATAAAGGTAGCTATAAAATATATGTAGTACATTAGAGAAATTGCTGAAGTCCTTATATATTCCTTTTGACATTTTTTTGGGTAAGATTGAGATGATCTCAAAATAAAAATTAAAAGCAAGTCATTATCTCAGCAAGACCTTACCAGTGACCAAGGTTTATTTGAACCCCACACTCCCTTAGCCCCTATCCACGTACAACTATTCCCTTTAGGAATGATAGCCAACCCCACCCCAGAACTGCTCAGTCAGACTTTCAGGGGATGGGGCTCAGGATTCATGTTTTAATGAGATTTTTAGAGGGGTCTTGGGCATAACGAATCTGGAAAAGCCCTGACTGAAGGCTCTTGGAAGAATCTTAGGGGTGATGTTACATAATGGGACGGGGTGGGGAGGGGGGATAAGTGGGGAATGTAAAAGTGGTGACCATGTGATCTACCTCACAAGGTGCTAAGATCATATTGGCTAAGGACCATCATATTTTTCCCTGTACTAAGTTTTTCCTTTTGGCTTAAAGGTACATTTTTAGTACAAAATTTCCCAGGAAGGATAAATGATGAATGTATATTTAGAGAATGAATCCACAGAACTCATCATGGTGAATACAAATGGGTTATAATGAGTTTGCAATGTTGGTTTTGTACTGGAACTTGAACCCAGGGCCTCATATATGTTAGGCAAGTGACCTACCACTGAGCTGGTTGTCCATTTTCAATTTGGCTGTTTATCGAGCTGGTTTTCTAGCTCTGCTTGTCATTTTCTGGTGAGCAGTAACAGTCCCATTCCCTTGTCTCCATAAAGGATATTCTGAAAAGAAACCTGTAGAGTGGTAGTATCTATAAAAGGAAGAGACTGGCTTTGAATTTCCTGAGTGCAGGCAACTTGGTCAGTCAGACTTGATGTGGCTGACCTGGGAGGAAGAGCTTGTGCACAGGAGAAATTGACAGAATGGGGGGAATTGGTGGAGCAGTTCATATGCTCCTTCATGTGGTAAGGAGATCTGAATCCAGGACTGGCTATCTAATTTGCAGTATATAGTGCGGAACGAAAATATGGGAGTTCTTGTTCAGAAATGATCAAGAGTTTCAAGATGGTGCCAACAAAACATCAAATCAAGCATGAGGAACTTCTAGGATCCTGAGCACAGGTGGCATTACCATGAAGAAGAAAGACTGCCTGAATCTCTCCTAGTCTAAACCAGATCAGATTTACTAGAACTTCATCCAAGAGGGTGCCTCTTCCTGTGGGGGATATTCTTAGGAGTGGAGCTGAGAAAGCTTGAAGTCAGGCCGGGGGTTGAAAGGACTATACACTGCAAAGTTCCTTCAGAAACTATAGAAACTTTACCCAAGTCTCACCAGAAAGCCAACTTTTTTTTTTTTTTTTTTTTTTTGTACTGGGAATTGAACTCAGGACCTTGTGCTTGCCAGGCAGGCATTTATGCCACTGACTTATATCCCTAACCCCAGAAAGCCAACATTTGATACCCACCTGATAAGAAACCAGTCAGCTTTGGCCTAATGAGCTATGGTAGTCCAGAAAGGACTGAAATCACTCCCATAGTTCAGAACAGTAAGTTTATTCTTTTCATCCTGCTCTTACTCCCCCATCCCAACACTCAAGGGACTAATATGTGAAGACATAGGAACAATATGAGCAGACCACATCCCTTCCGTATGGCTGAGTCACTGCTTTGAAAAGGCCTGAAGGAGATGAGTCCAAAGTTTTAAACTAGAATAGACTGGTACGTGTGTCTGCATGTGTGTGCAGGTTTTTGTGTGCCTGGGTGTGAATTTTTAATAACTAACGATACTCTAAATCCAAAGGGTTTTCCTTGAAATAGTATTAAGGAACAGGACACATAGATTTGATAGAGCATCAATGAAAGGGAGTGATTAGAAAACCTAATTTCTTTGTATCTCATGGAGCAGGCTGCTCAATAAACCAGCTGCATTTTAAGAAGTATATTTGCTGCAAGGGAAGGAAGAGAGGAAAGCAATTCATGAAAGACTCAGTGGGCACATAATAGCTGGAGAACATTTTGACTTCTACTATTGATCTGAGGATATCTAAGTGAGCATTTAATATAACCTACCTAGAAAACACAGCCATTGGAAGAACACCTTACTGGAAACTTACTCGTTAATATAGTTAACTCCTTTGAGAGTAAACATTTCAAATATTACATCCTGCTCTATTTATTGCTTCTCTGTATAGATTTTTTTAGGGTAGGATTCCTAGGGTTTTTGCTGAAGTTACTCATTTCCTCATCATAAGGACTGAGTGCTATTTGGTTAAGCTGATGTTCACAACTGGTGTGATCTACTGGTGTGGTCGTCGGGGGTCATACAAACATTTAAACATTAAACACGTCTACATGAATTATTTATTATTTCACGTACCTATCAAATATTCACTGAAATTCTAAATGGGCACTCCTAGGCCTCGAGAGGGACAGAATGTAAATGAGGCACTGACTTCATTCTTCAGATGCTTCTAGTTTGGTAAGGCTTGAGATATACAGAAATAACAAGAAGACAAGGTCAAAGTGTTGCGAGGTAGCTTTAAAACGCTGTGCCCTCATGCCAGGTCTGCAGCCCTGAGGCTCAGGTGACCCAGCTCCAAGCCAGGGAGCATGCCCTCTATAAGCCAGAACTTGGGCACATGGCTTGACACTTTTACTTGGTTAGGCTGACCACCTGCTCACTTTATTATGTGTTGTCACCAAATACTTTGAGGAAGCCAAGGACACTCTTGACTCTGACCAATAGTCATTGCACAGGCCTGCGCAGTACCGGGAAACAGAGGAGGTGACGCCTGAATCCCTTGGATAACTAGAATCTTCCATTTCAAGGTTATTATCTTGTTTCATCTTAGGTTTTATTTTAAATAATTTATGGCCCAATCTCTTGAAGGCTCCCAACAGTGCTATGTATATAGAAAGGGGAGGACTCCTATCATGTGTCAGGCATCTCTAAGTTAAAAGTAACCTTTTAAGCTGCTAAGTAACCTTTTCCAGGGGGGAATCCAGAAGAGATCTCTCAACTGCACGGTAGTCAGGGAGAGTGACTCAGTCTTTAGTTTGTATCAGGGCACACAGCCTTTCTACTGGGATCCCCCACATTCACTATGCATTCTCTTCTTTCCTGAAGGCTTCCTAAATGCAAACATCTGAATATTAAGTTTATTTTTCTTTCTATATTCTATTATGTGATTGTAAAACGAAACCAAAACCAACTTTGACCTGTGTGACATCTTAACTGGAAGCTGCAATGTGGTGAGTTGCACATTTAAGGACGCAACCCTCTGCAGGCCCAGAGTTCCTCTGGCTTTTTGCAAACCTTGCGCTGCAGAGACTGCTTAGGTAGCAATTTTGAGCCTGGCCAGTGTGTCATAACCCACAGAAAGTCTGCCTCTTCCAGAAGAGTAGGGCAGAAGGCTTTTATCCCGCACAAGGGACAGAAAAGGCGCGCAAACGCGTCCCACCTCCAGTGTCCCTGATAACGGCCAGGCTTTAAGAGCCACCAAAGTTTCAAGCCAGCAAGCCAGGGTCGCTGGCGAGGCCGAGGCAGCGCACTCCTGGAGGTGGACGTTTAGCCTCAGAGTTAAGGAAGCGCTGGGGGCGCGGCCTCGGAGCTCAGCGAGGCGCAGCTCTACCCAGCCCTAGCCGCCAGCAGTTGGCTGCAAAACTGCTGGCTCGGCCAAGTGACACTGACCTCGGGGGAGGGTCGCAGACACCTGGACAGGTGCCCACAGGCCAGGTTTCACTACCGCCAAACATCTGAGAAAAATGAAAGGAACCAAAACAAAACAACACGCTCCACACGAGATCTTCCCCTTCCCCCTCCCTCTCCTTCCTCTCCTCCCTTACAGTCTTTATTACGCACTATTTTTTTTTTTTTTAATTTGTGCGTTTGCCTTTACTTCCACTCCTTTCTCCCTGTTGGTCGGTAAGTTACCCACCCCCAACCCATCGCACCCCGGGTCCCCCTTTTCGTGTGCAGGCGACTCGCTGGTTCCCTCGCTGTCCCAGGACCCTTGCGCGCGCTCACCACCCGGTTCTCACCTCCCGGGCCCCTGGGGGATCCGCGCGTCCCGGGCAGGGAGGTCCCGCGCCCTCCGGACTGGGGTCCCCGCTGGCCCCGCCCCCGCGGTGGCCCGTCCCAGCTCCGCCCCCGGCCGCCGCCGCCCGATTGGCTGCCGCCCTCCCCGGTCCTCTCCGCCCCTCGCCGATGGGCACCGACCGCCACCTGGTCCTAAAACTCTCGGAGGGGACCGCGGGGCTGCGCCGGCTGCGGCTGCCGAGGGGCGGCGTGGAGACGCGGGCGGGCAGGGGAGGAGGTGGAGGAGGAGGAGGAGGAGGAGGAGCGAAGGTGTCACGGAGAAAACTTCGGGAGGAACAGGAAGCCTGCGGGGAGGCGGCGGCTGCGGCTTCTCGGGGCGTCCGGAGCCAGGCTCCCCCGCGCGGAAGCGGGCTGCGCCCCGACATCCTCGGCTGCGCCCGGACCCGGCCGGTGCCCGGGCGTGCGCTCCACAGCGCCGGGGCCGCGGCGGGGCGCGAGCGCCAGGAGGGGCGTCCCCTGTGGAGCATGAGGCAGCAGCATGTCTGAGAAAATGTCCAGTTTCCTCTACATCGGGGACATCGTGTCCCTGTACGCCGAGGGCTCGGTCAACGGCTTCATCAGCACCCTGGGGTAAGCAGCGGCGCCCCGCGCGCCCCGGGCCAGGTGGGGCCGGCGGGGGTCCCCCGCTCCGGGAAGCCGCCGGGGAGGCAGGACTTTCTCAGCAATTTGGTAACCTCAAGCTCCGAGACACTTCAGCAAAGGAGGAAGTGATTCAAAAGCCCGGAGCCAGGCCCGGAGAAGACGTCTTGGGTCTTGGAGGGCTTCTCCGGCGGCGCTTGGTTTGATTAAAACGTGTGTTGGTTCTCCCTCCACGGGAGACCAGGACGCTTCCCCTTCCCCTCTCTCCTCACCGCTGCGCCGCGCTCGGCCCCTCGCCTGTCTGCGCTGGCTTAGAAGAAGCGGTGGGTGGAAGGAAGGAAGGCCGTGGCCTTGGCACGGAGCTCCGGCCAAGTGGGAGACCCAGGCTGGCTTTGTGCTTGCGGAGCTGCTCACCGGCTCCTCTTCGCTGGAGCGGTTCGCTTTCAGCTTTGCCAGAGAGAACCCCTGCGCCTTTGGGCAGCCTGGGGGGCGTCTGGCTGCCCGGGGTCCAGGTCTCAGACCTGCCCTTCCCCTTCCCTAGCTTTGGCCCCTTGTGGAACCCGGTCAACTGCGAGGCTCTGGAAATTTGAGTTGGTTTATAAATTAGGGAGATCCGTAACTGTATACATAGATAAAGGCAGTCTGCTAAATAAATAGGATTTTTTTGATCACCAGTATTTTCTCTCCCTCTCCTGAGCGTCCATACCACTGTGCAGTTGAATTCATCCTGCAGTGTATTTCCATGCATAGTTTTGTTGTTGTTACCTCGTGGTCCCAGGCTTTTAGACTCCCTTAGTCCTACAATTTTGAGGCTGAGAAACTGGCGTTTCCACGTCTGGCTGGTCACTGTGTTTCGCTGTTGGGTTTTGGAGTACATGACCTGACACGCACTGTCCCAGCACTGTGATGAGGAACGTTGTTATAACGGAGCGCTGCCTACTTAGCTCTCGGACTTGGAAGTCACCAGTGGTCTCACGGTTCCTGGTGTAGGTGCATTTCCCAAAATGATTGAGAAGGAAGATAGCTTTAATGTAATCCTTTTTCTGTCAGTGTTAATGTTTTCTCGTGAAACTGACGTGTAGAAGGGAGAAATAGCAACAGCAAGTGCCTGTGCTGGGTTTGGAAATCATGTTTCTGAGAGAATTCACAAGTTGAGTTTTGGGGAGTCTCCCAACATCTTGCGGATGAAGTCTGATGTACTTTGTTCTCTATTGGCCCATAGGTGTGTGTAATGCAGTATGTCTTCTAGTATAAGCCTCATGAACTTGGGCAGTTCACATAACCTATCAGTACCTTAGTTTCCTCAGTTAGAAAAATGGTGCTAAAAATGGTAGCTACTTCATAGGGTTGTGGTGAGGAAGAATAGAGTTAAGGTCAACTGCTTAGCATACTACAGGCTTGTGATAAACACCTGCACAAGTAGTAGCAATTGCAGTGATTATGATTGTCTTGCTGAGTGTGTGCAATAGTGACATTTGTAGACAAAATAATAAAAAGGGAATCGAGTATAAAACCTAGACCAGAGGTAATGTTTCTGTAGTGTCTTGTTCAGTTAGCTATGCATATGGATAACTTGTGAAACAAAATACTCACAGGGCTGTAGGTGGTAAATCAGGAAGCAACAACTTCAAAAGATGTTGAATATCTCTTACTTACATTAGCTATCAGGAAACTGAGGTAAAAAGAAACAAAGTGACCACCTCAAGATGCAGGATGTGCCTGCCAAAAAGTAGAACTGTTACCCTGCCTCCAAATTCCCAGCCAAGTGTGTTTTTCTTTGGTTGCACATAATATTTTTTAAACTTTGAGAGGCATAAGCTTGAGTAACTATTACTGTGGCATATACTGTTGTACAGATGTTTCTTCTTATGCTTTTCTTTCTTTTTTTTTTTTTCTTTTTATGGTACCCAAGATTGAACTCATGACCTTGTACTTGCCAGGCAGGCGCTTACAATGCTGAGCTAGCCTCTGCAGATATTTCTTCTTTAGGCAGTGTTTCTTACTTGTGTTTTAGAAATCAAGTCTCCTTAGAATGTCTTTGTGTAGCACGTGACAGTATTTTTCTGTTCACGAGCTGAATCTTGCTGAGATTAATCTGATACGGCCTTCTTGCGCTAGATGCAGTTGAAGAAGGGTCTTTACAAGTGCTGCTGTTGGTGACATCTGGTGCCTGGAATATTCTTTTTCTGTGATTGCTGATGCAGAGGACCCTATACTCTCCTAGTACTTTAGATGTAGGAGTTGGAAGTGACCATACCTCCCTCCTGGTACTTGCTTCTGAATGGCTTTTCAAAGGGCGTGAGGGAATGTCATTGCTGATGTGCCCTGATGGAATTTCCTGGCTCTCAGTGAAAAGTGTCCAAAGGGTACTCAGGGTAGCATGATGGCATTGTAGATTTAAGTGGGATATAGGTTAAGAGAACCCTTAGGCAATAATCACAACAAATTATAAAAGTGCTGTGATAATCCTAGCCAGCTCTGGTGGTTCATTGCTATAATTCTGGCATTGTAGGAGGCCGAGATGGGAGGATCACAAGCTAGTCCATCCTTAACAACTTAATGACTTTCTTGAGACTCTGTTTCAAAATTAAAAAAAGAGGGGCTGGGTTTGTAGCTTGGTGCAAAGGCCCTGGCTTCAATCCTCAGTACTGAAAAAAAGCACTCTAAGTAATGTATCTATGATGCATAAAAATACAGTACTTTTCTTTTCTATTTTTTTGGTACCAGGGATCAAACTCACAACCTCACACTTACCAGGCAGGCATTTATGTCACTAAGCTAAATCCCTGGCCAAAATACAGTACTTTTCTGCTTTGAAAACAAGACAACATATACTCGTATGCTGGGAAACATAATTTCTGTAAAAGTTTTGGAATATCAAATAAAATCAAACTTATGATCATTAAACTAATGATCATTTCCAAACTATGATGTACACGAAAATGTAAATAATATTGCAAAAACTTGTGAGATGCTTTTAAAAGCATCTGCCCTTTTAATTAAGGCTCATTTAATTTCTAAAGGATCATGCAGCCTCTTTTTTTAAATTTACCTAATGTTTTATTGAGCTAAAATGCAAATAACATAAACTCTACCATTTCAATTATTTTAATTTATATATGTAGTTCAAGGGCATTAATAACACGTCATTGTGCAATACCATCAGCATACATTTCCATAATTCTTTCCTCTTGTAAAACTGAAATTTTATATTTATTTATTTATTTATTTATTTATTTATTGTTTTGGTGCTGGGAATAGAACTCAGGCTCTTGTGCTTGCCAGGCAGTTGCAAACCTTATTTTCTATTCTTCCTATTTTTTTTTTTAATTAACATGTGGGTAGTTTTCAAGGCTATCGATTCATTAATATAAAATAATTCTCTAAAACTCAGGGGTGAAAAGTTTCAACTATTGAGGAATAATTCCATTTTGTTTTGTCATAGTTTAATTAAGGCTGCAGAACATAATATCTGAACTTTTTTCAAAACAAAATAATAGGAGATTAACCATGGCTAATGTATTGCATCTTTCTATCTTCAAAGTTGTTGCTCAGATTACAAGATCTAGGCATGAAAAAAATGATCAATAAAGCACAAACCATTCTTTTTGATGAACTAACAGATTAGTAGTTGTAATATATCTATAATATATATACACACACATATATATATATATGATCAGATTTTTTTTCTCTGTGTTAGCTTCTGCCAACCTTCTTCTTCTTTTTTTTTTAGATAGGGTTTTACTAAGTAGTTCAGGCTGGCCTCAAACTCATAGCAATCCTCATGCCTCAACCTCCTGAGTGCTGGGATTACAGGTGTTAACCACCACACTTGGCTGTAGCTTCTTCTTGTTGGAACAAAATATCTGAGATATTTAACTTTAAAAGAAAGATTAATTTGGCTTACAGTTTTGGCGGGTGTAGTCCTTGACCAGTAGGCCTCCTTGCTTTGGTCTCGTGACGGCTCATTGTCATGGCAGTTCATGTGGTCGAGGAGACCATTCATTCACCTTTTGGCTGCAGGAAGCAAAGAGAGAACCTGAAAAGGGGATAGGTCCCACTCTCCCCTTCAAAGGCAGGCCCCTGATAATCATCCCCAAAGCTGAAAAGGCTCCACCACCCTCAGCAGTGCCAGGAGCTGTGACCCAAGCTTTAACCAATGGTCCTTTGAGGGATGTTTAAGATCCAAGTTATAGCATTTTTATATTGAGAAATCAGACTGATCACTTAGAACTATAATTGTTTGGTCCCTTTGATTTCTATATGTGACACTGCATATATATTTTGTGATGGTCATGCATGGTTTTAATGCTTTGGACTTTCTTTAGCTTGTTGAACCACATTGTCCTCACAGTTTTAGGTGTTAGGAAGCTCACTAGTAGTGGAGGCTCATGCCACAGGACCCCTTATCTAGGCAAATGGTAGTACTAGTTTCTAGGACTATGAAACCAAACAATTTAGTATAGTAATTTCTCATTATGTTGTTGTTTTTTTTTTTTTCAGTTGTTGTTTTTTAGGCTTTTTAAATAGTATATGTTTGTAATACATAATGTCTATGTTCCTGGTGGGGAGTTAGTAAATGTACACAAAACACTTTAATTCCTGCTTTTCATCCCCTCTCCTCTTTCTGATTCCCTCCATCTCTTAATCCCTTTTCCCTTTAACAAAGATCTGTATCCCTACTTCCTGTTATCTATCTTTCATTTTGCTCTATATTTATGATTTGTATTTTTCACGTAACAGAAAACTGTCTGATATTTAAGCTTGTGTGTCTGATTTATTTCACTTACCATTCTGAGCTCTAGGTGTATCCATTTGGTTACCAATGATTCAAGTTTATCCTTTTTTTTGTCAGAGCAGTACTCCATTGTGGGCAAATACCACATTTTCTTTATCCATTATTCTGTTTCTTTATCCATTATTCTGTTGATTATTCTGTCATATAGGCTGTTTCCAAGATTTAGCTATTACGAATTCTGTTGCTATTAACATGAGTATACATGATGACTTTAATTCTTTTGGAAATTACATTGTTTCAGAATCATTATTTGTAGACTTTCTGTATCAAAGACAGAGTTGATAGTTTTGGCTGAATTTCCTTGCTTTTCTGTTACTCTGGGGTCTGTTGTCCTCGACCTGCTGCTAATTAGCCTTGTGGCTTTGTTCATATCATTTAGTTTTCCTCCAAACAAGGGATAGCAGGTGCTCTCCTTCCTTTCCCTGGAGAAATTATAAAATTGAGCAAAAGAGACAGAAATGAAAGATTTCTCTTTTTTTGAAAGTAGCTAGGGAAATCACATTAGGCCTATACTTTTGCATGTAAAATTACAAACTTTCTTCAAAGACTTATGAATTATTAAAATGAATCTAGAAGCTAGGCTGGAGACAGTTGCATTGTCTCTATTTAGCTTAACTAATTCATTCTGCTATATTAAAAAAAGATCAATGGAAGAGCTAAACTTTAGGTTTTAAGTAGCAGATTTCCATTTAGCTGTTCACCTATCTAACACTTGGGATTAGCCTGATATTTTTTCTAATTCATGGAAGGAGATTTAGAGCTAAAATGCCCCCCTGAAGCCTCCTGTGTTCAGATGGGAGGTGGGGGTGATTGGATCATGGTTAATCCACTGTTGGGAGTGGGGTCTAGTAGGAGGGATGAGTCACTGGGAGTGTGACCTGGAAGACATATTCTTGTGCCTGACTCCTCCTTTCTCTTGCTGTGCTGCTTGGCCACTATGACAGGAGCATTTGTCCACTACCACATGACATGACCAGGCTATTGCTACCTGGAAGCCAGCAACCTGGGGGCCTAACTCCCTGAAACTGTGAGCAAAGTAAACTCTCCTCCTTCAGGTTATAAGTGCTGGTTTAGGCAGTGGGAAAGTGACCAATAACAGGAGGGTGGTTAAGTTTACACCGCATTTCAAGACAATGAATAGATGTTTATTTGTAAACAAATGTATCTACTTTTAATATTTACTATGTAAATAAGCTTAAAGAGTTTATTATTTAGCTTTGGGGGATATTTACAATAGAGCAATGACATTTGCAGCATAAAAGTCAGGGATTTCACCTTATTTGGGGTTAGCAGGTTCTTGGAGGCCTTTCTAACTGGAGATGGAGGAGGAGTTTCATAAGCTTTATAGAAGAGCTTTTCAGTTTCATTGTTTTTAGCGTATGAAAAATTTCTCAGCTGCAAAGATTTGCATTGTTCCTTTATTTCCTAATTATCCTTTAACCAGCATATACCTGAATCTTCTGAGTCCTGATTTCTTATAAAATTGGTACAGTTATTCTTCTTCTTTCAGTTTGGATAGGTGCAAGGGTCCTGGTTTGTATCTTCTCATTTAATTTTCTATCTAAACATCTGTGTAGGAAATACTTGTATTGACTTAGGGAAAACTGCTTTAAATCCTATTGAACAAAGATGTGAACATATTTCAAAGAAATATTTTTTCCTTACTGGTACATGTTAAGGCTTACAGTTTTATTTTTCTTATGAAAGGGAAGGAGGAGTTTTGGCATAAACTGTACAATTTAAGATGCAGTGTTAATTATCCTTCCTGACTCTCTCCATTTTCTGTATATTGGCACTCCTCCCCCACTTGTGTTGCTGCTGTATCTGACAGCAGATATTTATGTTACTGAGTACATCAGCTTGACCTCAGGTACCACAGATAGGGACTGAACCTTGCAAAATTCTTGGGATGAGGGATATAGGATCAGCAGTTCCTTCCTTGGTCATTCATCTGGTTGAGAGGTTAGCAAACGAAAAGTGTGTATATTGCTGTGCGTGTGCATGTGTGTATCCGTGTAAGCCATTGCTACCTTTTACCTGAGGTTCTTCTTAGGATCTACCATGAACGAAAACTGACAAGTTAAGGTATCAGAAAATTGTCAGGGGACTCCAAACTCATCACTGGTCTCAAAGCATCATGCTAGTCTCTTAATCACAGCAACAAAAGACTTCAATTTTTATCTCCCACTTGAATTTGACCTATTCACTTACTCTTCCATTCCTGTTTCTGTATTTAAAGATGCATGTCAGATTGGGTAAAGGGTAGGTCACATAATTTATAGTACTGACTTAATTTTCCTTAAATAACAAGATTGTGAACATGCTTGCATTTTATTGCTTCCAGTTACAATCCTTGAGTTATATTCCTGATCTACTTTATTTGAAAACTTTTTGATATTTAAATGTTTGGAGATTTGATTTATTGCTTTTTCTTCTTTTACTTAATTCTGATATTCTTATAGTTTAAAAAACCTTTCTCTTAACAGGGCTGTTTGATTAATGTGGAATTGTAGGTGAAGCACAGGGTTATAGACAGCATTTATTTTTGTATAATTTCTAAGTTGCCTGTAGTATTTCTAAGTAGAACTCTTCCAAATAATAGCCATGTTTTCAGCTCTCACCAGTCATATAAACTTAGCTTTGTTTTGGCTAAAGCATATGGTAATGTGATGAAAGTTATAAAAACCTACTGGACATTTGCATGTGTGTTTAGTGTGGAGGTTGAAGATGATAGACTCTTGACTGAATTGTTTTGGCAGGTCTGAGAGTGAGAAGTTTGATATTGTGGAACTTGAAACCAGCTCAAGTTCAAAGACAGTTTGTGAAGTGGTGGACATAAATTCTATTTTAAGCAGAAAGATGAACTATTTCTTAAACCTGTAAGTTGTTATTTGAATAACCTTGCAGCTTTTGGATCCTCACTGGCATCAGGAGCTCAGGCAGGTAAACAAATTCCCTTCAGAAGTGCACCTGGTTGCTTTGTTTTGACATACATAATTCAGATGCAATTGCTTGACTTCATTTTAAGTCTATCTTAAGCTTCTAATTTTTGCATAGGTAGCACTTTCACAAGCATTTTTTCCTTTGGGACTGTTCTTATATAGATGGTGTGTACATAACTTAGAGGATATAGACAGAATGCTATAGACCCAAACTACCAAAAAAAAAAAAAAATTCAGGCTTCTTTCTTTCTTTCTTTCTTTCTTTCTTTCTTTCTTTCTCTTTCTTTCATGTGTTTATCTTTTTACTCACATAAGGATTTATATGAGAAGGTTTTTAATAGCTAACTTTAGGAAACTTCAATTCTAGTACAAAATATTCTTAACAATATATGTGGAAAAAGAATAGTGTGGTAACAGTAGTTAACCCTGCACGGTTAATGAATGATTTTAATTTTTATTTTTATATCACTTGTATTTCCAAGATTTTGCATAACTTTTAATTAATCATCTTTTACTTTTATAGTGAAAAAAGTTAACTAAAATAAAATGTTCTTAGGGATTCTTAAGTTTCTTTTAATATTTATATTGTTAATTCAACTATATTTATTTTAAAAATCATAAAGAAGTATTTTCCTAGCCATGGCCAGTGGAGAGAAACTGTAAACTAGGAAACTGCATGTTACTTTTTGTTTCCTTTTTTTCTAGTTATTACTAGGAAACCTAGTTATTATTGGTATACTGGAAGAAAGTCTGGTCAGTAATTCTGAGCAGTTATGATGGTTAACTTATCTCATTCAGTAAATATATAATTTGTTTCATTTTACAAGTCTGTTTATACGTGTAAGAAATATACATCTAAGCATGACTGACTTGTTCATTTCAGTATTTTTAACACTTAGTGTGAAAATATTCTACAACTTCTATAGTGTTAGTTTGTGAGACTTTTTTGCGTGTGTAACTGAAATAAGTCAACAAAGTGTTTTTATTGACTGTCTTTGAAATGGATGGATTAATGCTGTCACAATTCAGAACAATTGCAATCATATAGTTTATAATGACACAAACCCACAGAGCTCCCATGTTGAGTTAAGAATGGGTTAAAATATCAGATTATGCAGAAAACAACTATGATCATTAAGTTGAAACCAGGGCCGCATCATAAATCAAGGCCATGTATCCATCTTGTTAATGTGATTATGCAAAGCAGGCTGCAGATTAATTCATTTAGTAAATGCTGATTGAGCTCATACTGAGGGATACATGTGTAAAGAGATGCCAGATATTAAGCTCCAATATTATCTTAATAAATCTTTGTTTGAGAATTTATAATATGACTTGGCCAGAATTTGTGGGAGAACTTTGCTGTCAGCGTTACAGATGTTGCATGATCAAGAACTGACTGTTCTTTTAATCCTTGTGTGGTCAGCACCTGACATAATTCCTGGTATATAATAGGCATTTAATAAATATTCATGAAATCAATGTAGCTCCTGTGTATATTTAGAAAGAGCTAAGATTGGCATTGAATAACTATAGTGTAAGGCAGTTATTTGTTGTCAACATAAAGGTGGCTAGAGACAGTATCATAGGTGGTCAGAGAGTTACATTCTTTCTTGGGGTTTCAGAGGGGAGAGGTGGCACTTAACCTGAACTTTACAGGATCACAAAGATGGATATCTTTTATCTGTGCCCATAATTGATCATGTATTCTTGGAACTTTTGTCTTTCATTTAAAAGAAATCAGTGAATTTTTACTGTCCATTTCAGTAGCTCCAAAAAAAATCAGATATAAACAGTTTGATATTGTTGAGCTAGGCAGATGCAGGAGAAATAATATGAAAACTAACTCTGTATTTATTTAGCAAATGTGAGAGGTTTAAGCATCCTTCAGGTCCTCTGAGATCAAGAATACTCGTGTGCTAGATTTATAAAGTTTTGAGATAATGAGACTGAGCCTATAAAGCTTGATCAAGAAGACACTTGGCAACTTTTTGGGAGAAATTTAGACAGTGTACTCAACCTCTTGTGGACACATAGTTTTACTCCTCCTATTTCTCCCCAAGAATTTGGTAGCATTTCTTCATGAATCATAAACTTAGAGTCCTATAGATCCCTGAGATAGATAGATCCTTGGTATAGAATACCACCCGCTTTTCCTTTTGATGTTTTGACATTGACAGAGGTCATGGATAGATTCCTAGGAATGCAGGGAAAGGCTAAGAAACTAAACAAAGCATAATCTAAATTTGTATCTAAACTCCTAGAACTCAAACATGTGTTGCTAAGGTTTTTTATTAGTGAGTTTCTTGAGTCCCTGTTAAAGTATCATTGTAAAAACTTCTTAGTGCTCATTATAAAATGCTTGATTTTTATTATACTAGTTATCCAAGAGAATTCCTCACAGCAACTAGACAAAACTTGGGCTGTGCATGAAGTAAATCCTAGTTATCTCACTCTCTGAGACCTTGTGGTAAAGATTAGTTATGAAACAATTAGTAAGTGTAGACACTGCTATTCTCCATGTATTATCTCCTATTCAAAAGAGAATTCTTCAAATCACAGGGAATTTATATCAGTTATCAGCACAAAACATTAAGAGCCCAAATGACCCAATAAAGCATAACAAAAAGTGGGTTTAAAAGTCATTGTTTAGCCTTTCCAGTGACAAATTAAAGTTTATCATTTATAAAAATTTCAGAGAATAGAGTACCCTTTAACTCCTTGCAACTCATGTTTAATTCAGTTATTTGCCAGTCTTACAGTAAATTACCTTGGAACTTATGAAAAAGTTTATAGGTGTCCCTTGCCAGCCAGATCATACTATCTGATTTCAAAAGCCCAAAAGATTTGGAAAGCAAGGGATATTTGTGTATCATTTCGATCACCTGGCCGAAGTTTAAGAGCTGAATGGCTGTATTATATTGGTAGGAAGGATCTGTGTTGGTCATGAACACAAACCATCTCTGGCAGTTTTAAGAAAAGGACATTTATGGAGGATGCTGCAGGAGTTCCAAGGATGGAGTGATGAGAGCATGCAGCCGTCTCCAACCAAGCAGAGACGCAGCCAGGGCTGCTGTGGGAGTCTCAGTAGCAGGACCTTCTTTGCAGTTCTGTGACTTGGACCCAGCAATTCCTATGTTCTGTGTCTCCCCTCTTCAGTGTCAGATTACAAAGCAGTGGAATTTGGCCCCATTTGGATTAGTATTGATCCCTTTTGTCTGCCAAGGTGAGACC
The DNA here is from genome assembly GCA_004027455.1 of Hydrochoerus hydrochaeris. Lineage (NCBI taxonomy): Eukaryota > Metazoa > Chordata > Mammalia > Rodentia > Hydrochaeridae > Hydrochoerus > Hydrochoerus hydrochaeris. The sequence continues at coordinate 79,693 of PVLA01001475.1, read as the reverse complement.
GGGTGACCTGGCTACCAGGGAGATTGCTGTGAGCAGACCTCTGATTTCCGCCTGCCTCAGGAGCACTGTGGTTGGTGTTGCACTCGGGAGCAGTGTGGTTGGTGTTGCATCTGAACATGAGCTGGATGCTGCCGCTTACATAGTAGGCAACTGAATAATGCAGTAAATGCTTTGTGCTTTTTAAAATAAAGTGTGGTAAAATATACACGACGTACAATTTACCACTTTAACCGTGTTTAAGCATGTAATTTAGTGGCATTAAGTAAATTTATAGTTGTAGATAATCATTATGACTATGTTTCCAGAACTTTTTTTTTTTGTTTCAAGTGGAAATTCTATATCTGTTAGACAGCAGGGATATCCAACCCTGGGCCCTGGACCATAGCTATCTGCGGTCAGTTAGGAACTGGGCGCATCGCAGGAGGTGAGAGGCTGGCAGGTGGGTGAGGCTTCATGTGTATTCACAGCTGCTCCCCACAACTTGCATCACCCTCTCAGCTCTGCCTCGCATCAGAGCAGTGATGGCATTAGATTCTTATAGGAGCTTGAGCACTTCTGTCCCTACTGTGAACTACACAAACTAGGTAATGTAATGCCCGATGATCTAAGGTGGCGGAGCTCATGCTGGGGAATGTAATTATTATGCAATGCAAACAGACTGATAAAAAGAGAAACCAAAACAGTCTCCCCTTCCCCAGTCAAGGGAAAAATTATCATCCACGAAGTAGTCTTAGGTGCCAAAGAGGATGAGGACTGCTTCTTCAGCCAATGCATCCCTGTCTTTCCCATCTTTCAGCCCCTGGTAATTTCTAGCGTCTTTTCTGTCTGTATGAATTTGCCTCTTGTAGTTACTTTATGTAAGTGGAATCATATAGTACTTGTCCTTTTGTGTCTGGGTTATTTCATGTAGCATGTTACTTGTTGAATGAATAGTTGTTGCATATTTGTTGAATATGTAATTTAAATCTCTAAAGAGCTACTAACAACAATCCTTTTCTGGAAAAGAAGTCATTGTCATTGTTACCTGTTAAATATCTTCAGAAAAATAGGCAACTCTTCCAAAATATATGGCTGTTTTCCCTGGATTTATGGTGCCATTAAATCTTACTATCTTAAGTGCTTTAGTAATCTTTAATGATCCATTATTAATATCTCTGTACACAGTCAGGCTAATGTGTGATAAAATGCACATGCTAAAGAAAATAATGTACATGACCTTTCTTGATGGTTTGCATGTTATAGCCACATCAAAGAAAAGCTGATATTTCTGCAAGTTCAGTTTTGTTCTTACATATATGAACAGTGAATTTGTAAAAGCTTTGTGAGACCGTTTCTTAATTTAAAGCAGCCCTTTCTTAATGTATAAATATATAATAATTCTAGAGAAACTTTTTTAGTGTATGTGCTACCAAAGCCACATAAGGGAAACACTTTTGCTTTAACTGTTATTGTCAAAATTTAGTTGCAAAGTATTTGCTGATACCAAACCCAGAGAATAGTTGAGGAGGTTATAAAATTTTAGGAAAATAGGATAAAGTATACAATACGTCATAATTTTTAGTTTTAAAATTCAAGAATAAGTATCTGGAGAATTCTGGACATTCAGATAGAGGTTAGAGAACATAATGGCCAGTATTTTTTATTCATTTATATCTACTGACTGGTTCTGCTATAGTGTGCTGTGTGCCTCAAATCAATTTGGTTTATTCTAGAAATCTTTTGTGGTAGCAGCATACAAATGGAGACTTCTTTGAGAATTATTTATGTGTAAGAGAGAAACAAAGTGAAAAAGGTGAATAGTTACAAATTACAGAATAATTTGAAAAAAAAATGAAACAAAGCCTTGAATTTTCTTCTAATTCTAATGTGCTATACACCTCTATGATAGATGTTTAAAATATCTTTAGAAAGGTCGTTTTGAGATGATAGTAGTAAATATTATCAGAATTTATTTCATTTCTTTAACAGTCAAACCAATCCAGTTTAACAATATTATACTCAGTAAAGATAGTGACTTATTATATTGACTATTAAAATTGCCAAATGCAGTTATATTAGAAAGTCCAATGTTAAGTTAATGATTTAAAGACTTATTGCTTGTGTTTAGAGAGTGTTCAAAGTCATTGCTAATATCAGAGACATGGCTACTTAAACATTTGTATTGTAGAATTTGACTTCAGCCAGATTTTCAAGCATGGTGATTTTAGCTCTGGTTCTTTATATTAGGTGGGGAAGGTGAAGAAGGGATTTTTGTTATACTGAGGATCTTATACTTGTGCCTAGGAATGATAAATCTTAAGTGATGTTTTAAGTCAAATCAAGATTTAGTGTCAGTGAAAGTGTTATTAAAAATTTACTAAATTAATGCAGCTCCATGATTAATAATATATGAGAAAAGGCCTTTTATTTACCTCTTTTCCTTTATTTACCTGTCAGGGTCATGATTTAAGAATCTTCTTTCCTGGTTAATACAAATGAAGTCATTGTTATCTGTTGGGGCAGAAATCAAGCACTTATTTCCAAAGTCTCAGCTGCTAAAGATCCTCATAGAAGGTCTTTTCAAGTATTATGATACTTGAAGTCTAAAAATACTTTGTTAATAATTGGGGAATCTGAATCAATAATTATTTTGATAAATTGTCACTTTACCAAATTGGGAGCTTTGACCATCAGCAATTTCTTTGGAAATGACTATCTGAAAAGTGAGTCTCTAAGCATAATCTAAGTAGATTAACATTTGTATTGCATATGTTTAAAATATGGAAGTTATAATTTAATAAGTTCTGATGAATTATATCAACTGTATCATTTAGTTTGAGACATATTTAACAGAAGGCATTGTTAATTTCATTTTCTCTATCAGAGACTCTATTTGCTCTCCAAAATGTATTTTTTCTTCTTTTTATTAATAGCAGTACTTGAGTTTGTGGGTGTCCAGAATAAAAGTCATATGTCCTAGTTTTCCTTGCAGCCAGGTGTGACCATGCTACACTTTGCAAAAAGATCTTAAAAGAGACGTTTAGTCCCCTAGCCTCATACCTCTGTGTGGTACATGGGCAGGGAAGGAGGGCACCTCAGACTATGCAGATGGTGCCAGTTCACAAGAAATAACTGAGCACCAAAAAAGAAATCATGTCAAGTACTGAATCTGCTGTTTTCTAATGAAAGATGAAAGTAGATGGGTAGTGAGGAGCTGGGTGATTATTGTCAGGCAATGGGAAGTCCTTGAAGGATTTTTAAGCGGGAGAATGAAGTAATCAGGTACAACTCTAGAAAGATCGGAGTGTGGTAAAGAGGAAGCCTAGAAATAGGTTGTCTATGGCAGGTACAGGCGGACCCAGGGTCCTTGAGATGGTAGCCTGAACCAAGCCGCTGTGCTGGGGTAAAGTGGCTTGTTAGCAGACCCTTGAAGGGACAATGTCTTTATTTAGTGCTTCACTTTAGACCTAGAAGAGACTTATGAATTTAGAATACCATGGCTACTGAGGTTTTATTGCTTTTAAAAATTGGTCATACAGATTTGAAGAAGATTTTCATGTGCTCACATCAGGAGAAAACATCTTTGTGTCCAGCATGCCTTCCGGCTGTCTGGATTTCTGAGCTGTAAGCTTGGACCGTGCTGTCTCCCTCTAGCTCTCTACTTTGATCATGCTGTTTTTTCTCATTTTGGGTGTACAAACATTCTGTCTGCTCAGTCTGTCTTCCTGCCCACATGCCTTTCACCTATTTCCTCGTACAGATTTCAGCTCCACCACGCTTTTGACCTCCCTTTACCTGCAACAGTGCCACTTTCTTCTTCACAAAAATTTTTGATAGTTGTGATTTTAATTTTGCTACTGTTCCTATGAGTATTGGATTATGTTTATGTCTTTCACTAGGCCTGAAATTCTGTAAGGGCAGGGCTTCATCTGGTTTCTTTCAAAGTAAGTTATGCACCCTGCGTCACATAGTACTTGTCATACATTCAGTCCTCAAGAAATATCTTGAATGCATGGATAATGTTTCATTTTGCATCACGTTAAGACTTTGAGGTCAGACAAATCTGGGTGCAAATTGTGGCTCCACTTATTTTCATAATGTGACCTCCAGAAATTATTTAATACTAAACACCTCAATTTCCTTATTTGTTAAGTGGCATTATTGCTTACTTTCTAGTATTGTAATCAGATTATGGCATTTAACACACACACACACACACACACATATATATATATATATATATATATATATATATATATATATATATATAAAACAGTAAATATGAGGTTTTATAATAGGTGGACACTGTTACTCTAATTAATGTTATTATAGCTAAAAAATCAGCATGAATCACTTTTATTTATTTATTTTTTTATGAATCATTTTTTGAAAGCTTAGTTGAGTTTATATTGCCTGGATGTTAAAAAGTTCTACTCTGTAAGGTTTATAAAATTTCATAGTACAACAGTTTTTAAGCTGCTGTTTGTTTAGTAGGCTGTTCAAAGGCACACAGCTTATCTATTATTTACTTTGGTTTTGGTCTTTTTTTCTTCCTTACTTTGATAATGCATGTTACTAAACTGCAAGTACTCATATTTATCTTTTATTTCTGGTTTTGATGTACATTACCCTTTTGATGTACTGCAAACACCTAGAGTATACCAACATTATTAATAACCTTAGCATTGCTTCATTTAAATGTGTTTTCCTTGACTACAGTTTTCAAGTTTGTTACATTTTCAAGCCAATATTTAAGTCTTAATATTTCTTCCCTACTAGAACATAGTAATAAAAGGAAACCATTTGGTTTTATTTATTGAAACAAAACAAGCATTTGTTTCCGAGCCAATAGAAAAGTTTTTGCATAAGGTTCCACGGCACAGCTGGCGCTACTGTCTGTTCTCTGAGCTTTCATATTGGCCAAGAATAATTATGACTGAATTTATGTGAACTAGAAAAAATATTTATCTGGCTTGGATAAGTAACTAGATTACAATAAACTTGTTTAGGAAATCTTTATTGAAGTTTTTTTAAATAAAAGTTTTAATACTTACTAATCAAATTATAATACTTCTCTTGGAATGCTAATGACTTTTAGACAAAATTATAGGATTTGAAAAGGTATAGAAAATTTCTTATTTCTTTCCCTTAGATCTATCTAACTAATAAATAAAAAAGTATTGAAGCCTTAGCCTTTTTTTTAGTTATCCCTTAAAGGAAAAATTTTCCCGTTTGTGTAACAGCCATGCTCACAAAGTATAGGAGAACCTTTAAAAACCTTTAAAATGAAAGGACTACTTTTAACTCATTTGAAAACTTCTTTAAGAGACAATATTTCTTGTTCCTAACATAAATTCCTTATGATCAGACTTACTCTAGTTGGCCAGTTCTAGGCACACCAGAGTTACTTGTGACGGGAATGAGCTTGAAGAGTGTCACACCGCTGGATCCGATAGGGAACTGGGTTATCTGAAGACACTGACTTTTATTAGGATTTTAATTGTCAGAATCAGAAAATGCAATTTTAACAATTTTCAGCCAAAATGAGGACTTTACGACTAGGGTTACCAGAAACATCTTGGCATCTCTGGATTGGGACGTACCATCTGTATTTGTCACAGCTAGGTAGGTGGCCGTCTTTGGTGGTACCAGGTTTGCTACTGGTGTCTTCCTTAACTTGGCTTCTTACACCCAGGGCTTGAGAGAGCACCCCATGACCTTAAAGCCTAAAATGTACAGGTCCTACAGTTCTCTCTGTTGCAGTGGGGAGAGATAATGGTCTCATGTTTCAGTGAAGCATGTGGCCCAGGTTACAGAAGTGATAACATCGTGTCTTAAGTGAGAAGAGAGAGCTTGTGTCCGTTCTTTAGCCAGAAGGAGAGGCCAAGGGAGCTGCGCAGGCAGAGACAACACAGGTCCACTGTGATCTGCGAGGATCACCCTGCGCTCGACGAAGCTGCATTTCCTAGGCCCTCATAAACAGGATTTAAACCTCTGAAGCCCTTAATTATTTGGCTGCTTACATGGACTGTTCTCATTTCCAGGCTTTATTCTAGGGATGCTTCAGGTGGAGTTCACTTCCTGGTGAGAAGGCAAATTGTCTGAGTGCTTTCTCATGTCACCTCCAGTGTAGACTGGTCCGTACTTCCCTTTGGCTTCAGCTAGTGAAGACAGCGATTCTAGGGAAATTGAAGGCAGGAGGAATGGTGAGGGGTCAGAAAGGGAAGACAGCAGTTTGCTGTAGCTAAATTATACCTCAATGGTGTGGATGCTAACTTGCAAAAGGGAGGGGAGCTTATGGAAACAAACTTCTTAAAAATAAGCACATTTATTCATAAGCACAGAACTTTGATAAATGAATCTCATTCATAGCAGCATACTTACTTGAAACACTGTTTCTCACAATGAGCTTAATTGTGAATGGTTTCGCTTCTTTAGACAGTTTTTGTTTGAACAAAAGTCTAATTTGTGGTATGATAGTGGTGCTTTATGTGTATAAACTGAACATGTATTAATTATTATAATGGACATGAACACAAGCCAGTATATAAGCCAGGTTGAACATTTTCCAAATTTAAAGTTTAAATTTTAAAATAGAAAACTCATTAATTTAGATCTCAAGAGTTAGGATAATTTGTGGTAAAATACTTTTAATTTAAAATTTTCTCTGTATAAAATTAATTCATATTGTGCTTGAACTAAATTTAAATCATAATTCATAGCTAATGCACAATGTGTAATATTCAAAAAAGTGATCTTTGTATAACCTTTTTGAAAACTCTCAAAAGTAAGTATTTTTAATTCATTTAAAAAAATTTTAGTGTATTTTTGGTTTCTGTCTTAAATATTTAAAAGTCAGATTCTTGTTGATCTTTGAAAACATTGGTTAGTTATGACATGACCATGTAGAAATTATATATCATTTCAAAGTTGATCTCAAATCATTGAATAAATAGGTGTTTATTAATGATTCTTTAAAGGTCATGTGGATTGCAGAAAGAGTTGTTTAGGAACTTTGTTCTGAATTGTATTCTGCCCTGAAGAAGTTCTGAGAACTTGGAAAAATTATTTAACTTTAAATTGGGAGCATTGATAATAGGCATATGAATTTCCCAGTGGGCCCCAGAGGTTATGTGTATTTGACAATTGAAAAAATTAGTGCTAGATTTTAAAAAATGATTAAATCATGCAGAGGTCACCTACACCTATTTTATTAACCAGAGTTGAATCATATTACACGTCTTAAGATCAATGGCTTATTTTTCCAAATTTCTATAATTTAAAAGAAAGAAAATATTTCCCTGCAGCAGTGATACAAACAAAAAGTGTTAGTTTCATAACCCATGTTTCTTAGTTTTACCTTTATTGATGAAGGAACACATTTGGAAAACAAACTATTTTAGTCATAGGAACAATTAAATGTTTTGTCTTGGGAGTCCTTTTAATCTGGTTCCCTGACTGCAGTTGCACAGGTCAGTCATGGTATTTGGAGTGTCAACAGACATTCTTTATTACCCTTTTTTCAGCTTGAAACTTAAGACAGAAGATGAGCCATGGCTTTAAACCTTGTTGATTATTTAAAAGTTAAAAAAAAAAAAAAGAAAAAAAGAAAAAAAAAGAAACCTACCAAAACCAAAAAACAAATAAACAAACATCCCCCTCTGTCTGTTCCAGCTGCTTCTTCAAACTCTAGCATTCTAAGAGAGTCAACGGGTGAAAGACTAAGCACGGTTACGTCCAGGAAAAGTGAGGGGAAATGAAACATTTTCTATTCCTGTTTTAAAATTCCAAGTCCTAAAAAAAAAAAAAAAAAAAAGAAAAGAAAAGAAAAAGAAAGAAAGAATGAAAGAAAAAGAAAGAAAGTTTTGTTACTTAGTGAGCTTCACACAAGGTTGGAGTGCTCCTGCAGGGAATCTGGCCCTGTCACAGCTCTGGACTGCCAGCCAAGTTCTTGGAATTTAGATTTTAGACAGGCCGGGAAGAAGGCTTTGATGGGTGTGTGAAAGGGAGGCTGAATGTTCCCTGGTGCTGTGCTGAGCAGAGGAGAAGAAAGAAGTGTTCTACCCACCTTTTGGACATGGGGAAAATGGCATATCCTTATTTCATGGCTTTTTACATATACAGAAAAAGCCAACGATTTAGAAGAATGAATAAAAAGAGAATAGGAGATGTCATTTCACTAATTTAACGCTGAAATATGGAGCACTATGAAAAGAAAAACTGAAGAATTTTGAGTGACTTTTTACTATAGGGATTATGCATTAAGTTACTTTGGAGGAAAACTAAAATAAGAATGAGGTGGTTTTATTGGTTGTACTGAATCTCAATCCAGAGTAAATTTATCAGTCATGTGCCTTTCACAGACCTTCAGACAGGACTATAGCAAAAGTGAAGTGAGATTGTGAGGTTTCCTTGTTCTTTTTGACTAAGGATAATTCTGACTTATCCTGGCAAGAGATGGCATGATCCTTCATGCATGTGGCCTTTCGGTGACATAGCGCTTAGTGTACAATCCAGAAACAACACACAACTGAGGAATCGTTTGTTTCCTAATGGATTTATTTTTCCATGTAATTTATAATCCTGAATGGTATTATGACTTAATATACAAAGTTAAACAAACTTTTTAAAAGAAACTGAAATCTATATTGATTTGTGGAGTGAGTGTATTAACCAAATCTATATTCATTTCTTATAGCATCTCCAGGGACATAAAGTAATTAGAGTTTTGTCCCTTACATGATTAAAAGTTTGGTTAGAAACCACCACATCAGCCAGGCATGGTGGTACACACCTGTAACTCCAGCACTTGAGAGGCTGAGGCAGGAAGATTGCTGTGAATTCAGGGCCAGCCTGGGCTACACAAACTGAGTTCAAGGCCAGCCTGTACTATATAGTGAAACCCTGCCTAAAAACAAAACAAACAAAAAAACAAAACAAAAACCCAACACATCACTAAAGCTAGTGAGCCCTAAACGCAGTTGTTCAAAAAGACAGTTTAAAAATAGCTTGGGTATATTTAATGTAAAATAATTTTAATGGTTGACTTTGTAAGAGAGAATAACAGGCAGATACAGATGTAAAGATAAGGAGAGCACGTGCCCTAGAAAGGTAGGTTTTAGTTATGGAGCAGAATGACTGTTGGTGACATAGTTTTTTGTTTTGTTTTGTTTTGTTTTTTGTTTTGTTTTTCTCTCTCCTCTCTAGAGAACAGGAATCTCTTACCATTTGGGAGGGAATTAGGAAAATGTTGCCAACATGTCAAATGAGATTGTTCCTAAGGAAATATAGAGAGAGTGAAAGTAATGTGTATCTGATGAATATGAATTAGTGCATTAATTGGAAGGGATTAAAAAAGTGGCATCCATTTGATTATTTCAGTTCCATTCTACAGGGTGGTAAGAAGTTGAAAAATAGGTTGTTTTGTATTGAAAAGGAATCTACCTTTGGTCCCCTAGAAGTATGACTAGCCAGAGTTAAAGCCATGAGTCACATGTTTATAGGAATCTTAGGTGGGAAAATGATGATCAGTGGCTGCTGTTTAGACATCTCTGTAGGAGTTTTTTGAAGAAGGGAAAACAGTGGTCTTCATTTAAGGTTTTTTTTTAATCTACAGAGGAATCTGATCAGGATCAGCTTGGAAGAAAACCATTTAGTAAATGCAAGATTTCTTTCCTGTTGGGTCCAGGAGACCCAAGAGTGAAACAGAGACAACCTAGCACATATGTCAGAGAGAATTGGCATCTAGAGTGAAGTTCTCACCACCCACTGAAATGCAGGGGTCGGGGGTGGGCATAAGGTACCAGGAGATGATGGCTTTACAAAGATTTTATCTTTGTAAAATTATTTTTCTGCAGCAGAGATGATGGTTATTAATAATTATTGGGCTAATTAGGCATGGTGGTGCACACCTGTAATCCCAGCATTCTGGGAGGCTGAGGTGGGAGGGTCACTGCAAGTTTGAGGCTTCAGTGAGCCTGGGCTACAAAGTGAGCTCAAGACCAGCCTGTTCATAGTGAGACCTTGGCTCAAAAAGACCAAGCAAGCAAACAAACAAACCCCTCAAACTAAAAAACAACCCCTCTCAAAAAAATCCCAAGAGGATCACAAGTTTGAGCCCAACCTGAGCAGCTTAGTGACTTGGTGAAATCCTATTAAACAAACAAACAAACAAACAAACAAGAGGTGGGAGGACATGAAGCTGGTTGCAGAGCCCCTGAGTTCATTCTCCAGCGCCCCACCATCACGGTTATATGTTGGCCATAAGCAGGACTCAAGGGGAGGTGAAGCTCTGTTTTGAACAAGAGGGGAGGTTTGTTTTATCATCTGCTGCTGTGTAAGTCCTTAATTAAAGTGCTAACATTTGTGACACTCTCTAGCTTATTAGGAGTTAAGGAAGCCAGTTGTTAGCTGTTTTGTTTTTATGGGAAAAGGGATGATTAAAGGCAATAGCTTCATAATAGCGTGTAGAAGAAAATGGTATTTCTGTGAGGTGCTCATTGAGTAGAATGGGACGCTCTTGAACACAACTTTATACTAAGGTTAAAGAGTTAAATTTCCTTAAGAATTTTAAGACCTCTTGACCCCAAGGTATGGTTATAGTCTCTCTGAGTACTTCTTTCTTAATCTTTCCTGGGGTCATACATCTCTTTGAGATACTGGGAAAATTTATGTTGCAACTTTTCATAAATATGCACAAATAATATTTTACATACATTTGAGTGTCTTTGAATTTCCCTGAAGTCTACCTGTTGGGCACAAGCTTAGGAGTGCTTGTATTAACATGCAACAGTAATTCTTACAAACGGAAGGTCTAGATTTAGTCTATGGTGTATACTGCTCATAGGCTCTGTGCCTAGGACAGTGCCTGGTTCATAACTGACAGTAAATATTTATTGAATGAGCGAGTCATTGACAAAATGCATGCTTATCTTTGTTTGATATGTAGCTAACCTGGTTCTTATGCTTATTTATGCTGTCTCAGTTCTTTACAGCTCTGTAACCTCTATGGCTACATTTACTTTTGTTGCAAGGGACAGGAATAGGAGCAAAATAGAGGCTTGTTGGTTTGCATTACTGGGAAACCCAAGAGGAGGTTCAACTTAAGCCACAAGGGCTCAGTGGATGATACCTGGATTTTATCTCTTTCTCATTTCTTTTCTTCTGCTAGGGTTTGTTCCCTGGCAGATGTTTTTTCATCCATGGTTGAGAAAATGGTTTCTAGGCCTGTCCCATCTTCCCCAATGCTTGATCTTAGAAGCAGGTGGACCCTGCATGAGCCTTCTTTCCTCCATTATTTCTTGCATTGTTCAAACTGCTCCTTGAAAGGCATTTTGGCTCTGCATGGGTAAAGGGCTTTCTTCTCGACCAGCCTCCCTGTGTGGCTGATGAGAGACAGGAGCCAGCCCTAGTCTTGTAGTCCCTCTTGGGTGGAGGAGCTGTCCCACTGGTCCTTAACATGTCGTGTGATGAGGCCTTAGCAGGCAAGGGACAAACTCAAAAGTAACAGATGTGCTGTTATTTACAGTTGGTTTAATTTGAAGTTGATGTTTTGCTCTCAAGACGTCAGCAGATCCTCTAAATATCTGTGAGTGCTTGGTTTTCTGGATATCACAGAAGGGAAAGGAGTACTCAAAGGAAAGACTTCTATATTTCTTGCAAAATTTCTACGAATTAGGAGAGTAAATAGCAACACTTGTGCAAAGGAAAAACTGAGAACACTCTAGGAATCCCATAGAGTTAATTCCGGAGCATGCTGTCTTCAGATTTACCATATGTGAGTGAATTGGCTTTTCGCCTGCCCTTTGGTGCCTGCAGCAGGACACTGGCATGGACTCAGCTGCTTGGCAGGGCTCATAAATGAAAGCAGTGCAAGTTGGTTTTGGGTAGAGAAGAATACCTTAAAATGAATGAGCATTTAATTTTAATTAATTCAGCATTTTTATCTACTGAATTAACAAGGTGACTGTTAAATGTTTACATTGTGCCAGGCACAGTCTGATTCTTTTGCCTCTGAAATATGTAACTGCACCTAATTTACCATAATAGTTTTTTTCCCATGGGTAATTTTCTCAAGCCACTTGTACTAGCTCTTGAAGAAAGAATAACCAGGAGAATTAAGAGAGAATAATTAAGGTAGAATTCTTTGAGTTCTCACCCTAAAACTATTTTTCTCCAACTTGCATGATAATTATTTACTCCAGTAAGGATATTGGTAAGTTTAGATGAAAGACATATATAGGATTAACTTTACTTTCCTTCCCAGAAATACTGTACTATTCCAAAATAGTCTCTGCTTCATCTTGTTTTGTTTTTGTTTTGGTACTGAGGATCTTGAGCTTGCTAAGCACACACTCTACCCTAAGCTACTCCTCCCTAGACCAATTTCTTTTTAATAAATCTTATTTGCATATCTCTAAGATATAGTTATAGGATACATGTCAATAGCAAAAAGGTTAATAGAGTAAGAATATTAATACAGGTATCGTTTCAGTTACTTGTTTTTATTTGTTTGTATCAGTAGCAAGAGCTACTACCTTTCAAATGAAATTGGGGCTGGGGATATAGCTCAGTGTCACAGCGCCTGCCTGGCAAGCAGGAGGCCCTGAGTTCGATTCCCAGTACTAACAACAACAACAAAAAGTTACTTTCAAGTGCAGTAAACTTTTACTACCTGTAGTTGTCATCTTGTACATTAGATCTTTCCTCACCTGTACCTCCTATGTTCCCACCAGTCCATTCTTAACTCAGTAGCTACAGGGTCTTGTTAGAAATAAGCCAGTTCATGTCAGCCTTCTTTACTCCAAAGCCTCCAGTAACTCCTTTCTCACCTAGAATGAAAGCCAGAGTGCTTCTTATGACATGGTGGGGATGGGGGCAAGAAGAGTCCTAGAGCACCTGGCTTTCCAGTGCTTGAAGGTTCTGATCTTCTGTCCGCTCATTTACCTTCTTACCGCTGTCAGCCCTATGAAATTCTTTGCAGGGCCTGGTGACATGCCTGACACGGACCACCTGTGGGGCCTAACCCCCGCTGTTCTCTCTGCCTAGAGTACAGTTCTCCTGGGTGTCTCCTGAGGTCTTTTACCTTGTCTTTGTAATTTATGGATTTACTCTTTGTCTCTTCCTCATTCTCCCATCGCAAGAGTGTTGGTCTGGCTTGCTCTTCCACAATGCCGGGCAAATGGTAGCTGCTCAGTAAATGTTTGTGGAATGAATGAATGAATTTCTTTATGAAGAGGTTTAAATTCATTTTCTCTATGGTGATTACCTGGCTTGTCAACTTCTTTCAACAATTAAGTGGTGATAATAAATACCACTGATGCTGAAAATGGTGATAGTTAATCATTATTTAGTATTTGCTTTATGGTGGGCATTTATAATAAAGAACATTGATGATGGGATGATAATGATGGGCTATTCATTGTTGAATATGCTGGGCATTTTGCATGATCAGTTAGTTAATTTTCAAACCAACCCTATAATAATACTATTACAATCTCAATTTTCTAGTTAGGCACCAGTAGTAACTTCCCCAGTATCTTACATTTGGTATGGAAAAGACAAAATTGTGGTACTAAAAATCTTAAAAAGAAGACTATAATGTTACATTCATATTATCTGACTTTTGTCCTGGTTTTTTGTAAGTCAATGTATCTCTTTAGGAATTTTTTCTTGTAGTTAGGATGATCTCTGTTTGAAGGATGAGAGTTTAGAAATAGGGATACTTGGATACTCTTACATTTATGTACGCCTTTCTTAGGACTATTACAAATTCTGCTTTAACTGTGCTATCATTTCTGCCTCCAGGGATTGGAAAAAAGTTGTCTAATCTAGAAACAAGGGATATAATTTGATTTAATGTGTGTATATGTAGCTCTTTTAGATCACCAGATTTTTCTGCTTTTTTTGGTCCTCTTTGATTTTATCCTTAGATGGCTCTGCTATCAGAGGTAAGTGGATTGCTTTGATTATTTTTGGGTAAGGATTCACTCTATTCCAGAAGATGTTCTCTGTCTGCTCTTTAAATAAAATTCTCTAGAAATGGATTTATCTGTCATTCTAGCTACAACTAGACCACCGTGCCAGTAACATAGATAAATCTGGGATTATTTTCTTTGTGTGCAGAAATGGCTTAAAAGAAGGCCTTATGTCCATTGATTCCTTCTATACCAATTATACGTGTGACCTTTGAATGAGAACTGCACACGTTTAAAAACACTCATATTTATTCACAGTGAGCCACTGTCACTTAAATGCCGGAAGTTTTGTCTCTGAAGGAATTATGCAAGAATGGGAAGTTGTTTTGTTTTTAGTGCTTCCCTTTTTTGAGAGTTCTTAGAAACATCCTAGTTACTGATTGACTCAGGAATAAGAGTCATCTGCTGGTAGTTTTAACAAAGTAACTTTAAACCTTCCGACTTTCTGGAAGCCGGAATCTAGTTTCTTGTGCTGTAATGATAGTGGGAATTGATCTATAGTTGCCAGAGGTTTTTTCTGGCTAGGGAACTTCCTGTGCCAACTATTTCCTCCTAGGAATATTTTTCTTTTATGTCCGATCAGTCAGGAAGTAGTCGTTGGTTCTCATATTCATACTTTTTGAAGAAGATTACATAAATAAAGGAACAGGGAACTGCGGCATCTGAAGATTTCAAGGCCAAGAAATGTTTTTGGATAACTAATATTTTATTTTGTTCTGTTCTGTTCTGCCTTGAGCTCTTCCTGCCTGGATTATTTCTGGAGCTTGTTTAGCGATATACTTCAAGAATATATACTTAAATGTTACTGCATGGTTTGCTCAGGGGATAATTCAAGAATGAATAGTTGTATCCGTATTACCTATTTGCTTCATCTTTTTTTCCTGTGATTTGGCTGTTATATCATTTTGTCTCTTGTAATTTGTTTTCTCCACTTCTATGACCCATTAAAGTATAAATTCCCCGTTCAACAGTTATATTTTGGGCATGTCCTATAGGGCCAGTCATTGTGCTGGGTAGTGAGCATCCATAGAGTAAATAAAGCTATGAAAGCATCTTACTGCTTGTCGGAGACATGTAGCTGGAGGTATAGTGCAGTAAGGTAAAAGCCTGAAGTGTGGTTCTGTAAGGTAATAACATGTCAAGTACGGTGGGATTGGAGAAGGACACTCAACCTGTGGAGGACAGATGAGTGTGGAGTTTGTAGTTAATGAGAGTTCTGTGTAAACTAAAAAAAATTTTTTTAAATATCCCAAACCTGTAAACTTAGAGTTTTC
Organism: Hydrochoerus hydrochaeris; assembly: GCA_004027455.1. Classification (NCBI taxonomy): domain Eukaryota; kingdom Metazoa; phylum Chordata; class Mammalia; order Rodentia; family Hydrochaeridae; genus Hydrochoerus; species Hydrochoerus hydrochaeris. The sequence goes on along the minus strand of PVLA01001475.1, from coordinate 64,464 downwards.
TTTATAGATGGAGTGAGGTTATGAAAACCATATAATTTGTAAATAGTAAAGGTAGTTGGTATGTTAAGGTATTATATATGCCTGAAATGAATAGATTTTCTCCAGTTGTTGGGTTTTACATGCTTCTATTAGAAATTACATGTTTTAGATTTCAAAGCATGTGTTAGATTTCAAAGCATATAGTCTTACTAAATTTTTTCTGTTTGCCCTATCAGTAATTGAGAAGGATGTTGAAATCTCCTACTGTGATAATGTATTTGTTAATTTTTCCCTGTAGTTTTGTAAATTTTGTTTTATATATTTTGAGGGTTTTTATTTTAAAAAGGAAAAAGAAATAACAGAAAAATCAAGAAGGAAACAAATAAACAAATAACAGCAAAAGCAAAATAACAACAACAACAAAGAACAATAATAGCTATATAGGTTTTCAAAACAAGATGATAGGAATTTAACAGTGGTTGTTATATTGCATACTGTTATCATCAGAATAGTTGCTCAAGTTACCCAATACAGAAATAAAACAGTAAAGTAAAACAAAACACTGGATTTCAAAAACAAGACAGAAGGAAATCCCTGCAGTTGCTATAATGCATATTGTTAGCTTCCAAATAAATGCTCAGCTTTAGACCTGCAAAGTTGAACAATACAAACATTAAGTTATTATTACTATTTTTTTTTACTTCAGTTACTATCATTTCAACCTGACTTCCTCCACATCAGCCCATTGGTTATGGGGGCAGAGTAGGGAAATGGTTGGGTGGGAGTGGGTTGCTCTTCTTGTCACCCAGCCTGCACACCACCTGGCTTATGCCAAGGTGTGGTTTGGCTTCGTGATTCTCTTCCTGTTCCCCATGGTGCCTGCCCTTGGCTGAGAGTTTTTTAAACATGTAAATTTAGAATATTCATATGTTCTTAGGGAATGAAATACTTCTCATTATGTAGTGGCTTTCATTATCTCAAATAAAGCTTTATTTTTCCCTTTCAAAAACTATTTTTCTACTATTGTCACCATTACCATGCCATTCTTTTTATTAGTTTTTCCCTACAGTGTCTTTTTCTGACCTTTTGTTATAGGTGTGACTTGTAAATGGCATATAACTTAGTCTTTTTCATCCAATTGAAAATTTGTCTTTTAGATGATGTTACATTTTGTAAAAAATGAAGTTTATTATGATTATGAGCAAAGAAACTGCATAGCCATTTTCCAAAGGAAGACATATACATGGTTGAAAAAAAAAATATATATAGGCTCCAAATCCCTAATCATCAGGGAAATGCAAATAAAACTATAATAGAATATACCTCATTCCTGACAGAATGGCTATTGCCAGAAAGACAAGAGATAACAAATATTGATTGGCAAGGGTGTGCAGAAAAGGGAACTCTTGCTATATCCCTACTGGTGGGCATGTAAATTAGTATAGCTATCATGGAAAACATAGAGGTTCCTCAAAAAATTAAAAATAGAACTACTATGTGATATGGAAATCCAAGCTTCAGGTATTGAAATGAAGCCAATATGTCAAAAAAGACATTTACATTGCTGTGTTTATTAAAGTGTTGACAACAGCCAACAAATATGCAGACAAAGGAGGTGTCTATTGATGAATGTTTAATGAAATGAAATACACATGCGCATGCATATGGGTATGCACGCACGCAGTGGAACGCCATTCAACAATGAAAAAAGAAGAGTCTTGTCATTTGTAACAGCATGAATGAGCCTGAAGGACATTGTGCTGAGCGAAATAAGCCAGGCACAGAAAACCAACTACTGCATGATCTCCTTCATATTTGGAATCTAGAAAAGTTGATTCCTAGAAACATCAAATGGTAGTTGCTAGGGACTGGCAGGCAGGTATGGGGGGAAATATGGTGCTATTGGTCAAAAGATAGAAAAATTTCTGTTGTATAGGATGAATACATTCTGGCAACCTAATCTATGGTATGGTGACTACACTTAATAATAATGTTTCCTATAGTTGAAAATTGCTGAGAGTAAATTTTTAAATGGTCTTATCATAAAATGTAATGGTAAAGTAACATTAGATTGATTAAATCATTCTACAATGTGCACATATATCAAAGCATCATGTTGTACAAATAAATACATATGACTTATTTGTCAGTTGCACCTTACAAGAACTGAAACGGGAAACATTTTTACTATATATACTCAATAAAGTATTAAGTTAATTGATATTTGAGAATGGTACATGGTAAGTACACTGACCCTGGAGATAGATATTCAAGAAGAGATATTTGAGAGACATTCTAGAAGTTGGTACAATAATTGCCATCAAAATCTTAAGTGACTTTCTTCAGCATCAATGATTGTTGTCTTACAACAGATTTGTACCCTTTGATTCTTCATACCTCTGCTTCTTTCTATTCTCTTCAAAACTAGTTCCAGTTCGTTAAGTCTATAAGATGAAATTATTGCTTCTGTGATTTTCACAGTTTTGTGTGGAAGGAATAGGACAAATTCTTAAAGCTGAGGTCATTTCTAATTATTATGTTTTTATTGGGGCTCTCAGTAATTGAGAATAGACACAAATGTTTGCCTACATGCACTGAGGTCTGATTTTAGCTTTAGCTCCCATTTCTTTTGCTCACCAGCACATGTAGGTGTGACCTGGTGACATTCAGTGGGAGCCAGTACTTCTATGGAGTGGGTAGGCACAATGTCAGTGTTGCTTACTCTGTATTTTTTTATATGCTATAAACAGGACTGCTTTTTTATCATCATATTTTGAATTCTTAACATGTCATGACCCATTAGAAAGGCTGACCTTTCCTTCATAAAAATCTTAATTTAAGAACGATATGATATTCTTAGGACTGTTTGAAGCCTTTCAGAATGATGTAAACAAACTGCAGTTGGACATTGTGGAGATTGGGGTTTGCTTTCTCTTGATCCAGTGTGACTTCCTGTTTCTAAGAAAACAGCTTCTGAAGACTCTTAAAAGGAATTTCTTGCATGCCTGGCAACTCTTATAAAACCACATTTTAGTAAACCGGCAGGAATGAAGTACATATTAAAAAAATAATCAAAGAAAGATTGGTATTGCTTGACCAAGTTAGCATTTTATTTTGTGGAAATTAAATCCCATAGAAAAGTCTGGTGATTTAGGAAGCATTTACCTCTGGTAATTAGATAAACTGGGAAGTAAAAGTTTCATTCTGACTTGGTTAGTCATCTTTGTTCAAAGGGTTTATTCTGTGCTGGAGCTGATGTATGCTAGGAAGTAAGGTAAATACTATAAAAAGGGAAGTTGCCACTGGTATCGCCATTCAAACAAACTCACATACAAGTAACTAATTTATATACAATTCACAATATTCTGGAAAAGCCACCACTTATCTCCAACACTTATTCCATGGAAAGATGAGTTTGTGAGTTTTTGGTAATTAGATGTTTTTCTTTTTAAACATGAGATTCATGTCTCCTGATTCTCAGTTCAGAGATTCAGCTTTTCCCTCTTGGACCATGAGTTTTCTTAAATATTTTAACAAGTATTCAGCATGTTTTTCTAACTGCAAAGGTAATTAATTCATTTGACTAATATTTGTTGAGCACCTGTTATATACTAGGCCTTCTAGAAGCAGAGGGTGGTGAAGAATAAGTCAGACAACTAAGTCAACTAAGTCCTTCCTTAACAACTGATAGTAAGCCATAAATTGTGGTAGGTATGTTAAGAATAAGAAATCATTTCATCTCCCTAACAATTCTATAAGGTGGGTCCTCTTACCCTTGTTTTTCGGGAGTAAAGGAGTCCGAAAGTCACTTAGATAGGATGTGGCTGAGCAGAATGTGAATGTAAGCTGAATGCACATTGCCACCTACTTCACTGTCACTCCATACGCCTGATCTCATAAGCTTACCCATTCCTTATTCCACACTGGTGGGGTGGAGAGAGAAAGGAAAACAAAAACTGGATAATGTAACCACTCAAAATTTTGTTGTATTCCATTCTTGTATACATATTTCTATGTGTATTTATAGAGATGTGTATATTTGTAGAGATGTATAAGTATGTGCATGTGTGTGTTATGGGAATTTATATTTTGAGCTGTTTATGTTCGCTCTGGATGCCTGTGTCTGTAGTTAAACATATGTGATCATGATATCTTACACATCAGTTAATGCTTATTTTCACAGCACGTTTTAAACCTTTGAAAGGCTTGTGCATTTCATTCAGTAGAATTTTAAGTAGTTCTACAGTGTCCCATGATTGTCTCTGTTGTAATTTATTGAACTAGTTTCCTACACTTAGCAATGCTTCTTATTTTTTTCAGTATCATAATTCTGGCTTTAATGAATATCGCTCCAGCAAGGTTTTTTGGATCAATGTATGATTATTAAGAAGTTTCTCAGTGAAGAATGATACTAAAACTCTTTGTAAATATTTATATGATGTCCTCGTGCAGGCGGTGCTTTATGAATATGATGATGTTAACAGTGTAAACATGCTTTTCCTTCCAGGTTAGTGGATGACAGATGTGTGGTACATCCAGAGGCCGGGGATCTTGCCAACCCTCCCAAGAAGTTCAGAGGTAAGGAATAAACATTTTTTAAAAGTCATGTGACCTATGAGTGCAGATTACTTTCATATCTTTTTAAAAAATTTTATTTAAAGAAAGAAAAAAATGAAACAGAAAGGGTAGAAATAATACATAATTTTAAGAAAAAAAAAAGTAAGAAATCACTAGTTGATAATTACATATTTTCCTCTTAGAAGTAGTTGTTCAAGTTGCAAAAGTAAAGCATACAAAGTGGATATTTAAACAGTGAGACTGCAATCAGTTCTGTTCACCTATCCACAAAAACTTAATATGATTATCAGTCTTACACACTTAAACATACATGCAGTTATATCCTTTAGAATACTTTCTTTTCCTCTTTTTTTTTTGCAATAACTATAATCAATTCTCTTAAACTGTTTAGAAGTTCTACACATGTATAAGTCTCTACATGTATACCTAGCCTTTCTGTATTTGAGGGAAAAACAAATCAAAACAAGTCAACAAAACAAATTTATAGAAAAACACAAAATGAAAAGGACATATAAAACCACAATACTAGGTGATCTACAGTAGTTACTATGATGTCTCTTGTTATTTTCAATAAAATTGTCTATATCATCAGGCATATTATAATTAAACATAGCAGTACATAGCACTATTAATAGAAACAAAATATTCGAGACAATATATGACTTCAAAGGCAGTTAATAATCAAACCAGAATGGGTATACTATTGAATCTTGTCATCCACAGAGTAGTTGCCTCTACTCTCATGCTTGATACTATCAAACATACCGGATTCGAATAAAATCAGTCAAGATAAAACAGTGATATAGCCAATCTTCTCTGCCTCATCTCTACTATGCTATTTTTCTGTCATTGTTGTTTACTTTTCTCATTCATTCAGCTGTCTGCTCTGTTCATTGAGGCCTTTCTGACATTGTTCCTGGAATCCTGGTGATTTTCTTCTCTCTCTAGAATGTCCTTCAGTGTTTTTTGTAGGGTTGGATTGGTGGTCACAAACTCCCCCAGTTCCTCTTAGTCATTGGAACATCTTGTTTCTCCATTAATTTTGAGAGACAGTTTTGCAGGGTACATCAATCTGGGTTGGAGGTTATTTTCTTTCAGGGTTTGGAATATTTCACTTTAAGCTCTTCTTGATTTGATAGTTTGCATCAAGAAGTATGCTGTGATTTGGATGAGTTTTCCTTTATAGGTGATCTGTTTCTTTTCTCTGACTTTTTAATATTCTGTTCTTGTGATGGATTTCTGGGATCCTGATTATTATATGTCTGGGTGTAGATCTGTTTTGGTTGTAGCTGGCTGGAGTTCTGTATGCCTCATATATGTGAACATCACTTCTGATTCCTATGCTTGGGAAGTTTTCCTTAATTATTTCTGTAAATAGCCTTATTATTCCATTTGTATTTGTCCTTGCTTCTTTGTTCACATTTTTCATTCTTAAGTTATAAATCCTCTTGTCTTCTTCTAGCCTTTGTATCATTATTTCCTGGTTCCTTATTATTTTTAAGAGATCTTTCCTTTCGCGATCATACATTGCAAATCTATCTTCAAGTTTTGAAAGTCTGTCTTTAGTTTCTTTCTTTTTTTTTTTTTTTTATTGGTACCAGGAATTGAACTCACGACCACGTGCTGGCAAGGCAGGCACTTATGTCACTGAGCTAAATCCCCAGCCCCTGTCTTTAGTTTCTGTCAAGAAGTTTTGCCAGCTTTCAATGGAGTTTTTAATTTCCTGATATTTTCTTTGGATCTGTTTCATGTATTCTAGATTTTGGTTATATTCTTCACCAAAGGCTTCTCTCCTTTCTCTGGGTTCCTCCATTCTTCCATTTGTGTCTTTTTGAGGAATGCCCAGCATTTCTTTTATTAATCTTCTTATGTCTTGCTTTACCTGAGTTAGAATTTCAGATTTAAGTTCGTCGATGAGGTCACAGAAGTATTTCTTTATTTCTGATGAGGCCATGTGTGATATTGCATGTTTGCTGCCCTCAATCTCTTCTGTATTTACCTCTCCTGGACTTATTTTCCCTGAGTCAGCAGTTGGAGGCTTTTTGTTGTTTCTTTGTCTTGTCATGTTTCTGGTTTAGGTGAATGGTGGAGGTCTCAGGTCCTTTTACTATTGCTATAGTTTTTCTGAAGTGTACTGGCTAGGGGATTGCTGCCCTCTCCAGTTCGCCGTTGATCTGTGAGATGCACGCAGTGGTGATGTGGGCAGGCCCTGCCCCTTTAAGACAGTCAACCAGTGAGTGTCTTCAGCACATTAGTCTGTGCCCTGAGGCTGTCACAGGTTTGGGACAGCCTCGTCCCTGGATATTGGGTCCCGACCAGGGGTGTGGCCCAGCCCAAGCAGATCCCACCAATCTGCTTTGGGCCAGGAGCCACCAACTGACACCAGTTCAGTTGTTGATTCAGTCCTTCCTGCCCAACTCCAATTTGTCATCTAGCCAGTCACCCTGCTCTGGGGAACCCAATTTTCAGCATTCACCAAAGTCTGCGCAGCTCGGTTTGCCAGTTCTACAACTGTTGCAGCACCTCTTCCCGCCACGGGTCCTGGGCTCACCAACCCCTGCTGTCAGCAGGGCCGTGACCTCAGCTTGATCATGAGTCACCCAACTCAAAGACAGTACAGCAATGGGAGCATGCCCAGCTCCAGCCCTCTGTCCATGCTTCTTCTTTTTTTTTTCCTCCTCAGTTTCTTCCTGGGTCGTGAGAATTTCTCTCCTTTCATCTGGTCTTTTCCATGGTGTTAAATTCTAGCATCTGAGTTGTTTTTCTCAGAGAGGCTGTCTATTGTGCTACATATCAGTCCACCATCTTTTTTTCCTCTACCTTCGTATCTTAAAATAAGTAATGTTATAGCTTTATCGAATGTGGAATTGTCAGCTAATGCTGAGCAGTCTTTCAAACATTTCTCCCTTGTTTTTCTTTCATACCTTGAAAGAGTTACAGTGACAGAATAGTTTCAGTTTTTATTTTTCTGGACAAGCATCTGTCTGCTGAAAGGAAATCTTGATAGCTAATTGTGAAACATGGTGTTTCAAGTGAGCAAACAGCGAAATAATATTTACATATTTCTGTGGCAGTTGTATTATCAACGTTGTGGTGCTTTGATGTCAGCTCATTAATTTGTCTTTGAAAAATCTTCAGGAGTATGATGGTGGTGCATTAGCTTGGCTTTTAAAATAGCACCTAGAATAGTGTATAATCATTAATAATTGCCTTAGAACTCCTCTCTAAGTGTAATTTTAGAAGTAGCTTCATAATTGCCTTAGAAAAATTGGTCATAGTAGGAGATGGATTAAGCTCAGCTGCTACAAATGACAGGAGAATACTATCTGTAGAGAATCAAAGAAAATTAAAACCAGTAATTAAAATCTTGCCAGAATCAATTTAATAATTTGCATATACTTATAGTAACAAATGGAATTTAAAGCAGCATTCATCGTGAATTCTCAGCATGCATTCATTCTCATGGAGGTGGGAAAACAGCTTTAATAAAGATGAAACAGCTGGAGAGGGTTGAAGGGATTCCACAGAGCCTCATGCCCAAGTCTAGATTGTTGCACTAACATTTGGTAAATAGTTCCTATGTTTTACTCTCTGTGATAGGTGCTTTATATAGAATACCCCTTTAAAAGGATATTTTATTTTCCACTAAACTCAGAACCTTTCAGACAGTGACAGCTATAATCAGCATGTTTTGAATGAAACTGATCACTTTGGATAAGAAATCTACACTTTTCCTAAAGTGGAAAAAGCATAAAATAGGCTTTAGAAGATAAATGACCCATTGGAAACTCTCATGAAGTCACTTAGCTCCCTTACCCATGGGCAGATGAGGCTTTCTCACCAGGGAGGTCTTCTCTGAGAATGGACTGACAATAAAACTAGCACAGAGATGCTGACAGCATTCAAGAAGACGCTGGTGCAGCTAGGCAGTAGACATATGTAAAATAATTTAAGTGATAGAAGAGGGTAGAGAAACCTTAATGGAAGGGCAGGTGGTATGCATAAAGGATGGGATGATATGAAAAAGCATAAATTAGCGAGTTATATGAAGCCAAGGAGAGAATTAGTGCTCCTTAAGAGGTCTGAGGAATTCACCTAGAACAAAGAAGGAGAAGGTGTCTAAGCAGGGGGGTCCATGTCTAATTGCGGTACTCTGGGAAGTTAAGATGGGAGGCTTGCAAGTTCAAGCGTAGCCTGGGCAGTGTAGTGACTTAGCAAGACCCTATATCATCCTAAAATAAAAAGGATGAGGATATAGCTAAGTGAACACCCTGAGTTGTAAAGCTATTGTAAAAATGATAGTTAATTTATCATAGACAGGCATATTGTATTTCTCTTAAATATACAAGGGGTGATTGAATGATGCAGTGAATGTTTAAATTTTAAAAAGTTAGAGTGAGAAACACAACACCAAGAATGATGCGTTCGAAGCAAAGGAGAGTATTTTTGAAGGAATTAATGGCATCATGTCTTTTGCTGTAATGCATTTTTACATTTAAACAGTCACTGAATTTTATCATCACTCCTCATGATCAGTTGTTGATGACAGTTTCTATTAAATAAAGACATTATGGTGTATCCTCACTCATTTTACTTACCAGATCTGCCACTGTACAACTGGCTCTTCCCCAAAGTCAGAATGACCATGAAAGGTAAATGTTTTGAATCAATTCAAAACATTCAGACGGTCATGATAGTGCAACTAAAGAAATTCATGAAAGATGGAATAAGTATGTTTAAAGAAAGGGGGAGACTAATGAGGGGAATTAATGGCAATGTATCTTTTAAAATAATAAATTAAAAAAAAATTTAAACATTCACCATAGTTTTTGATCACACTTTATATTTGACTCCACCTTTATGTTATAATGTCTTCCAGGACAAGGTTTTATTTTATTATTTTTATGTTTCTCAGGCATATAGCTTTTTTTTTTTTTTTTTTTTTGCTACCGGGAATCAAACTCATGACCTGAAGCTTGCCAGGCAGGCACTGTGCTGCCGAGCTATATCCCCGGCTCTCAGGCCTGTAGCTGTATTCACACTGTCGCCATTTGATACTTCTAGATGAGACGTGCAGACTTTCCCTGGAATCATCTGACAAAATATTGTTCCTCAGGTGTCCCAGATTTCACTGCCATGGACCTGGGCAGCCTTATACCTCCGTTGATCAGCATGGTTTAATTTTTCCAAGGATGAACATTTAGGGTTTGTGGCTGCCTTACCTCTTTTCTTCTTTCCCAGCAAAGTAAACTGTTTTTTAAGTGCAAAGCTTATTTTGGAGAATGTGAGGGGATCCTAGGGTAATAGCACTGTACTCAAGAGGTAAATCTATTCAGATACTTGGTCCCGTATTATTCAGTGGGCACTGGTTCAAAGCATGAGTCACTCTTTTAGGAGCTCCATCCTTGGGCTGAAACACTGGCTTTTTCTGTAATCTGATGCTTTGGGTCATTATCCTTGCTAGTTTGTTCTCATTTTCTGCTTTTAGTTTAAGACTAACCCATTTATCTTACTCCTTTTATCATTGGAAGAAGGGGTGGGTCTTTCCTACGGGAGAATCAGGCTCTCTCTTGTCTGAAAGCTCAGTTCTTCTTCATGATTCATTGGCCCCCATCCCACCAGAGCTGGGAAGAGAATTCCCTGGGCTGAACTGGCCTGTGTCTTGTTTTTCGTACAGTCCAACAGCCAGGGGCAAACACTGTTGTCCCAAATGCCTCATCCTTTTGTGTAGCTTTTTCTGTACAGTGTTTGCCTTTTAAAAAGACCATTTTCTGTATGAATGTATTTCCCGTGATCCCTTCAACTGTTAAAGTCATTACTGTTCATGGAGCAGCTTCCCAGAATCCCATCCAGGTGTTTCCAGACTCTTCTGCCAAGTTTCCAGTGCACTCACTATTCCTTATTGTTAATTTTTAGGTGACACTAAGAAACAATAGTCCTCCAGCAGTTCAGGTACACAGTCAGTTTCTCTTGCCTCAGCCAGGCACGTGCGTACTCTCAAATTAATTTTAAAAGACTTTTGGTTTTCATATGTATGCTGTTTTTTTGTTCAAGTGAATTCTATCATTTCAGTGCTTTGGGGCAATTATAAGTAAATGTAGCACAATCCTCCAACTTTTGGAATGAGACACCAAAGTCCCAGAGAAGGTTGAAATGATTTTACCCAAATACACACAGCTGTGAGAGAGCATTTTCTCAACTGTGTCCTAGCTGCTTCATTTACCGACACAGGAAACAACTTCCAAAGGGTTATTTAAAGCCCAGGGGACAGCTGTGTTTTCAGTAGAAATCACACAATGAGAACATTATTAACAGAAGCACATTGGATTGATCTTAAGAAACAGAAGTACCTTTAGTGACCAGATATTCCCTTCTCTTAAAATATAAACTTCAAACTCTCAAATAACCTTGGATATATAGACGGGTTATAAAGGCAGTACAGAGACTTTCCCTCTACCTGTCTCAGTGCATATTTTCATGTAACCATGGGACATTTGCCAAAACTAAGGAATTGACCAGTTGTGCATTAACTTGAGTAAATTCCAGACTGCATTTGGATTTTCCCAGTATTTACACCTCTTCAGGATCTCATGTGGCATTTGGTCAGCATGTCTCCTTCCTCTTCTCTGCTCTGTGACCCTTTTGCAGGGTTCTGCTTTTTTGACCTTGATGTTTTTGGAGAGTATAGGCCAGGTATTTTACAGGTTGTCCCTTGATGGATGTTTTGGTTATATTTGAGTAGGCTGGGATTAAGGATTTGGGTAGCAGACCACAGAGGCTAAATGCCCTTTCTGTGTTTTGTATCAGGAGTTATACAACCGCAATATGATTCATCACCAGTTTTGTTTTGGGTATACTGTTTAACCTTCCTCACTCACAGTCCATTATGGCAGTTATTTGAGTTTGTGTTGTGTTCTTTTGGTTTTTATTTTTCTTTCCTAGATCCTTTGTGTACTTCTCCATTTTCCAGAAAACCTTTCTCTAAGTGTGGATCTTTCCAAAACTCTCTGCATATTTATACGTGTGCCTTTCCATTAAGAGGAGAACCTGCTATAAATCAAAGTACAAGAGGTTTATTTGTCCTTCTCCAAGTACAAGGTCAAAACAGAAGCAACAGAGAAACCAGGGTGCCAGTCCTCAGGCGAGTTGAGGGAAGAGAAGACAGCCTGTTCTTTTGATGGATTAGTTTCTTTCCAGGATATGGGCCATTTGGCCTGGAAAGTTCCAACTCTGAGATGTTTTTGCTATACTGGTGATTGTAAGCAGTGGTTAGTCAAGCACTTCACCACTGAACTATACCCTCAGCCCTTTTTTTATTTTTAAAGTTACCCAGACTGGCCTCAAACATGGGATGCTCTTGCCTCAGCCTCCAGAGTTGCTGGGAATAATGGCACATGTCACCATGCCTGGACTTTCTGTAACCATTTGACACTTGTGAGAATTTCATGATCCCCCAAGCCTCACACAGGGCCACTTACAGCGCACAGCAATTCATGTTGAAGTAATAAATCAAAATACTTCAGGAATCAGAACTAAAATAATTTCTGTGCAATGCCAAAGCAGGTAGTGAAAATCAGGGATTTGGAGGAAGGATCAGCAAGATCTTTTCTTGAATCCAATTTCTTCTCTTCAGGTAACTTAGGGAAGTCACTTTGAAGGTATGGCTTCACTTACGAAGGTAACACATTAAGGCCATGAAATGAAGAGTTTTTGCTGGGCAGTTTTGTGTAGTTGAGTATGTCAGTATTTTCTAACACAATAATTCTCCACTAGAAGCCAGTTATAAATACTTCCTCCACCACCTTAACAGCTGATATGTTGAATTTCCTCAGTTTTGGCATTAGTGTAATTTAAAAAGTGAAAACAAGCTATTTTAGATTTGAAATCAGCTAACATTTATTGAGTATTTAGTACATGATTCGCTGTGCTTAAGACTTCATATGAATTATTATTTAGCTAACACAATCATCATATAAGCTAGGAATTGTTGCTATTCCAGTTTACAGTTGGGAAAGTTAGGTTTGGTTATGCAACCATCTTTCAGGTTACTGAGTCTGCTAGTGGCAGAACTGAGTTTAAAGCAAGTTTTATGACTAAAGCGGTTTGTTTTTAACCATTATCACATATATCTTTTTCAGTTATGCCCAACTATAAATTCTGGTCCTATAAAGCCACATAGATTAAATCTAATCTTTTACACAATAACTGTAAGTATTTGTTTAGAATGATCACGTTCCCACAGATCTTTTTCTTCCACAGTCACGTTTTTTTGGTTTTATTCTGTTGTTTTGTTTTCTTAGTTCTTTTACCTGTTGCCAACTACAAATCACTCAGATATTTCTGTCGTGTTCCCCTACTGCTTTGTTTCTTTTTTGATGAGGCTCCTGTTTGTCAGTTTAACTCCTGGAAGTGTAGAAAGAACTAAATAGAACCATTGAGTTTGTTCTGATGAGAACCTCTCTTATTTTTTAGAGGTCATGTTTGTGACCTTGATCCTTGAATAGCATTTCTTCATTCACCCAAGTTCTTAGTTACCCCGAATTCCCAATGTAAAAAATTTGCCGCTCACAGGACTTTAGACTGGATGTGCAAGGCGAGACTTATATGATTTCTGTCAAAAACTTTTAAAGTCTTCCATTGCACATTAATACTGCTGTCTAGTTCCTGGGTAGTATGGCAGATCATCACGTTTAGTGACCCTTTACTGCTAATCCCCTGTTACTAAACTCTTCAGAGGCATGAAACTTGGATAGTAGGTTTTGCTTTTCTCAGTGAAGTTTCCGAGAAGGGCCGAAAGGTGTCATGGAAACTGATTGCTTTGCCTTTACCTGCTTCTTTTGAACTAGTCAGGATGGAAAAAGTGCTTGTACTTTAAAATAGTTTCGTTGGAGAGAAGTTCTTGTGAATCTGAGTGATAAAAGAGGACCACACTGAAAGGCTCATAACTGCTGTTGAAAGCAGCACTTACACAATTAATTGTGTGTCTAAAACATGGGTGATCTATGAAATTTTATGATTGATTTGGGGCTTTAATTACGAGATTGAATTCTCTCCCTGAAGACTCGAACGGGCAGAAAAGTAACAGATGGTGCCCATGGATCAGTGGGGTGGGAACAATTCTGTAGCCCCTGCCCTTTTGAGTTGTATGAGTAGGGCCACTTTTTCATGAGCTGTGGGTTCATGTGCGCAAGCTTCCTCTTTGTGTCACATATGAAGTGAGTTGTCTAAATTTCTTTTCAGTACTGAGAAAATATCCTTTTTCTCTGAACATTGTAATAGCCAAGACTACTTGTTCCAAGAATGGAAAGTCTTAAATATTGAAATTCTGAACTTGGAGTGCTGTGATGGGCTTTCTATCATGTCACTTCATAGTCGCATTTTATAAATGTGCGTGACACACTTCAGAGAAGTAAAGAACATGTTCGAGGTCACACCACCACGAGATGGGAAGGACGGCTTGATGGAAGCTGGTGGTCTTTAATACTAAAAGATCGTGGATATGATCTGCAGATGTACTGTACATACGGTTTGTGCAGTGTAGCCTGTGAACTCTTGTTGTGGTCTGGTTGAGTCAGAAATAAATGCTCCTTTTGTGGAATTTATAATCTGATGAGGGGCATAAGATGTGTATGTAAATAAATATAACTCAAGGTAGAAAGTAATAAGGGCTTATGGTAAAGTTATGGTTGGGGAATGAACTTTTTGCTTTCCAGTGTTGTGTAGTGAGGAAAGATTCTCAGCTGAGAGCCTTTGGCCAGAGAGATTTACACCTGTGAGGAAGAGACCTTGGTTTCTTCAGCACAAGTTGCACTTTCCATGAAGGGAGGGTAATAACCAGTGTGCAAAGCTGTGTTTCATTTGTTCTTTATATTGTAATGGAATGTTTGGTATTCTTTGGATTCTTATACTGAGATAAAAGCTCCAAGCCATTATCTCAGTAAATTTGATCTTTTGCAAGGCGGTAGCCAAGTAAGAAAATGTTAACCGAAGGTGACAGAAGGTATTCTACTGCTACTACTATTAATAATTAATATTTATTTAGCCCATATTATATGATTTTCTGGCTGATTCATATTTTATTAATCTATTTAATCACTATGCAGCTCTATGAGAAATATATTAATATTTAAATATGATTATCTCTGTGTTAGAAAAGGTCCTGTAATGGAATTTTTTTTAAACCCCAAAACACAGTGCATTATGTAAGTAGAAGTTTATTTCTCTTTCATTTATTAGTCTCTACGTGAGTTACCCAAGACTACTTGGTCATTCTCAACACAGAGTTTCAAAACTGCTCCAACAGTTCTTTACCTCTCTGTCAGTGGGATTTAAAGAATCCAGGGAAAGTAGGTTCTTTTTGCAGAAGGGCACCTGGAATTTCTTATACTGTGTCTACTTGTATTTCATAGTCATATGGTATACAGGATTCAGTGGTGGCCAAACAAAAGACTTTCTAGCTGAGGCACAGAGGTGTGAAATAGCATGACTGGCTAATAGTGTGGCTTTGAGACATAATTAAAGCTTAAGAAATTTGGAAGACTGGCAGGGTCCAGATATCAAACAGTCTTGTGCTGTGCTGAAACATTTGATTTTTACTTTAAAGGTAGTGGGGCTACCCTTCATAGTCCATTATTACATTCTGTCATCCATTCCTGATAGTACACACGGTGCTTCAGACATCTTGGAAATGAATTAGCAGTTTCTTAGGAAATCCCACATGCAGGTACTGTATGACCTAGGAATTCCAGTCAATGAATTATAAGTTCACACAAAGATCTGTACATGCATATGTATAGCAAAACCTGGAAATAACCCAAATCTCCATCACCTGATGAATAGGTAAGCAGTGTACATGGTGGTGCATCCAACATGGTGGAACATTATTCAACAGTTAAAAGTAATACACTACTGATATACCCAACCATGCAAATGGATCTTAATTGCATCCGATTAAGTGAAAGAAGCCAGATTTAAAAAGCTACGTAACATACAACTCCATTTATTACTCCTCTGGAAAAGACTGAGTCAGGAAAAGTGAATTTGATCCACTCAATATTTCAGGGGTGTTTAGGAGTTCAGTCAATCCAGAAATACATTTGACTTCATTGAAAAATGATTGCCTCCTTACACTGCATTTGTATGACTTTCTTTTTACCTCTAAGATTGTCTGTGTGGGAAAATGGAGACTTGAGTCATTCAGTTCTTTGTCTCTCTGGGCCCTCAGAGGAAGGCCTTAGATGATGTCTTCAGATATGTATATGGTAACAGTTTGACTTAAGGGCAAATGGTATGGAAGTTTAGATATTTCTACCAATGCTGAATTCATTATTGGACTTTGTAGCTGTTAGGATTTATTCCAATAGAATTTCTTTTGAAAAACATACTTGTTAAATAATACAGTTGCTAGGAACACACTGCGGTGAGACGCATGGACTGTTTGTAGAATCGAAGCGTTGTCAGTTCATTGAATAGTAGCTCTTTTTAGATAAACCATCCCCCATCCCCTCTAGTCTTATCATGTATTAGGCATATTAAATGGAATATTGAAATGTCAAAGCAGTTTTTACGTGCTCTGTAGGATAAATAAAAATATCTCCAGTGGGAGCAAGACTGTTACACACGTATTTGTTATTTCAACTGTAAATGTTATGAATTCAGATTGTGGTTC
The DNA here is from genome assembly GCA_004027455.1 of Hydrochoerus hydrochaeris. NCBI lineage: Eukaryota > Metazoa > Chordata > Mammalia > Rodentia > Hydrochaeridae > Hydrochoerus > Hydrochoerus hydrochaeris. Next base: position 48,239 of record PVLA01001475.1, on the reverse strand, counting down.
TATGGCTTCTTATGGTATGCAGGCCTTGCTTTTCTCTTGTCTAATATTAAAATACCTTATGTTGTTTATAAAACTCTCCATGTATCTTCTTAAAGCTCAATAATCATTAACTTTTTCACCTTACCATGGGGAGTGTAGATAAAAGATCAATTTGTGCATTGTGTATTCAAGCCCAAGTCAACTGCCTTCCCTTCCCAGGTGTTGACTTAGTGAGTGAACAGTTTAAAGACCTTCTGTGATCAGGTGCCCTTGTTTATAGTTTGTGGTTTTTCAAGATAAATAAAGAATTTCAGAAGAAAGCAAACATTGCTGTCGGGTGGCAATATTTATCTTCCAAATGCTTGGAAGTGGTGTAGAAACTTTATGTTTTACATACTAAGAGGAATAATAATCAAATCAAGCAGAATCCACAAGTAGACATGCATTCTCAGTTGGTTACATACTACTGATCCACCCTTGTTTTCCTTCAACCCTGGTTGCTCCCCCTTTTTAGATGGGGACCTCTACAAAGAGAGATTTATATCTTGAAAGTGAAAAGTGTTGGTTCCCTGGGTACATGCTGAGTTTTGGTACCTTTCTAATGCTTTCCTGAAGGACTGAGATTGGTGTGTGTGTGTATGTGTGTGTGGTGTATATTCCATTTGAAAACTTGGAGATGGTTAAACTTCAATTTTTAGAGGTCTCAAGGTTCTTAAAAGACTAGATGCTAATATGCTTATCTGGAGAATGTCTTATCCTGGAATTATTGGTAGGCTAAAAATGATTTCTTAGACTAGAATTTTCTAAAAGGCAGAAGCTTTAGCCTCATTTAGAAATAATACTGTGGACATTTGTCCTTCTGGTCTACTTAATATGCCACATGAAGTACTAGTGTAGATTTCATTGTTGCAAGAAGCCTCACAGTTTTGCAGCTTGAATTCTGATTATATCTGCATAATTAAATAATTGAATGTGGGTAAATATTGGAAAGGCAGTAGTTAATGAACGCTGGGTGGTTAGGTTGGAAGTTAGGTTCTATGATATCATCATACAAAATAAAAAGTCCAGTACCTAAAATGTCATATTAAAAAAATAATGTGAATGTCCAGTGTTTAAATGTGAAAAACAAAGCAAAAAGCAATCGAGTCTAGTATTTTAACTAAGAGCAGTAACAGTGGAAATCCTTTAATTCCTATTTCCTTCATTATCCTTTTTTTCCTTCATCATATTTGGCCAGCATTGTAAAATTAAATGCAGGTATTTCCACTAATTGTCTTATGCTTATGTCAGCAAGAACAAATAGCTCCTACTTTCACTAAAACCCAGAAGAAGGGCAGCAGTGTCCTACAGGCTTCGAATATTTTGCCTATCTTTCTTTGCCATCCTGAAGTTTAATAAACAGTTCCATCAAGAATTGATCACTTTCCAAATGCCTAGAAATGCTGATTCAGTTGAATAAAGCCTTTGGTACTTGCACATTGGTCACTTTTTGTGGAGAAAACAAAAGCCATTGGGAAAATTTATTGCATGTGCCCTGTGACTCATGAGAATTCAATGTACAGCAACCTAGCAACATGCATGGCTATGAATTGGTAACAAAGCCATAGGACAAAGGCAGTGGGGCTCTTCCAGATCTTTTGGGGGAGGGCCTGTAAGATCCAACTATTTTCACAATGATTCCAAGCCATTATTTGCCTGCTCTAATCTCATTCTTTCATAAGCATATAGCATTTTCCAGAGCATACATGAAATTTGACGGTGTTAGATCTTTGTTAGCTAAGGAAATGTGTGCTTATATTTTATTACATTGCGTATTTCAGTTCTGGTTTGTTGTAGTACAGCAACTGACTATAGAGACAACCCACAAAACAAAATCTCTGGAGTCCTCTGGCCCCAAATTTTGAGAAACACTTGCTGGAGGAGTACTGAGGAACTGGAAGAGAGGAATAAAGCTTAACGGAGTTATGGGAAACAGCATGTGTTAAAAGCAGGAGATAGGCAAGGATTAGGTAAGAGCCATGGGCAAGGAAAGTGATTACAAAATCAGGAAATCAGGGCAGGCGGGACGGGCAGGGCAAACTAAGGAAATAAGAGAAAGACTATTTTCTGTAAGTTTCTGGGAGTCAGCATTGTATCCTTATCTCTGTACTTACAGTAAAATGGGTCTTTGATTGCTGTGGGATTTTCATGTATAGAGATGGGACCCAAGGCCTTTTTCCCAGGAAGCAGCTTTATTTGAGCTGGCACTGACTCAGCGGATTTGTATCCAAAGGCTGAGTGCCAAGCATGGTGTAGTTGCACCTTTTATACAATTTTTGTGCCTTTGTCTTGCTTATATGGGCATCCACTAACATTCTGCAGTCTGGTTGGGTATGATTTGTGTTACAGAGTTATACCAGAACTACAGATATACAGAGGCTTGGGTGGCTGGCTACATTGTCTAAAGCTCCCTCCCCACAGGTGGGGAGAGGCCCTGCCATATAATGAGTGTTTGTGAATGATTATATTGATGAGGATAAAGATTGAGGACTGAAGTAATTTCACAAAACATGTTTATCACAGGATTAGTTATAATAGAGGAAACAAATATGCAAAAGAAAAAGATGTAAAACACTATGATGCATGCTTATGAGGGGATTTCACATTTTCAAGTCATAGTTAATGACAGTAGAAAATGTGAAGTGAAAAAGAGCTTTATGTGAGATTATATAATGTATATCCAGTATCTGTAATATATGTGATGTGTGGTAGTCAGCTTTTTGCCACTGTAGTAAAATATCCAACACAGGGTACTTATGAGAAAGCACAAGAAATTTATATGAAGTTGAGGTTTGGAGACACAAGGCCATCATGCTGGCATTAGCTCAGTTCCTGGCTGTATCACATCACGGCAGATAACGGGAGCAAACAAGTGATTACATCTTGAACCAGGAGCAAAGAGAGTGGGAGGGATCAGACGTGTTCCTTTTGTAACAGCCCTCTTGTGATAACTAACAAGAGTCCCATGAGCAGTATCAAAAGGTCACAGAAGGATTAATCTCATAATCTCATGACCTCCGTGTCCTAAGAACCTTCCACTGAGCTCCGCCTCCCAGGGAATAAACCTCCAATCACCAGACTCTGCTCAAACCATAGTTAACATATATCTATGTATGTTGGCAAGTGCACCTGTCTGTCTAGACAAGGATATGCACCAAAATGATAACTGTGCTTAACTCTGGAACCACAAAAGACATGGCTTTTCTCCCCTTTATGCTCTGGATTTTGCATTCCAGGCTCAGAAAAGGGCTGGATTACTACGGGGGGTGGGTGGGTATCAAGGAAAAGACAACAGAGCTTGTAGCATTGAGAATGAGAAAATAAAGAAGGAATTATTGGTGTAATGGCAACTTTTGCCTGCCCTTTGCCATTTGGAAGTGATAAAATCTAGACTTACAGTAGAAAATAATAATTAAAATTATCTATTAATATATATACACATACATATGTATACCTACTGGCTAATGTTTTTGGTAGTTTGAATTTTCTAGTGTTATAGACTGTAAACTGTCCTGTTTGGCCTCCATTCTACAGGTTTTTGTTTTCTTTTTAAAGTAATAGAAAATTTTTTGGGTATGTAAAAGGAACATACACAAAAATTAACTCAAAGTGAATCATAGACCTAAATGAAAGAACTAAAACTAATTGTTAGAGACAAAAATAGTAAATTTTCATGACCTTGGGTTATGCATTGGTTTCTTAGATATAACAGCAAAAGCACAAAAAAGGTGGGGAAAAAAAGGAAAAATCTGGATTTCAATGAAATTTAAAAAATTGTGCTTTAAAGAATACCAACAAGAAAGTGAAAAGATAAGGCCTAGAATGGGAAGGAATATTTACAAATCATACATCTAATGAGGGATTTGTATCTAGAGTACATAAAGAACTATTATAACTCAATAACAAAAAGACAATGTGTGTTAGTCAGTGCTTACCAGAGTGAAATGTAGAAGAGTGCAAGGTGTCTGCTGGAGCAATGTCCTATGCGTATCCATGTCAGGAGGCCAAAGGGTCCATGATGGGTGACCGAAGGATTTGTGCTGGAAAGGCCCAAGGGCCAGTGCTGGAAGCTGAAGTGTCAGCACCAAAAGGCTGAAGGAGCTGTGCCAGAGGCTGAGGGTTTTGCACTGCAAGTCAGGAGGTGACCCAAGGATGAAAGCTCCGCGGAAGAAAGAAAACAGCCAAAGCTCCTTTGAAGAGAAATTGCTGAAACTCTAAGAGCAGCCACAATGAAGCTCTTTCAGGAAAATCGTGAAATACCCCCTCCTGTTCTCCTTCTATACCATTCTGACAACAGTCCTCTGGAAGTGGGTCTTCCATGCCAAGAACCATACTGACTCAATTCAGTTGGATGTTCCCACTCAAGTTGACAGTTAATTCACCACCACACAACCCAGTTGACAATGGTCAAAGGAGCTGAACATATTATTTCTATAAAAAAGCTATAAACATGGTAAGCACATGGAGAGAGAGGAACTTCTTTAGTGATCATCAGCAAAATGCAAATGCAAACAACAAGGGTAGCACTGCACATCTTTTAGTCATGAAAAAGACATAATGACAAGTGTTATTCATAGTGTGGAGATACTGGAACCCTCATATACTGATTCTGGGAAGGCAAAGTAGTGTAAGACTTTGAAAACCAATCTGGAACAAAATGCTAAAATAGAATTATCATTTGATTCTGTAGTTCCACTCTTGGGTATATATTCAAAAGAGAGGAAAACATGTGTCCATACTAAAATTTGTGCCATGAGCATTCATAGCATCCCAAATGCCCTACAGCTGATGAACAGATGAATACAAGGTGGTATTTCCTTACCATGGAAAGTTATTTGGTCATAAAAAGTAAAAAGGTATTGAAATACATTATAACATCTTTGTGAAATAATCTAGTCACAGATCACCACATATTATGTGAGTCTGTTTAAATGAAATGGAGAGAAAAGGCAAATCTAGATAGAGATAGAGTAGGTTAGTGATTGCCTTGGGCTGGGGCAGAGGAGTTTGGAAAGACTGTGAGTACAAAATTTCTTTTCGAAGTGATGAAAATCTTAAAAAATTAGTTTGTGGGGATATTTGCATAAGTGTGAATATACTAAAAACAGGACCCTATAAGCAAGTGAATTTAATGCTATATATTTATATGTGAATAAAACTGTTAAGAATGAAAGATGTGTAGCTACCATATGTTAAAATTCACAAATAATAAATTACAAGTTAAAGCAATGTGGTGTATCATTATGCCTGATAATTAGTCATAATATGTAAAAATTATAAGCTTCAAGAGAAGCTGTTTAGAAATAGGCATACTTACATTGAATGAGAAACTGTAAATTGTCTCAGGCTTGTTGGAGAGCTGTCGTTTAAACATTTGATAAGGGGAGGATAATATAAAAGCAACCAGTAAGGAAAGAGTTATGATTGTATTTTTTTTTATTTTTTAAAAAAAATTTATTTAAAGAAAAAAACAGAAAAAAGGGTAGAAACAGTACAGAATAAAAAAATAAACAGTAAGAAATCACTAGTTGATAAATTACATATTGTCTTCTCAGATATATTTGTTCAAGTTACAAAATTAAAGCATAAAAAGTGGACATTCAGACAGTGAGGCTGCAACAGTTCTGTTCAACAAACAAAAACTCAGCAACATGGTTATCAGTCCCACACACTTAAACATACATGCAGTTATATCCTTTAGAGCACTTTTTTTTCCTCCTTTTGCTTTTTTTTTTAAAAATTATTTTTATTATTTTAAAGGTAGTAGAAATACAACGGAACAAGACAGAACAAAGCCAATTGAGACAGTGCAGTGAATTTGGTACAGAACTTCACAGCAGGTTTCCGGGATAATAGTAATAGGTACTATAGTATATCTCCTTATCCTCACAATAGTGGTCTAGTCAATTAGATATAGTAAAATCAAACCAAACACAGAACATTATAAAAATCAATCAAAAGAGAATACTGAAAAGAGTAAAGCAATTAATCATAATGAATCAAAACTGAAAACAACATTTGCTTTCAAAGAGAAGATAGAGGAGACCCCCCATATTTGCTATATTGCATACAGTCATCCTGCCAATAGATGCTCAGACCTCTGTCCCCAGTTGCTAACGGGGGTGGGAGGGGGCAAGTTTGGGATGTTTGATTCCAAGTCCGTGCACTGGTAGGCTCACAGGAGACACTACTGGATCTCTTCCTGGCTCAGGCCTGAGGAAGGCGCTTACCAAGAGGGCGGCAGGTGAGTTGCTTCTTTGTGCAGCCTACTGGGTTCCACCATGGCTGTGGGCAGATCGCAGGAGGCTCTCTGGTTCTATGATCTTAAATATTAAACTGCCAAATGCATATTGATTTGTGCAGCTTCAATGATGCACTCTCCAGCTCAGAAAAATTTTAATTTACACAGGTTCTTGAGTCACTATAGGATGGGCAAAATTCAAAGCAAATGGAGGTAGCTGGTTGTTTAGCTGCATGTCTCACAGAAAACAGTTTTGTTTGCTGTGCATACAACATCCTGGTTATTGCTTCAGTTTTATTTATTGAAAGAAGTCTTCTGAGGGCTGGGGATTTAGCTCAGCAGTATAAGCACCTGCCCAGCAAGCACTAGGTCATGAGTTCGATCCCCAGCACAGGAAAAAAAAAAAAGTGTTCTGGTTTATGTCAGTCAGAGCTTCCTTGCTGCCCTGGCAGCAATCTTGATGGAGAGGCCTGAAAATCCTCAGTTAAGGTCTTCATTCTAGTTAGGGCTTTGGATAGGCCTCTGATTAAATAGTTACAGAATTTCCACAAGGTTTTTTTTTTTTTTAGCTGTATTTTTCATAACAGCTAAAAGAAGAAAAACAACAACTGTGTTGTTTCATTTCTTCATCTGCAGTGAATATCACAGTGCTTAGCAAACACTAGGCACTCATTACATGTCTAATAAACGAGTCTGGGAAGCTTTATTGATTTATTTTGATTTTTTTAGGCTTCTCTGGATCTTTGCTGTAGTCCATGATTGAGAAAAATTCCAAACAAATCAAAACACGTTGCTGATTTCTATTGCTGTAACATTTTACTAATAAGGATTGAAAGAAGATGTGTTGCTTTTGAAATCTCGTATGTTGAAATCTTTTCCTTTGAAAATACAGCATAGCGAAGCAAATAAGTGACTGTACTTTTTCTCATTCCGCTGGGTGCAGATTCTGCTTTTTCCACCTAGGTAGTGCAGTCTCCTTTACACAACTCACTACCGGTCTTCTGCTCTCTGGTGGAAAGGCAGCTACAAGTGTTACTGTCATTTTATACATGAAACCAAAAGTCTGAGGCGTAAGGAAGGAAACAAGACAGGAAGCTTCACTTTTCACTTGATGAGTGTCATTGTTGGTGGGGGAGAAGGGGAAGCTGAGGGTCTTGCCAGGGTGAGGGTCGGTAGCAGCTTTCCCATTTACTTCCCTTCTGCAGTTATTCTTGCAGTACCTTGGGCTCTGTCACCTACAAGGGGGACCTGCTTCAGAACTTAGGGAATTTTTCCCTAAGATTTTTTTTTTTTTTTTGGTTTATATGAAGTCCATACTTGTCAAGCTTTAATAGCTTTATATTCCTTTCTACAAGACCTTAATTTTATAATTATTGTCTCATATTCACAAGTTCATTTTAATTATCATTTATCTTTTAACGTCATTATGGCTTTACTTGAGAAAAATGTGAAATACAGCATATGTTCAAAAATGTACATAATGACTGCATGGGTCTGTATAATATGCCTGGATATGTGTAGCTCACTCATGTACGAATACTGTATGTGGACATTGAAAAAGATACAGAACTAAATTGGAAGAACTCAAAAATAACCCTCCTCTTTATAAAAAATGGACTTTATTTTGAAGAGATAAAATCACAAGCAATTTTAGATTCACAGCAAAAGTGAACCAAAAGCACAGTGATTTCCCATATACTTGCTGGGGGAAGGTCAGAGAGACCTTGCTTCTTAGACTTTCTCTGGCTTAACATTCAAAGCAATGTATTTTGCATTATTATTTTCTAAGACCCAACACTTTCTTTTTTGAAATGCCTAGAGTTGTTTTTAAATTCATCTTTATTACTCCAGTAAATTATATTTGATTCTTTTTAACTTCTCCCCCTTTTTCTTTTCTCTCTCTTCCTCTCTCCTTCCCTTTTTCCCTCTGTCCTTCCCTCTCCCCTCCCCTCCCCTTTTTTCCTTCCTTTGTTTTCTATCTTTCCCTGTAGTAGTGGTTGAATTCAGGGATGTCATACTAAGTTTACATTTTCAGCCCTTTTAAAATTTTTTATTTCACGACTAAGTCTTGCTGAGTCTCAAAGTTGCCCAGGCTGCTCTTGAAGTTGTAATCCTCCTACCTCAGTCTCACAGAGCGCTGAGATTGCTATTGATCTCTTTAGTTCAGACTTTGTTTTGGCTTAGCAGGTGAGCTGTCACTAATCACTGGTAGCTCTAGAAAAGCTGATGTGGAGGTTTGACCTTATCAAAAACTGTTCTTTCACTATCCTTTTTGCACCTTACTTTATTCCTTCCCTATCACTTCTAGATGCTCTTTTGGCTTTGATGGAATCCTGTCCTCCTTCCTTAGTAAGTTGATGTGTGTCAGCTCATACTATCAATAATTCTGTATATAATTTGTCTAGATTTGCTTGGAGTTTGCAAAACTAGGGTAATTTCCTTACATAAGATAAAATTCACAACAGACTGATACCTGGTAATTTAAATAGCAGCTGTTGAGGGAAGGCAAACAGTTACAAACTGTTCCCTTTCTTCTTTTGAAAATGAGCCATGCTCTGATGAGATGAATAATGTATTTTAGAAAATACCTGGGCTTGCTGCTCTGGGTTGATTTACAGGGGCAAAGAAATTCATTGGAATTTGGTTTAAAATGAAATGCAAGCTAGATTCTTATAAGAGAAATTCGAAAAAAAAAAAAAAAACCCAATCGTCTTGTTACGGAGAGAAGGAATGTTTTACTCTAGGTTAGTTTGTGGAATTGCATATTGATCAATCACCTTTATCTGCAGATGGTTTTTTCTCCTGATACGTGAAAATTCCTGTGTGAATTTATGAACAGTGTTTACATGGTAGGCACTTTGTAGATACTGGAGATCAAATTGCAAGCAGTGGAGATACTGTTTCTGCCCTTGGGATCCTAATGGTCCCTACAGCCCACAATGTTTACGTCTGGCTTCTTGGACTCCGTGATGGAGGCGACTGTGGCAACAAATGTGTGGTCCAAAAGGACCCATAATGTGCTGTTTGAAAATACTTTTGTAAGTACTTTTTTGGTGTATGTTCCCACTTTTAACAAGTAAGTTTAAAAGAAAATGCTGGCTTCTTTCATTGAATAAAGGGGAATGTGCAAAGTCCTTCTGCTCAAGTATGTACTCACTTGCAGAAGCAAAGTCATGGACCCTTGGAGGATGGCTTGTGGGTCCCAGCAGGTAGAATCCTGGTAGTGAAAGCTAACACTCAGCCCTGGATTTTTAATTTGAGCAGAATCTATCAGAATCAGATTTTAGTAACTGTTATTATCTCTCAGCATACTGATGAATGCTCAGGCAGTTATTCTTACCACTTCTAGAACTGCCATCTGAACTTGTAGAAATCCTCAGCCAGGAGACCTAGCAACCATCTCCCCCTTTTCCATTTGCCTTGTCCCTAAGGGAGTATTTTTCTAAGGACATTGCCTAAAACATTGTCACAATGTGGGGTACTTTCAGGAATCCAATGAAATCAACCTCGAGGTGGATTTGGATCAGATAGAGAAAGAATAACAGTTGCCAAACAAACCTTTTCACATATTTGAAAAGTTATGTGAAGTATGAGAAGTCAGCAGTCACTGTCTAAACCAAGGGGCAGGCTGGAGCGTTTTGAGGAATTTAACATAGATAAAAAGAGCTTTATTACTAACAAAAAGGGCTATTAAAATTCAGATGTGTTTTTGATGTCTACTGGGAAATCTTTAGAAAAAAATTTTTAAAAAGGAGACTGTTCACCTATGAAAGTTAATTATTAATCCTGCATATGTATTAACCTCTCAATCCTCTAGGCACAAAGCCCTGTAGTTCTTTGGGATTCTGTATGTAGTAAAAAAAAAAAAAAAAATTATGTTTAGCTTTAGTATCATGTTGCTCTGAAGTGTTTAGGATCTTTGAAACTTTTAGTATAAGACAATGGCTTCAACATTTCGAACTCAAACTCATTCGAGTTGAGAGTTTATTATTGAGAAGTGAGAGCTTGGATCAGTTTTGATCTCCAGCACCTGGCCCTCATGGCTGCAAAAGTGTTTCTAGTAGTTTCACATTAGTCCTGTTGATGTCACTGAGACTGTAAGAGCTACCTCCTCAGAGGTGGACAGCCACTGCTCTGAACTCTAGCATGGTGATCTTCCAACTTCTTTTAGTTATATGCTCCATCAGAAAACAAAGTGAGATACATATATATATGATTATTTATAAACTGTATATTTATTATATGTATATTGTATTGCATGTACACAAAATTACATAAAGGATAAAAAATAAGTATAAATTTAGTTTCTACATTCTGGTTTACTGGGTGCTCCCCTAGAAAGTACGCACCTTTTTGGGAACCTAGTGTCCTGGTATTCTGCCATTACGATGACTCAACTGTTTTTGTCAATTGGGCAGTGTGTTAACGAGGTATGTGACCTCAGGCAGGTACCTTCATGTAGCCTAGTTTTAAATGGGGGCTTTTGCTCCTATCTCAGGATTGATTTGGGAATTAAATGCAAAAAGTAATTTAAAGTTGGTGGCTCAGTATCTGAAATGTTAGCACTTACCTTCCTATTTATGTGTTCCTCTCCATTCCACTCTGTCTCGCTTCTGGTCATTTGTGATCCCTACTTCTTTTTGTCTGCTTGAGGACTTTGCTGGTTGTCTTTTACCTATGTTTTTCTGTTGGCTTTTTTCCCTCCGTCTCACATACATAGAGATCTGTTTGAGCTCACTGGTTGTAACCATATGTCTTACTTTGCCTGGAATAATCCTAGTTTTCTCCTCTTATCCCAGTGTAATTATAATGATTCTTTTACCTTTTTAAAGTTATCCTCAATTGGAAATAAAGGATCAGATTATCCTATTGGGAAATCATGATCAAGTATGGAGGACTTACAGGAGTTTTCCGAAGGGTTCTGCCTTTGGAGATGGCTATCTTCACAGGAGGTGCTAATCAAAAGAGCAAAAATGACATCATGAAATTACTAACTATTGAAGTTGGAAATCTAAATCTGTGATCTGAAACGCAACATCATGGTGAATATCTTTTAAGTTGAGAAGACATTTTGATTTGGGTGCTATTAAGAAAGGTTATGTTAGCATTCATAGCGGCAATTGTAAATGAGTCTTCTTGTGTATACTGAGTACTCTAGAAAGAATGGAATTGTTTCCTGTTTTTCTGATGGTTTACTCAGAACTGTTACTCCTTGTCTTGTGTTTTTTTTTTTTTTTTCCCATTCCTGGTTCCATGCTTTATCCATATTGAATACTCAATAAATATTGATTAACAATCATGAAGATTATTCTAAGAGTGCCAAAGAGAAACCCATATGGTTAAGTGAATCATGAACAACTTTTCTCTTTACTTTCAATTAAGTTATACAAATGTATTCCTGAGGCATAGTATTTAAAATAGCTATTTTATTTGAAAAGTTATAGAGGACATGTAATAATTATGAAAGAAATATTAAGAAGATGTTTTTATACCCACTTTCATACGTTCACCAGAATTGACAGCATAAATAACTAATGGCTAAATGTTAACACTAGCATTTCCTGAGATATGAATGCTCAGTTTTCTAAATTGAATATAGTATTTGATTGTGATGCAGAGAATTGGAATGTTATAACTTTGGCACAGTACTTACAAACAGTGGCCTCTATTTCCTCTCGAGAATCAGGAACAGATGATGAATGTATTGAACTATGTCAGTATTTCATCATTTCCCCAGGAAAAATAAATAGTGATTGAAATTTTATGGTTGTTAGAAAATCAGTTATGAAAAGAGGCTATAACTTGGACTTTTCACTAAGGCTTGATGGTTTACATTATAGAATAAGCAGTAACTGTTCTCTTAGAGATTTATGGTGATTATGTCTAAGTGATTGTTTCTTTGGGTTATAGTTCATTTTTAATTTCTTGATTTTTGACATTTAAAGTAAATGCTAAAGAATGAAGAGTGCTGTTTCTTTTTCTAGTTCCCCTCTTAGACTTGCAAGCTGTAGAACAGAAGTAGTAAATCATAATGACTTAAAAAAGAATCAAGCTAATTCCTTGGGCTAAATTGTAGTTATTTGAATATACATAATATGTAACAGTTTAATGGGAAACCTCATTTCCTCTAGTCATGTAACACATACTTTAGAAATACAGATTTTCCCAGGTTTTACTCTTTTTCTTTACACTCATGCTTTCTTTTTAAAATTTCATTTATTTCTGTGGACTGTGCTGATGGACTTCAAAGTTTACATGTCAAGCTGGTTCTAATTTTTTCCGTTTCCTTAGTGACTCATCACCTGTAGGTTTTCAAAAGGAAACATTTTAAAATATAACCTCCTGCTTCAAGGTTTAAAAAAAAATTATCCAAACATCACAAATGCCCTTCACAATCTTCACAAAGACCAAAAGGTCACAAGGAAAATGGGACATTGGATGGATATATGTTCTGGAGACGGCCTGGAAGCCATTGTACTGAATCTTTTGGGCAAAGTTTCGATGACAGAATTATCAGAACGAGAAAGAGTAATTTTGTTTATTTTATGGAAAAAATAAAACAAAATGTCATAACAAAAGAGAATAGTAATATCTAATACATTGTGTATTGTTATCTTCAAAGTAGTTACTCAGAGTACAAGATATGGGCGTAAAAATTCTCCAAAGTATGTTAGCACAAACTTTTCCTTTCAATTAACTAAGAGAAACTAGCAGTATAACTATCTCCTGTTTTTTTCCTTTTCCCTTTCTTTCTCCTTTCCTCCACCCTACTCTCTTTCCTTTTGAACAATTTCTTCCCATTTCACAAGATCTAGTGTATATTTTGGTCCTTATTTACTCTTTCAGTTTCTCACACCAGGGAGACAATACAATATTGACACATGAATCTGATTTATTTATTGTGTGTATGGCCTCAAGTTGCATCTGTTTCCCTATAAATGTCTCAGGTTTATCCTTCTTTGTGATTATTACTCCACTGTATAAAAAGACAACATCTTTCTTTTTTATCCATTCTTTGGTTGATGGCCATTTAGGATGTTTCCAGGATTTAGCTATTACAAATTGTGCTGCTATAAACATGGGTGCACATTTATCACTGTGGCATGATGTTTTTAATTTTTCTGGGAAGATTCCCAGAAGGGGACTAACTTGGTCAAATGGTGGTACCTCTAATCATAATTTTTTGGGAATCTCCTCCCTATTTTCCACAGTGGTTCACCAGTCTACAGTCTCACCAACCCTGGAGAAGTGTTCCAGTTTCTCCATAGACACTCTAGCATTTGTTATTGGTTGATTTCTTGATGATAGGCATTCAGAAAAAACAATTCTTATATAATATTTTAAGATGTTATATATCTTAGTTACTTTTCTTGTTTCTGGGGCAAAATATATAGCAACCAAAGTTAAAAAGAGGAAAGTTTTATTTTCATCGTTTAGAGGTTTCAGTTCATAGTCGTTTGGCTGGTTCCAAGGCAGGATGGCCCGGGCAGAGGGGCATTGCAGAGGAGAAACAGTCCATGGAGGGCAGACAGAAAGGAGCAAAACAGAAAATGGCAGCAAGCCTGCATTCTTTCTGTACCTTTATATTCCATGCAGGCTACAAACCTATTGATTGGTGGAAATGTTCTTCACACCCTTAAATCCAATATCACACCCTTAATCCACATTTACACACTGTAATGCGGCCACTTTTGAAATCCCCACCCATGACTGAAAGAGGCCCTGGGGAAATATCTAGATATAAACCATAACATTATAAAATTTTTTAGTCAAAGTTTTTTGGAAAACTGTTTCTTTAGAATTTTGAAGTTTTAAGAGTCTAGAATTGATAGTCAACAGACTGAATTTTCCAGATGATGGAATAGGACATGAAAGTCCCATAAGAAGGAACAAGCAGTTGTGGGTTTGAACCAAGGGCTTCTCTTGTCTAGAACAGAGAATCTATTGGAGAATATTGACAAAGGGATAACGAAGGAATAGTGGGAGAGAAGTGACATGATGTAGGGCACTCCACAAGGGGTAAATAAGTTTGCATGTGATGCAGAGGAATTCTTGAACAGGGAAATATATGAAGAACAATGTTAGAAGATTTGTCCAATGGTATTGGGATTGGATTGCAAGGGAATATTTGAGTGCTGAAGAGTTAAAAACTACAACAGAATTGGAGATTTCCTGCTGAAAGGTGAGAGCTTTGAACTCCAGTGATGTTCAGTGAAAGGAGAATGGTGCTATAAAATTAAAATAAGAAAACAAAAAGATCTTGTAGAATTTAATTAGAATTTTACATTTGTATAATTATAGTAGTTATAGTTGTTTAATGAAATCACTACCATTTAACCCACAAAACTGGTGTTTTTATATGTATTTGTATAATTCACACCTGGCGGAGGTGGAGATGAGTGTCCTTAAAAACAGATGCTGTTGCAGTTTGTATCTAGATGTCCTTCCAAAGCCTCATGTGGGTGTAGGTGGAGCTTTTTGGAGGTAGTATGAGCTGCAGCATGAGATGCTGGAATCTGGGATATGATGCTGGGATTGATTTACCGTGTGATCCTAGGAGTAAGGTTGTGAGTACTTAGGGTGGGTAACCTGGATAAGTTAGAAGAGACAGAAAGCAAACTGCTGCTGTTGTTGTTGTCACTCTTTGCTTTCTGCTTCTTCACTACTTTTGTGCCTTTGGCTATGAACTGTTTCTCCTCTGTGAAGCCCCTCTGCCAGGCCATCCAGACTTGAAGCCAACCACCTATGAACTGAAACCTCTTCAAACTGTGCGCCAAAATAAACCTTTCCTCCTTTAACCTTGGTTGTCGGGTATTTTGTCTCAGCAATGAGGATAGTAACTAGACAGCTGGAGCATTGGCATGTTCCTGTAATCCTACCTCAGAGAGTGAGGTAGGAGGAATGCATGTTTGAGCCCAGCTTTGGCAGTTAGTGAGATCCTGTCTCAAAAGTAAAAAGGGCTGGGATATAGCTCAGTGGTACAGCTCTGGAATTCAATCTACAGTACTGAAAAAAAAAAAGAATGAAGGAAAGAAAGAAAGAGGAAGAGAGAGAAAGAGAAAAGAAAAAGAAAAAAGGAAAGAAGGAAGGAAAGAAAAGATAGTGGTTTCAATGAAGAACCAAAAACTGCAAAGATGGCACTAATACCATTTAAATAAGGACAGAAGCCTTAAGAGATTGTAATTTTAGAGCTCTGACTTGGTAGCAGACTGAATTGTAGTATTGCAGAGAGAGAGAGAGAGACAGACAGACAGACAGATGGACAGACACAGAGACAGAGAAGGAGTCAAAAAGAAAAATGCAAGCTGGCAAATTTCATGGGTTATTATTCTTTGAAACTGAAAAGATGTATGTCTGTATATACTAACTGAAAGTCTCAGACAAAACAGTATAGCTCTTGACTAAGTGGTGTCTAATCAAGGTAGAAAAACTTTGAAAGATTGATGACCTCTTCCAATAGCCTGGCCCTGACTCAGTCAATTGTTCATTTTTGAATAATTTGGATATTTAACAAGAAAAAGTATTTTTCAAGTTTGAACTTTAGTGGAGCCTGAAAGAGAAATGAAACCAAATTAATTAAGAAGCTAAAGAAAATCTCTCTCTCTCTCTCTCTCTTTCTCTCTCTCTCTCTCTCTCTCTCTCTCTCTCTCTCTCACACACACATGCATACACACACGCATGCACACACACCCTCTAGTTAAGCGAGGATTTGAGCTGTTAGAGAGAAATGCAGACAGTAAATACAACAGTGCTGTGCTCTGAAAGAACCTACTCTGGCTGCATCATCTTGATGCCCTCTGGTCCTCTGCAGGCAGGTCTGATTGGTGAACATGAAAGTACCCTATGCGGTCACATGTGCCTTGTAATACAGAAGATAGCAGCACAGCCAGGCACGGGGCTCTCAGCAAAGCAGGGGTTGTATGAACGTATGGATGACATTTCAACACAGATTCCTCTGAGGGAGAGGAGACCCGACCTCCGAGAAGGCGTAGCACGTGAAGTTAGCACCACACAGCTGAGGAAAGGAGCCTGCATGTTTTAGGGAGTCAAATTATCAGGGTGTTTCTGCTCATTTCCTATGCAGGTGCACACCCTGCACTTCCTGAACACGGCAGGAAACACTAGCCCTGTCTTCCCTGAGTGCAGTGAATGTGGGGCATGGGCAGAAAAGATAGAATGGCTCATTCTCCAGGTCCACTTCATTTGCATGCATATTTTATTAGATCTTCAAAGAAGCAGCTTATGGAGAGCTTCCCGTGAGCATTTTGTGTGCGTGTGCATGCGTGTGCCTGTGTCTGCTGTGTGTGTGTGTGTGTGTGTGTGTGTGTGTGTGGCAGGAGTATTACATTTCAAGCTCTTTGTGCTCACTTTGGGTGAAGGGGGTGAGATGTTTCATATTTAATCTATTTGAGATTCTCATAGTTTGGTGCTGTTGGGTTACTCAGAAGTTTAAGGTGCAGCTTGTAAGGGGCTGATGGTCTATTTGGAATGGTAAGAATCTATGCAAAAATTAAAGAACAAGAAAAAACAGTTTATAATCATTGTTGAATATTATGTATTACAGGAGTCGACGAAGGAAGTTTTTTGTGAACTAATATATCGGAAAAATGGGTTCTAAGTTTTTGAATTAAATTTTAATCAAAATGGTTTTTATTGAGTATCAAAAGTCACTTTTCCAGTAATGGGACTAAAACCTGACTCACGGGTGGCTCTGAAACTAAAGTCTTGGGGTGGTTTAGCAAAGCTGTGTAAAAACGCTTTTTCATAATCATTTTAAACAAGGACGCCATGACCTCTCTCTTTCTTTGAAACCAATTATTCTTAAATTCTGCTATGTTAAATTTTGATTTCCCCAGTAGACTTCTGTGCTTTCTGTAATTGAGAATACTGTCAAGGAATTTCTTTTTCTTTCTTGAGGCTACCGTTCTGGGAAGGAATTCAAGGGCCCTTCTTCAAACAATGAATGTCAGCTATGTTGGTAGCAATTGTTCTAACAAGCAAATGGTTTAGGTTTGCAGTTTGGGCTATAGAAAAATAATCTTGTACCATTTACTGGAGTCTTAAGAGTATCCAGACTTTATGCCTGAAATAAACTTTCATGTCTGCGGTGTAGAGGGCTGCTTTTGTCTCGTGTCTGGACTCAGTCACACAGAGTAGGAAGATGGCAATGTGTCATCATTAGCAGTGCAATCAAAACTGCGCATCAGTGGAACCAGCTCCATGCCTCTGTTTGTTCAAAGATGAAAGGAAAGAAGCAGCAGGGCTCCTTTATGCTCTCCTGTTTTCATCCGGCAGGCCTGGAGTGCAGGAGGTCTGTTATTCATCATTCCTGGATCACATCAAAGCCCAATCCGGCAAAGCCTTAGCTAATCTGTGGGCAGGATAGGCCTCCATGACCCTTGAGTGTGTTTATACAGCAGCTACCTGGGAAATATTTCTCCTTCTTGCAAAATCTTTTATCTGAAAAAAGTTACACCTACTATTGCTTCCCTAACTTTTAACAGAAAACAGCTGACAATTAGTAAATGAGCGAGTTTGCCTGCAAAATTACTCTCCTGTCATATTTACATTTTCCGTTTAAATGCTGACAGTCACCACTTCGCTAATAAAGCCAAACAGATGGAAAAGATAGTCAAAGCATAGTGCTTATGTTTTTCTTTTCAGGGAGATCATGAATGAAACCTGAGTGAAGTAGACACTACTGTAACCATTTTCTCTTCTTGCTTATGATAAAAAATAATCCATATTTATGACAAAACTTCAGATTGTTATTAGTTCAAAATATTTTTATGGGTTCAAAAATTAATATAACTTTTATTCGTTTCTTTTCATATTCAACTTTTTCTCCTTCATTCGTTATTCATTTAGAAGATGTTTACTGAGTACCGACTAGGTGCCAGGCATTTATCTGATGGAGAAATGCAGGGTAAATACAAAAAGCAACCTAACCAGAGTGCGAGCTGCCCAGGGCTGAATGCAGTGCCTCGCAGGGAATCCAGTGGAGGCTGGAGGAGTAGAAGGCAGAGTCCACCGACTTCTTGGAGAATAGGCAGAGCTGGAGAGACCGTACAGGGAGGGCAGAGGCCGGATGTAGGGGTCCTGGCTGAGTTCCAGTAATTGCAGGTGGGCTGCGGTGGCTGGGTGGAGCTGGGGTGTAGCCAAGTGACCCAAGGTGAGGCTGGCCAAGTGCAGGGGGTGGCAGAAGAGGAGGCAGTGTAGGCAGGGCCCCTTGGCCTTTACTCCTGGGGAGGTGAGGTGTGGAGGGTTGCCGAGCAGAGCCTGAGAGGTCTGGACCAGGCTCAGCCCAACTGTGTGGACTCTGCAGCCAGGAGGGGGTCTGGGCCCAAACGCCGCACTTGTTAGGTGGCTGTGGTTATAGCGGGGAGAGAAAGTGTGGTGTTTGAGTTGCTGAGAAATTAGGTGATTTCTTTTTCCTTCCCCCTTTTCTTTCCTTTTCCTTTCCCCTCCCTTCTTTCTGTCCTTTCTCCTCTCCCTCCTTCCTAATTTACTTCTGTCCTTCCTATCTCTCTCGCTCTCTGTCTATCCTTCCTCCCTTCTTCTGTCCCTTTCTTTCTCTCATTCCATCTTTCTATCCTTCCTTTCGTAGTGCTGTTGAACCAAGTTCTTTGCACTGAGCTACATCCCAGGCCTATTTATTTATTTATTTATTTTGTTGAGGCAAAGTCTCACTCAGTTGCTCAGTTTCCCTGGCTAGGCTTGAATTTGTAATAATCCTCCTGCTTCAGCCACCCAGAGCCCTAGGATGACAGGCCTGGGCCATCATTCCCAGCTGAGAGGTCTATTTTAAAAGTAGAACCTGCAGGCTTGTTTACTTTTGGACATGAGGTATAGAAAGTCAGAGATGATGCTAGGGTTTTTAGTCTAGGTAACTGGTTGGGTGGATTTGCTTCTCTGAGCACATACTGTGTACTAGACATGATGCTGTGAGGTTGTGTCTGCCTAAGCCCGATTCTCATCGTAATGCTACGGATTGTTTTTTCTAAAAATCTACTAACGTGCATATAATATTCAATAAAATGCACAGTTTTAAAGTGCCAATTTCAGTATACCGGTGTAAGCCTGACAAGTTGGTGTGCAAGTGTGTATTTGTTCATGTAATCATCACCTTTATTCAGAGACAGGACATTTCCAGTCCTGCAGAGGGTTCTTGGTTAAAGGTAGCTACTATTTTTACTTTCATTGCCATGGATTAGTTTTGTCTATTTTTGGACTTTGTGTAAGTAGAACCACACTTTCTTTTTAAAATCAAGTTTTAATGACATATAGTTCATATCTGATAAAACTTATATTTTGAAGTATACAGTTTAGTGATTTTGAGTGTATTTGCAAGTTTGTGCAACCATCATCACTCTCTAATTTTAGGACATTTTTACAAGTCTTATCCCTGTATCCACTGATTACTTTTCATCTCTGTGGATTTGCCTGTGTTGGATGTTTCACATGGGAGGAGCCACACAACATATGCCCTTTTGTGACTGGCTTCTTTCATTCAGATAATGTTCTTGAGGTTTGTCTGTTGTAGCATGAATCAGTGCATCACTTTTAAAACATGGTAAACAGTATTCCGATGTATTAAATGCCATGTTTTGTTTATTAGTTGATGGGCAGTTGAGTTGTTTCTTCTTTGCTTTGGTGAATAATGCCACTATACACATGCATAGGTTTTTGTGTGGACATAGAGAGCTTTTCACTTCTCTTGGATGTGTACCTAGTAGTAAAATACATGCATCTCCTACTGACTAGCTTCTTTGGTTCAACATTATCTCTATATAATTCATTTATCTTGTTGCACGTAGCAGTCATTCATTCTTCCTTATTACTCTTCAGAGTCCCGTTCTATAAACATACCTCTGTTTACTAACCCATTCTCTAGCTAATGGGCATTTACAGTGTTTTGAGATTCTGCCTGTGATGAATAGCCCTGCTGTAACTTGCTTTGTACATCTCCAGATGGGTGAGCACTCATTTATCTCTAGGAAATGAATGGAGGTGGAATTGCTGGCTCTTTTACCTGGTTCTCTATCCATCTGCAGCATTCCATCGTGCTTGTTCACCTGGGTGCTGACCACGCCCTTGTCAGCCCCTGGAGCAGAGATGTGTTTTTTCACAGACCTGGTTCCAGAGTCTTCCTTTCTTCCTGGGCACATTAGGAATGACTTTTCTTCTGTGTCTTCTAAAGCATCTTTTAGAAACTCTCTCTTTCTTTATATATTGTCTCTTCTGTTGATTAACAAGCAGAGTTTAGCTTTGCCTGCTGCAGCATCCTATGTTTGTGCAGCTACCTGCCCAAGAGCCTACGATGACTCACAAGGGCATGTTCCTTGCAGGAGTGCTTACTACAGGGCTTTGAGGGGCTGAGATTC
This sequence comes from Hydrochoerus hydrochaeris, assembly GCA_004027455.1. NCBI lineage: Eukaryota > Metazoa > Chordata > Mammalia > Rodentia > Hydrochaeridae > Hydrochoerus > Hydrochoerus hydrochaeris. The sequence goes on along the minus strand of PVLA01001475.1, from coordinate 27,596 downwards.
CTTTAAGACGCTGATAAAACCTTTGCACCATTCTGCAGAAAAATGCACCTGCAATCACACACACACACACACACACACACACACACACACAGAGTTTTCTTACACTTTCAGGGGACATGTGGACTCTAGGTGTCCCATTCTTTATGGGTACAAGGTTCTAAGATTAAGAATCCTCTTCAAGTAAAGGGGATCAGGAGGAAGAGGAGGGAGAGTGTGTAAAGGAAGGTAGTGGGGGGAAGGAGGGAAGCAAAATTATATTATATGCACGTATGAAAATGCCATAATGAAACGCAGTATTTTATAAAATTAATGTGCGCTAATAAAATATATATAGTGAAAAAAGTAGATTATAATTCTTGCCACTTACTCAGTAAATTTATCTGCCTGAAAAATACCCAAAAGTATTTTTATCTACTTTTTAATGTCTTAAATTTTTGTTCACATATATCTTTCTATGACTTATTAAAATCTTTTGCCTGAAACTGTCACCGTCAACTGACATAGATGTTTGGAAGGCCAGTAAATGTGTAGATATGAATAACACTAGTTAGTACAAGATTTCAGTTAGAAGGAATAAATCCAAGAGTTCTGTTGTTTTATAGTTAACAATGCCAAGCTAAGTGTGGTGGTACATGCTTAGAATTCAAGTACTTGGGAGGCTGAGGCAGGAGGATTGTTGCAAGTTCAAGACCAGCTTGGGCTACAAAGTGAGCTCAAGACCAACCTGAACTGCATAGCAAGACCCTATCTCAAAAAGACAAAAACAAACAAACAAAAAAACCCCAATGCCTGTATACTTGAAAATTACTAAGAAAATAGATTTTAAACTTTATTATCATAAAAAAATATGAAGTAGTAGATATGTTAATGAGTTTGAGCCACTCCACAATATATACATATATTAAAACATCATGTACACCATAAATAAGCATGATTTTTATTTGTTAATTAGAAACAAAACAAAGCAGACTTGGTCAGTGCAGAGGCCTTGACTTGGACTTAAATTATCAAAGGAAGTAAGAATTATTAGCACTTAGAAATTATTGTAGAGCCCTCATTCTTTTCCAGTACAGGCATTTGAGAGCTTTAAAATATATCTTTCAGTACTGCTCTTAAACTTTTAAACTAGAGATTCAACTGATTGCACCACTGTTGGGCTGGGCCCTCTCAGGCTAAGAGGGTGCTGCTTGGCTATGGGGATGGCTGGTGTCCATGTGGGCTGTGTGGGCCCCAAGATTAACCCCCTTATTCCCACCCCAGAACCCTCTCCTCCTCCACCTGTGTTTCCTGTTTCGCTTCTTAAAAATTGGATGACTAGTTGGGTGCCAGTCAGTTACAGAGTTCCCTGGAAGAAAAACAGGTGTGGAGTAAGTAACGTAGGTAATTAGACCTTTCCTAAATATGATGTTTAAAATAATTTCATGACAGTGGTAACAAAAGGAGTTGCTGAGACTTGTTTTCAATCTCTGGTGCCTTTCCTCTAAGACAGAAAGAGAAATCAGAATGTTAAAGACAGAACTTTTTATTCAGTTTTTAAAACATATATTCTATCTGTCTGTCTGTCTGTCTGTCTGTCTGTCTGTCTAGCTATCTATCCACCTGTGTTTTTTTTTTCTCTATAAGGACAAATCTGGGCTTCATTCAGGAGGAGTGTAACATATTGCATCATCACAGGGCCTTAGTATATAAAGTTCATTATAAAGTTTCTTCCTGGAAAAATAAAAAAGTTTTTGTTTTGCAACTTATTGCTTTAAAAGTTTTATAAAAGTAATAAAAAACACCCAGTGAAAATCATTTCCCCTTCTTTGCAATGCCTGTTTCCACTCCTCAGCGGTAACCACTGTTCATAGTTTTTCTTCTTGGCGTTTTAAATCCGTGCTGTAAAAACATCGTGTAGATTTGTTTGTTTTTATAGCGTGGTGGTTGCCTTATGCAGTCTTGTGCAGATTTCTTTCTTTTTTCCACTTTGCATTGGATGCCAGACATCCTTGTACCTGGCTTGATTTACTTTCCTCTTTCCTCATTTTTTAAAGGCTTATTTCCTTTCAGCATCCGGTTTTTAGACTAATGAGTTAGTGTTTTAATCTCTAAACAAGATCAGTAAATTTTGTTTCCGAATTATGAGCTCATGGGATTTAACATATATGTTGTGGTTTGATCCAGTAGGGCCCTTAATCTTGATAGCCAGTCTCATCTTTGCGGTCAATGCTCTGATAACCTAAGATAGTCTCCTCTCTCTTGAAGTCTTTTTGACATGGTCCCTTATTCTTCATTGGCTTTCTCACTGTCAGATATGCCAAGGCCTGCCAGTCTATTCTCTTTTCCAAATTACCATTAAGTGCTGGAGGGCTGGGGGTGTAATTTAGTGGCACAATACCTGCCTGGCAAGTGCAAAGTCCTGAGTTTGATTCCCGGTACAAAACAATAGGATTAAACTCTGGCTTAAGGCTCAATTTAGAAAATTTTAGGAAATTTTCCTCACTTGTTTTAACTTGATTTACTGGCTGCACCCAGGGTGTGCCTTATGATGAATCATCAAATAGTTTGGGGAGCTACCATGTGCAGAGAAGTCATTGGATCGTGTGATGTAAGCAAACAAGTCACCCCAGTGTTCCCTTTCCCACACACTGAGCAACCACAACCAATGTGACTGAAACAGATCCCCAGTATGTCTTTGAAGCTTGTCTTTGATCTTAGGGAAATTTATGAGAAGCCATTGATCCCTAGAAATCTAATCAACTGAGGACCAGATGTAAACATGGCAGCCCACTCCCCTTTTACCATACAGTAAATTACACATCATCATATTCACTCATTTTAAGCATTTAGTTCAATCAATTTTGGTAAATGTATACAGTGGTTCAGTCAACACTGTAATCGCCGTTTCATCCATCCAAATGTTCCTTCATACACTTTTGCAGTCAATGTTATCCTCGACCGAATTTCAGGGTGACCCTCTTCTAGATGCTACAGTTTTTTAAAAATTTTTTATTTGCACATGTTTGTAGTACAGAATGATTACACTCATTGTTGGGAGTAGGTACATGCACTAGATGCTGTAGTCTTGCCTTGCTTTAGAATTACACATAAATGACATTGCGTAGTTGGTAGTCTTTTGTGTCTGGCTTCTTTCACTCATTAGGATGTTTTTGCATGCTCATTAGGATGTTTTTTCACTCATTAGGATATGATGCTGCTGCTGTTGTATGCATTAGTAATTATTCCTAATTTGGGCTGAGAAGTATTCCATTCTAGGGGTATAGTACTACAGTTGAAGTTGAATGTTTAAAATGTTTACCTTTTTGTTTCTATTATGAGTAATTCTGATGGACATTTGCGTACAAGGCTTTGTGTGGATGTGTTTTAATTCCCTTTGGGTAGATACTTGGGAAAAGGATTACTTGGTCATGTAAGAGGGTTTTTAACATTTTCAAAAGACTACCGGAAGGTTTCCCAAAATATCTGAACCATTTTGTCTTCCTATGGCCATCCTCAAAACACATGGTTTTGCTATTCTTCTAATTTAAGGCTTTCTATGGGCATGTAATGCTAACAGTTGTGGTTTTAATTGCATTTCTAATGGCCAGTGATATCAAGTATCTTTTTATGTGCCTTTTTGCCCTTCTATAGATCAGAGTTTTTTTTTTTTCGTTGTTGTTGTTTGTTTCCATTTTGTTTTTTTATGAAATAGCTGTTCAGTCTTATTGGATTGTATGTCTTCTTTCACTGAATTGTAGGAGTACTTTGTATATTGTGGATCCAGATTCTCTGTTAGATACATGTTTGCCTTTGAAACTGATTTAAATTGAGTTTTGGTAAGAAAATGTATAAAGCATTTGCTTTTTTGTTTGAAATACAAAGGGTCTAACTTTATCTAAAGAAAAGAAAGGTACGATTTTTAGAAACAATTTATGATTATAAAAGGGAAAAAAAGAAAAGAGAAAGTTCAGAGAGGAAATAAAGCACATACTAGAAGCAGAGTGAACTAAGAGATTGTAAAAGGGAAAAAAATGTTTCTGTAAAAAGAGAAAAGGAGAAAAAACCCACAAATAAATGTGCTGAGAGGTAACCTGGAAAATGGAAAAAGAAAACAACAACAAACAACTTCAAAGAATAGAGAAAAAGAAGACTAGATATGAAAGACTAGATGTGAAAAAAAAAAGCAAAAATGGCTCGCTGGATTCCTTTGTTTCTCATGTCTTACCCATGGCATAGCCACTGTGAGCTCATCTCTCCAATGCCAGCTTCTCATGTCCAGCCTCCTTCCTTTTCTCTCACCAGTTTTTCAGCATAGTGCTCCTCTGTCACCCACATCTTTAGTGTCTAACAGCATGGAGTCTGAAGTTAGTTGATTTGGTTTGAATTTGAGCGAGTCTAGACAGAGCTGGATCTTTGCAGTCTTCAGCTTGATGATCTATAAGATGAGAACAATACTGATATCTGTTTCAAGATTTTCTATGGAGATTAGAGAATATTTATGAAGCTTTTGTTGTGCTTGACACATAGCACTTGGTCATGAAATATAGAAACTGCTAGTGTGTGTGAGTGTGTGTGTGTGTGTGTGTGTGTTAGGAGGAAAGGGTGTTTCTTGCTTATCATGCCTTCTACTTTTGACTTTCTGCTTATCTTATTTTAGTTTGGGAATATCTTACCCCCACAAAAATACTTACATGGCAAAATATGACAAGGCTTATGCTTCTAAAGTGCCAAGATATAAATACAACTGTATTTGGTCATCTGGAGTATAAAGTTGGAAGTAATAATAGTGAATATTTACATAGTGTAAGAACTTCTAGATTTAACATATGACTGACAGATATTTAATAGTAAAACTTTGAAGGGCCAGGCCTGGAATTTCCTGGTTTCTTGAATGCTGAGATGCTGAACAAAACCACTGTTTGATAAATACAGCTGAGGCAGGTGAGAGGTCTGAACTTTTTATGTAAACCCAGGTCATGAACTCTACTTCTTTTGTGCCGGTCACATCTCCCAAAACTTTCACAGGAAAATAGAAGGTAGTATTTGGAAAGGACCTCTTTCTTGATGCAGGATCCCTTCTGTACCATTTTGGATCTGTCTGTGCTTCACCACGATGAATGAAACTTTACTTGCTTGGGAATAATTTTATTGTTTGGATTTTTTACAGTTGTTGGCAAGTTTTCCCTTACAATGAAGTAAAACTTTTTCTGATCTTGGCTCAATATAAGGAAAAATATTATCCCCCTTTTCTTTTTAACCTTTAGCTATATGAAGTGAGATTATCTCTGTTTCCTTTCTATGATGCAACAATTTCTAGTTCCTACTGTTATTATTCAAATACAGAGACTTTTGTATTTTACTTGCTCTCTGATTTGTTCAGTTCTGGATAGAGGCTAATTTGTTAGGATGTCACCTAAAATATGGCACCTTTAACTGATCCCAATAATCTGGTGTGCTCTTTCTTCTGGTTGAGACTTCATTCTTCTCTTCACTTGCCTCTAATACTGGCACCAGCTTTTCAGATTTTTTACAGCATAGTGTTCATGTGTTATATTCAGAGTGGTCATATACTTATTGTACAAATCAGGACACACTGAGACTGAAAGAGATAGATTAATCATTAAGCTCAAGCAATGGTCTTAAGCCAGAGTGTCTTGAATACACAGGCATGTATGGGCACCATGTTAGTCAGTTTTCTGTTGTTATGACAAAATCTGTGAGGGTAGATGTTATAAAGAAAAGAGATTTACTCATTTTATAGTTTTGGAAGTTTAAGAGCATGTTGTCAATATCTGCTCAGCTCTGCTGAGTTATGTTAGCTATGTTACATCATGGTTGGAACATGTGCAAAAGGGGCAGAATGTATGGTGAGACAGGAGCCCAGGGAGTGGGGGAAGGGACATTTTGGTCTTTTGTAACAATCATTTCCTGAGAACTAACCAGGGTCCCATGAGAACTACCTTCATCCCTTCCAAGGGCAGCATCTTGACTGACCTAATTACCTTCAGTTGAGGCCCACTGCTACATGTCCACCATATTGTAACATGGCTACAGTAGGGGCCAAGCTTACAGCACATGAACCTTGGGGGACAAACCACATTCAGATCATAAACCTGTCACCCTAATTATTTTAGGTTAACTTCAAGCCTAAGGTCTAGGTTATAAAAACTTTTAAAAAATATTTATTGCTAATAGCCCTAGTGTGAGAAGTTGAATTTTTCCCTAAACATTCTATTAATGTTTGTATCAAGTATAATTGTATTGTATTCAGGTTTTATAAGGAAAACAATTTAACACGGGAAACAAAATTTATGGAATTATTTTATAATAGTCACCAAAGGGTCAAACACAAAAAGACCCCAAAGAATCCAACTGAGGGCCTGGATCCCATAGCAATATCCTACATGAGTCCAGCTGAAGACCTGGAGCCAATGACAATGTCTCATGTAAGTCTGTTTCATGGGTCTGCACTGGGAAGGCCCAAAGGTCAGTGGCAGAAGCCAGGAAGTCTGTGCCAGCAGGATAAAGGATCTGTGCCAGTAGGTTGAGAGTTCTGCACGGGAGCCAGGAAGTGACGCTCAAGCTAAGGACCAGTGCTCCATCGGAAAGTACCAGAGCCATCCTCATTGACAACAAGATCCTGAGCTCCTCTGATGATGATAACAGCTGAGTTCCTATCAGGAAACTAGTATGACAAGCTTCTCCTGGAGATTGAACAGCACATATCTTCCCCTCCAGAACCAGGAAGTGATGCTCAAAGTAAGGACCAGAGCGCCCCTAAAGTGAACCACAGTCACTCTCAGTGATAACAAGGTCCCGAAACTGCTCTGATGATAACAGCCAGGTTCATATCAGGAAAGAAGCTCAACAAGCTCCTCCAGGAAAGCCAATGGCAACAGGAGAACCAACAACAACCAGGAGAACCATCAACACCACTTCTTCCTCTCCAGTTCTCCGTTGATATTGGCAGCAGTCCTCATGTGGGCCTGCACACCTAGCACCACGCTGATTCAGTTCAGCTGGTGTTACCAGTTGACCATCAGTGGTTGATCCATTAAAAATTTCGTTGATGTTTGTCCCATGGAGATGAATTGCAATCTGTCAAATTCACTATTCTCCCATCTCCATCATCTGACAGTTTGATTAGCAACTTTCCTGCATATCTTTCTTATTGTTGTTAATCTATAAGGTGCCTTTCCCAGATTCCCAGTACCAATCCATGTCATTTCTATGGAGTTTGCAGGCCCCAGGGGGAACCAAGCACAAACATCCTTGGCTGTTCCTTTTGCAGGTATTTCTGTTAAAATACAAGACAAGAAAGACTAAAAGCTTGCAGACCAGAGAGTAGGTATCTCATGGTTGTTTCTTAGGTAACTTGGCAGGAGTTTCCTTCTGAAACTGGTTCTGAGCATCTTCTTTATACCAAATAGTAGGTGCTGAATGTACAGGGTTCCATGCAAACATGTTGACTAATAACACCAGGCAATAGATCCTGCAGGAAAAATAGAGTCAAATGGAGTGGCAGTAAAAAAAAATTTTTTTTTTCTTTAAAAGGCAATTTTTTTTCCATCAAAATTGCCTATACATAGATTTGAGAGGGCAATTTAATTAAAAGACATTTTAAAATATATTTTGAAGATTATTCATGTAGCAGAGTTGCTTTGGTGTTGGTTTCCTCTTCTCTTAACCACAGGATTTATACATTTATATTTGTTTTTTACTCAGATTAACTTAAAGTTCACCTAACATTAACTCACGTACATGTGTCATCCTCTAGAATAGTGAATTCTAAACACTTTTGATTAAACTCTCAGAAAGAAATATATTTTACATTGTAATCCAGCATGCACATGTACCCACAAACACACACATGGCATCAAGAGTTTCTTGAAAGCACACTTATTCTTTGCAATTTCCACTTCTTTCCCTTTCCCTTTCTTTTTTCTCTTCTGTTTCTGTTCCATTCAGTTTCTTTCCATTCTAGTTAAAGAGGACTCACTGGGACCGAATAAGTTGATTTAAAATCTGGAGCGCACATCATAAAACTTTGCTACTCTTATTGCCCATCGACTGCTAAATTATCTGTAGATATCTGGTGGTAAGAGTAATCAATAGAAAGGTAGGTTCATTTGATCATGAATCTATAATAACAGTGGAGAGAGGACTCCATGATCTTGTTTCAGTGTGTAAATTTCTGCTCATAAACTGATTTAATTCTACCATATGAGAACAGTGGTTAATTCAGCACTGGGACAGAGAACAGCAAGCAATTCTTCAAATATCTCTATTGCAAAACTGTAAACCCTCTTGTGTTAGACTTTTTAAATTTAAAAATTTAAGGAGAGTTATTGTTATGAGAGTTATGTTAAAATTGATAGGTATCTGGGAAAGAGCAAGCCTACCTCCATACAATTGATTTACCTGTATTGATTATTTCGTTGTTCATCTATCAGAAAGTTTTACTTTCCATGTAGTGGGCTTGAGGCCATGAAATTCCCTAACTGTTTTTGCGTACTTCTGTCTTGTTGATGGGTACAGGTGTTGAGACAGTTTTTCTCTAAAATATTTTGGTGCCTAGTAAGAGATTTCAGCATCTCTCAGAATTTAAAATCCAGAAAAGTTACTGCTGTCATTTTATATGTTTTAATTTCAGTGGATGTACTTAGATTTGTTTTTCAGAGTTTTAATTTTATAAAAAATATAAAGTATCATGTAGAAAATTATAAAGACAGGCTTTGGAAATATATTGATCTGGAATAAATCTGAGACTTGGACTGATCTCTAAGACAATCTGAATTTCACATTCCACATTCATAAAACTAATACCTCAAAGGGTTTTTAGAAGAATTAAATTTTATATATACATATATTTTACATATAATAAGTAGTATATGTTTGCAAGAAATGTTACATATATATAGTAAAATTCACATATAAAACAAACTGACCTATAGAGATATCATAGAAATATATATATACTTATACATAAATATTTATTACATGAATATATACATACATACACATATATACACATACATATGTATGTGTGTCTGTATGTATAAATTCACTTTCTCTTTGGCATTTTGCAATGGGATTTAGGCACTTGCGTTATAATCTCTGAATCAGTTTGCTCATTGTACTTTCTGATTATCAGTTTCAACATAGCATACTGAGAAAGAATATTAACTGAAAAGTTATAATTATGATTTTTTTGAAAACAGATTCCAGTTGTGTCTACTGTGTAATGGTTTGCTTAATGCTGAAATTAAAACCTTGATAAAAATGTAAATTTCTCTAAATGGATTTGAATTTTATTTTTCTTACTGCTCCAATAGAAGCAAAAGACAAAGTTTTATTTTTCTTCAGTATTTACTCTTTAGTCTTTGAATCAGAGTAATCAATCTCTTTGTGACTATGATTTTGTAATAGTCTTATTGATGTTTCATTATCTATTTAATTATATATACACATGTAACAAATTCACCATAAAGCTATTTATTATGTTCTTTCGAAGTACAATAGCTAGTGCATATATGTAGTTTATCTTCATAACATTTCTCTAGGAGCTATGTGACACTTCAGGATGAGAACCAAAGCATTTCTTATTGCTTGGCATATGTATTTTCCACTATCTATACTTGTCAAATATATTAATAAGTGTTTTAACAGTGCCTTAAGGATTAAGCCTCAATTTGACCAGTTGCTTTATTGTGGGAAAGAGGTATTAATGATATTTCGTGTTAAAAATGGTACTTGTTGAGACAGTCTTGTTGTGATAATGGAAAGTTGAAGCAGAAGGAGACCACTCAGAGCTTCTGGGTAGAGGATGCATTAGATTTTTCTCAGTGGTCTTGGGGTGTACATGTAGAGTTATGCACAGAGACAGAATTAGCCTGAGACAGATTTACCTCAATATGAGAAGCCTGCTTCCAAATGGTGCCTTTGAAGAAAAAGCAGTACACTGAATTGTGTCAAGAGGCACAAGATTCAAATGCCAGCTCATTTCCTTACCAACTTTGTGGACTTAGGAAAGGTTTCTGTTTTTTCTGTGAATGGAAGTAAATACGCTACCTAACTCTGAGGTGTGTTGTGGAGCAGAAATGATTCTTATTGTCATTATGGAGTACTTTTATAAAGTGTTTATGGTAGTCAAGTGTAATGTACAAACCAACTGTGGTATTAATGTTTTATACCAAAGGTTAGGGCCGTAGGTTGCATCTCACCTGTTCTTTATAGCCCCATGTGATGGATGCTTGGTGTCTAGACTGTAGTACTGTTGTATTGGGAGGTGGTGGAGCCTTCAGGAAGCAGGCCCTTGTAGGGTTGTACTCTCTAAGGGAATATGGGGACTCTCAGTCCTTCTTGTCTTTCTCTTCTCTTTGAGGTGATCGGTTTTCTCCACTATGATACACTTTCACCAAAAACCCAGAGTCAAGTGACTATGGACTGAAACCTCCAAAACCATGAGCCAAAATAAGCATTTTTCCTAATTACATTGATTATCTCAGATGGTTTATCTCAGTAGCAGAAAGCTGCCTGACACAGACCTGTTAGGGCATTCAAGCCTCCTATATGTGGTTGAAATTGTACGTATGTGTGATTAATTCTCACCTAGAGATTTTGCCAGAAAAGGCCAGGCAACTCACTCTGTTTTTTTTTTTTTTTCTTCATTTCAAAAAAGGGAAAGGTTGGATTTTATCCAAGGCCTTTTCAAATTTTAACATTTTGGTATTATATAAGCCTATAACTACGAAAGACCATTTAGCTTCCTCTTAAGTTGTAAATATCTGACTTTCAGCCAAAGGAAGTTATATTGTAATCTTTATGTTTGGCAACTCATATGTTCTGATTAGTTTTAATGTTTGCTAACACATGCAATAAACTTTCTACGGCCTTTGTAGCGTTCTAAAGTGCATTTTCTTCCTTAGATTCTCTCTTTTAGGCGAAGTAAAGGAGGTAGATGTTTTGCTTGAAATTTCCACACTCAGAGCAAAACATACTAGTTTTAAAGACTTCTAAACAGAGTTTTATACAAGCACTGTGTTTCATCATGCATACCTTAGAGCAAATAAAAAAAAAAACAGCTGCAATTAATATTTTTGGTTAATGAATGCACACCAGACCTGTGATCAACTGAGTTCTAATTGCTAGAGAATTTTCTTACAACTCTCCATTTATCCCTGGGCAAGTCCTAGATTGCTCTTTGTCACAGAGTGCATTGTCGTCATGGAACTCTGCTGCATCCTCTTATATTGTAAAAAGAAAAAAATTGTCCTAGAGTCTCTCTTTCCTCACCTTCCTCCACGTGGCAGTAATAAAGTCCTTGGCAGCCATGTTGCCTGGTATCAGTATGGGGTAACTTTACAAGTAACCATGAAAGAGCCATTTGTTTAACATCCACCTTGTAACAAGTGCTTGCTGATGGTTTGATATGCTTTACCTCCTTTAAATCTTTAGGAGTGGGGAGAAATGAAAAAGCAGGTTTGCTTTCCTTTACCAGAAGGAAACCTGCTGGTAAAGATGTAACTTGAGCTTTACATACAATAGCTTTGTATTTAGTACCGAAATCAGTTGCCGGGTAGGGACAAAGCTGCGTCAGACACAAACATTTTAGCAATACATTTGGAAATTACTTCAATGGGTATTGAAAGTGAGGGTGGAGATTGGTTTCCTGCCAGATTTGTGTGGAATCAAGTGGGAGGTTAGGCCTTTGACTCACAGTGATACATGATAAGGTATCCATGGGTTACACTATTTGAGGGGCTTTTGTTTTTCCTCCTTTTATCTGTATTTGGAAGCAGGCTGCTTTGAATAGTTTTGGGTGGCTTAACTTCTTTCCATAGCTGTTAAAAATGTCTGATTTTTAAGCCATTGTTCTTGTAATATCTCTTGACATGTCCTATCTTCTTGGATTCCTGATAATTCCTGAACTTCTGTATTTCTGCAAAATTGTTAGCTTCAGGTTTGAAGGTTAAAGTCAAACGACTTCTTTCTCTTCATGCTGTTGGTGCTTGTGTTTTGAGACAAACTTTCCTTTTCTTTCTTTGTGGCTTTTAATTCCTTGTGTCTTGAAATGCTGGAAAGTTTGTCACCCAATTAAAAAGTGACACTGAGGTGATTTCTAACTGGAGATCACCCAGGAAAAAGAAAAGGCATGTAACACAATTGTAATTTTAGAGAATGAACAGACCAAGGAGCACTAGAGAGCAGAGTGTGGAGGGCGGAGGACACTTGGCAGCTGGGAAGTAGGTGAGCTCCCTCACGCAGGCAAAAGGCAGGGTTGTAAAAGGCCCCACCCATACTGAGCCCAGTGATCACCCTGCATTTTTCAGATATAATCAAGGTGATGGAGGGTGGGATTCTGCTCCCCACCATTCAGTTTCAGAATTTTGAGAATTTTATACGAAACTCACTGTGGCACTTTGTACCTAGGAGAGCAAGTACCTTGTCCATATTGGGCCCCCTTTTGTGTAGGCTCAGGTTTAATCCCAGCACCCCAATCTTTTGTTACTGCTTGCTGGGAGCCCTAGATGGGTTTAGTCAGCTCTTCATCTTAGTGAGGCTATTACCCAAAGAATGAGGCAATATTAATAATTAATGCTTCCCCTTTATAATAGGGCTTCAAAGTCCATAGGGAACTTTCACACAGATTATCTTTTTGTGCATCTCAGCAGCCCTTTGAGTTAGGCATTAACACTTTTATTATGCACTAAATTTAGAATTAGACCCAATATGTGACCAGCTTGAAATAAATAGATTTTTAAAAAATGTATTCTGAATGAGATGGAAAGAGAAAATTAAACACACGTATACCCTCCTCCCTGTGTTTGCCTAACATTCCTTCCTATCAGCCCAAACAGTGCTGCAGTTTTAATTCCCACACAGAAGCAGGTTGCTTATTTACTATAATATGAACTATGATGTCACCTCTGCAAGATGATTGCTGAGGGGGCTTTTGCAATCCAAAGCTTTGTACCTCAGACCAGCCTACTTTTTTCCCCTCCCTCACCTTTTCCTAGCTAGGACAAGCACAGGTTATTGAAGTATGTTGGGTCAGCTGCTTTTCTTCTTAATCTGTGGCTTCCTTAAAGTTGCTGTCCAGCCCCAGCTCAGATGCCCATGGCTCTCATCATGCTGGCAGTGGGCTTTTATATTGGTCTTCTTGCCCCATACTCCTGCCTTTTTGCATGTGCTATGAGGGCTTTAAGTGCTCCAAGAGTTTAACACTTTTTGTGGAATGTAGTTCATCTTAGGCTGTAGGCTGCAGATCCTGACTTCACCCTACTACTCCACTTTCATTCCAAAGCCCAAGGTAACTGGTTTTCTTGCAGAGCTATTGGTTCTCAGCCATTCTTCTGTGCCTTTGTATTGCTGATGGCTCTGTTTGGAAAGCTCTTCCCTCTGCACTTGGATCTCCTTAGTCATGTGCTGCATTATTATTAGTTCTTTAAAAATTGGCTGTGTCTCTTCTTTTCTTCTCCTTTGGGAAGACTTTTCTGTCCTGTTCATCTTTGGGACCGTAGTTCCTTCTTCAGAGTTCTACTGTGAATCATCAAGTAGACTGAACTTTCTGGGAGCAAGGTTTGAGTCCTAAAGTCTAGCAACATAGGACAAGATTCCCTTCAGGATGATTACAGTGAACATGGGTCATGGTTGGCCAGATGTTTGGCTTCACTTCACGATGACCCCAGCCACATGATCAGAAGTGTTCGGCTGGTTGTTTTACTCCGCTACCCAAATACACCACTAATGAGCAGTGCTGAGGTGTGTTTTGGAAGCAATAAAAAAATATTTTCTCGGTCAAAAGACTCTTCTTTTAATGAGCCTAATCAGGAATCTATAATAATGGAGGACATAAATTTTCTCTTTTTCTTTTAATGCATGACTAAATTCAGAGGTATAAGGTGCGGATCAGAGAATGCAGTTCTGCTTGAACATGAATTTGTATTTTTGCCCTACAAATAAAACGTGAAGTTTTGCCACTTGCCTGATACTGAATGGTCAAAATAATCTTATATTAAGTCAGGAGCACTCTTTAGGCAATGTTTATAAACAATCTTTCTATTGTGCTGCAAAATCACTGTACAATTTGTTGTAGTTGCTAATACACAGTAAAGAATTGCTAGGGCATGAGGTGCTCTGTAGAGGAAATAATTTTTTAGGTGTTTGTTTTTGGTTTACACATGTGTGTCCTTGGAGATGGTTTGTATATCATATTATAGTTGTGATGCGTCTCAGTCTACCTTTAGCATCTGTTTTCTTCTACCTATAAAATCTTTACTTGTCTGTCAGAATTTTTAAGATAGATATTAAGACTTAGTTATCTATAGCCTTATGTGTATGTTGAGGGAGAATTCAGCAATAGAACTTGTGTTTATAATTATAACATATAGAAAAAGATTGTTATTTTTTTCTAAATTCTTTGAATATTTTATAGTCACACCTCTCAACCACATAGTCAATAATGTGGTTACACAGATATTTGAGTTGACTGAATTTTCTTTTTGTGATAACATGTTTGAAAAATGAGAATGATTTCAAATATTAACACATCAATCAAAATAAATGAAATTTGTTACATGGATTTATACACTTTTTTGTGAGAAAATGTAAAAATAATATCTGGATTTTCTGTATCACTACTTCTTTACTATAGAGTATTGAAAATAGACCTTTGAATGTTCTGTGGTCTCAACAGATCCCAGGGTTCCAAAGATTAGGCTGTGAGGATAGGTAAGAAACACCAGTAACCTTAGTTACCATGACTTTGTTTGTTGGTTTGTCACAGACTGCCTATTCAAGGTGTGTCCTATGAACCGATATTCTGCCCAGAAGCAATATTGGAAAGCGAAGCAAGCCAAACAAGGGAACCACACAGAGGCTGCCTTGCTGAAGAAGCTACAGGTATGAGCCAGGCTGCGTTTGTCTTGTTTAAACTGCACCAGGAACAACACTAACAAAAGATGTTCTCACTGTTCCCAACATCGTAGCCTTGCAATCTCACCCAGCACCCAGAGATTTCAGATGGCTTTGACAATACACTGAAAAGTAGAGGATTTTAAATTATTAGGCGTGACTGCCTTATATCCTGGCATGTGGGTAGCATATTCCTACTACTGTTTTTTTCTTTCTTTTTTTAGGATGTTCCAGACTAATTTAAAGCTTCACATGAAACTGAAAACCAGTTCAGAATTTCTGTGGGGGAAAATTAAATCCAGTCGTATTTTACTTGACATAGTGCTTATGTTTTCTTTTCATCTGAAAGGGTATAGAAAAATACTTGAAAGGTTATAGTTCCTGGTTTGGTGGACTATGAATCGAATAGGTCTTAATTTTATAACATTAAAACTCCTGTTGTTTTCTGAAAACTGAGCATTTTGTCTTCTGCCATCCATCTACTATCTGGGTTGGTGATTCTAGCAGTATTCCTTCTTAAAATAATCTTATAAGTCTAAAAATCTGGCACTTTTCTGGAATTGTTGATATAAAAGTGGCTCAAGACATTTTTGGCTGCATTTCAGCATAAATTGAGTAATTTTCACACTGTGTTGTGATCATTAATTTAATTACTATCCCCTTTCTGCCTCTCTCCCCAAGCTTCAAAGAATAAAGCAACTGTTGTTTTATTTGTGGTTATATTCTTGTTCCTAAAAATATTTATTTCTTTGTCACTTATTGTGTTCTGTTTATTATGTTTCCACACTGAATATTTGGTAATCATAGCATGCTGCAGAACTGGAACAAAAACAAAATGAATCAGAGAATAAGAAGCTGTTGGGAGAAATTGTGAAATACAGTAATGTGATACAAGTAAGTTTCTATTTGTTTTTCTTTTAAAACTGTGGAGTATTTTATGGGTAATTTTCCAAATTGTCCATCTGGGTTAGAATGGCAAACTCATGAAGATTTTGAGATATGGTAGTTTGTTCTTCAGTGGAAATTACAGGTACTGTGAGTAGTTGATACTTCATCCACTAGGACATACATTAAAGAGTGAGGTGGGGCTAGAGGCCTAGATTAGTTCAGCGGTGGAGCACTTGCCTAGCAGGATGTCTGGCCTCCATGCCCAGCACTGAAAAAGAAAAAACAAACAAACTCATGTATACACTTAAATAATGTATCTACATGTGTGCATAATTTATTACACCAATAGGGAGAAATTGGGGAAATAATTTGTAAGAGCCAATAAGAAATAATCCTTTAGATTAATGAAGCTGATATTTGATGTGGGAAACCTTATCTTTTCATTTTATGGAGTGGAGGAAGTTTTCAAACTGCACTGTGGAGATCACCACTGGCTTGGTATGTTGCTAGGAGGTTTCCTGTTTCAGTTTGTCTGCATAGGGGTTTATCTCAGCTGCATGCTTTGCCTGTGCTTCATTTAGATCTTTTTAGCTTTTTTATTTGGTTATCTGTGAATAAGTGCCCCACCTTGTTCCAAAAAGAATGTAAGGCATTTTGCAAAATACATAACATAGAGTAAGATAACATACAAATAATTAAGGCTTTTGGGTCAGAGGGAAAAATAATGATCGAATGAATAAACTGAGGTTAGGGGACAGGCATGTTCCTAAAAACCATGTTGTAAAGTCTAGAAAACTTTGGTCTGAGGCTTTCTTCTTGTCCAGTTAGCCATAGGGAAGTACAGTATGTTAACCGCATTGGCATGAGAGGCCTGTGACGTATAGAGGTCTAGAAGCACCACCGTTCCCAGCAGCAAGACCAGGGAAGTGTTTTTCCCAAGAACAATCATAAAGAGGACACTGTTTAATATAGTAAACAATAGCCTTAACAACTTCCCTACAGTAAATACCACAATGAGGTACTTCATGCAGCTGTTTTTAAAAATAACATCTCCTGATATTTTGCTGTTGGCCAGTGGCCAATGCCAGAGTATAGGGCAAGCAGTTCTCTTACGGGACAAGATGAGAAACCCGGGGTTGGAGCTTCCTAAACGTGGGATTTAATCTCATGATAGACAGTATGATATCTTTGGCTTGGTGGCAATGGGGAGCTGCGTGTCTCTTGGGCAATCCTCTAGAAATAGAGTTTTGATTTTTAAGTCCATCAAGTGCGCTGATGTTCCTTGTTAAGTACTGGAAGCTCCAGTGTCAGGTTGCTCAGTTAGGGTCAAAGCCATGGACTGTAAACATGGTAGAAACCAGAAGGAGGGGGCTCACAAGGGTTTCTATTGTTTCTGTTAAAATGAGAACCCAAGGTATATGGTGGGATTTTCAAAAAAGCTGATTATTTTTGCAATGAAAGAACTGCCTTTTTATTTTGAGATTCCTTCCTTCTCACAGGTATGAAGTGATCATTCTTTCTTGAAATGATTTTAGGAATAGATGGGAGGTTCAGTGTATTTTGTTTTGATTTTCCTACTCAATGGGATTATATTTTGGAAAGATTTTGTCCATTGAATCAAAAAAATCTGGGAAACAGTGCTTCGGCACTCATTTGAGAAGGAGGTAGGGTCAGCATCCTTTTAGGGAAAGCACAGAGACAAACTGGGAACATAGCTGCTTCCTCTAAGAGGAAAGCTGGACCATGTCTGAGGAGATGGTTAATGATGCTAAGTAGACCGGTCCATTATTTCAGTTTCTTAGTTTTCCTTTATTGTTTTCTGTTTTTGTGGCTGTATAGCCACTGAGAAAGGGTATGGTTTAGAGGAATTTTAGGTCTGCTTTGGAAAGCCTGGTTTTATTCCATTATTTATCAGTAGATGAACAATATCACTCCTCTGTCCTCTGGTTTATTTCCTCATCTGCCCATTTCATTATGAAAGAGAACTGGGTGGAGATAAAGAGGAACCCAAAGAAAAGCCAGCTTAGAAGGATGATGTTTGTGGAGTCAGGAAACATCTCCTTTGTTTAATTTCCATGTCAAGCTGTATTACCTGGATATGTGCTATATGTATAAACATAGAAATGCAATTAACAGAGGAGACCAAGGAATAAAGATAGTAATGCATGTCTTTTCTGTGTAGCTACTACATATAAAAAGCAACAAATACCTGACTGTGAACAAGAGATTACCCGCATTACTAGAGAAGAATGCCATGCGAGTGTCTTTGGATGCTGCAGGAAATGAAGGATCCTGGTTCTATATTCATCCCTTCTGGAAGCTGAGAAGTGAGGGTGACAATGTATGTAAATATCAAATTAAGGGGGAAATAGTGAGCTCATTAAAAACAATCTTACTCTGGAAGGGAGTCCAGAAAGTACAAAGAATGCTAGTTTTTAATCAACATGTTATTTTTGTGTTAATATCTTCATAAGGTTAAGTAATTTATTTATGGTTCAGATTGTGTTCAGAAATTACCAAAAGACAACGCAGGTTAATTTAAAATCAACTTCTAGCTGGGGATTTAGCTCAGTGGTGTTAAAAAAAAAAATCAACTTTTAGCCAGAGTTTGGATGGAAGAACTTAAGCTATCTTCATACTGGTTAAAACTTTCTAAGAAAGGTAGACGTTATCTCCTCGCCTTGAGTGGAGTGTTTGTAAGGCAAATAACTGTGTTTAGCCAGTGAAGTCTGCCCAGTGAGAACTAATAGAATAACACCATGGATCATTGCAGTATTCCTGGCACAAGGCCAACTTCTTATAGTCCAAATGTTTTAATAGATGTTAACATGTGAGAAGCTGTAGATTTTACATCTACTTACTGATGACTGCTATATTTAAGATAAGTTGTGCAAGTTGTGCATATTGTCATGTGAAAGGACTTTGACGCGTCAATGATTTGATATTTTTGATTGTGATAAATATTAGGTGGCAGTCTCTAGCACTGGGGAGATACCTAATAAATACTGATTGACTATGAACATGGAGTAACTTTCATGACTAGAACACTTTACTAATATGAGCCTGGGTGGAGATTTTAAAATTAATATCATGTATTCAAAGTCAAAAGCTTAATTCTTTTGGCAGTTTTCTTAGTCAACCCTTTGATTACATTTTAAATGTTTTGGGTATTTCTTATCTTAGAAATGTTTTCTTTTTGTAGCGAGTCTATTTTTCCAGTGAATTTCAAAATACACATTCAATTCCACAGGATACAGCCTTCATGATTTACTTTGCTTAGTAAGTTATCTGGTGATATCTTCCTTAGGTAAGATTTGGGAGAAGCATGGCATGCAGGAATGTGATGCATTTTAAGTCTTGTGTTGGAGTTCTCACACCCATAAGTCCTATTTGTTTTTCCTTTGGCATCAAGTGATGTGTGCTGTGAGCATGATATTTATTTTAATTTAGTAGGTGGTCAATTACAGTCAACTCTCAAATATTCAGCCATTGATTATGCAGTATATGAATGATTCATTCCTTTGATATCTTTCTTAAAATACTTATTCCCCACCTGTAGTGTCCCAATCTACAGGTGGTCCATAAAAACTAAACATCAAAATGAACAGAAACTGATCTCAAATTAAGAAAGGGTGGATGAATGATTAGATATATTTGGGACTTTGGATTAACTGTGGATTTTTATTTATTCATTCTATTTATTCCTTCTCACCTGACCACCTTCCAAATCAGTTTACCCGGACAATAGAGAGTTGAATGTAATGAACAATGTCAAATAGCTCATTGTAGTAGAAAATGAAACAAAGCACATCCTACTATCTAATGCTTCATCGTGGTGAAAAGGGACAGTGGAATTAAGTGTGGCATATGAATTGTCCTTATCTAGGTTTGCTCCCTATGGCATGGCTCAAACAACCTCCACATTGCTTTTTTTTTTTTTTTTTTGCTGCAAGAACACACTGTTATTGCTTATCACTCTGTAGCTTTTGTGTGTCATTAAAGTTACTGTGAAAACCTAAGCACCCATAGCCACAAAAGTATTACGACCCTCATTTTCTTTCCTAGGAATAGGTGATACTTTTCTAAAATATGAATCTACTGTATCTTACCAAAGGCACTTCATAGGAAGTGGTTCAATCATCACTGATTTTCTTTATGTTAAATTAAGAGGAAATTTTAAAGATTAGAGGACTTCAAAATTATAGTTTACTATGAATGATTAGTTATGATTTGGGTTGTACATATTCTACAAGAAGTTTTGTGATTTATATCAAATGCAAGAATGAGGCAGAAGATGGTCTGGGATGGTTGAGAAAGGTGCTCATATTCTCAAAAATCAATGGTTTCCACCACTTAGGTACATCTTCACAATGTACATGAGAGAATGTGTTCTATCTTCTAATATGTCCTCTACTTAGGATGGTTTTGGGGGACAAATAGATTCATGCATCCTTCAACCTCCAGCTGCATAGAAAGCTTTTGCTTGCTGTTGAATGTTTAGAAATTCATTTGGCACAACCATGAGCAGAGAGCATCAATATTTCATTTTCATATATCTTCTCACAATTGAGTAGTTAATTTTTTATTTTCAGTTTTAATCAAAATGAGTTATTTATTTTGATGGTAGGTTTTGAAAGCGTAAAGAGGCCAGCTATCCTTTAAATCTCAGCTCTTAGTTAAAGAGACTCTTTCTGTGTAGCAAGTAGATTTTGCTATTAAAAAAAAAAACAAACAAACTATATGCCTTGAATTTCTAGCAGAGATGGAACTAGTACACTGGTGTTTTGATTCCTGTTGAGATGTTCATTTCATAATAGCAGGTGCTGCTTCAAAAGGAGGTTAGCTGCAAATGGCATTACATTGCTCTTTATTTTCAGCAAAATCTCAGCTTGACTCTTACATGGCTGTTATATAGAATCAATAGAAATGCTTTGGGAATTGCATTTTTTTTAAAAAAACTGATGTTTGTGCACTGTGAGTGAATGAGATGGCTAATCCTAGAGTGTGACATGAAGTAATTTCACCCTCAAATCCTGTACTAAATATACAGTTTCTCAGAAAGCACCTGGCCCTGTCAGTAGATCACACCACAAGATCATTTTTCTGAGAGTAATAGCAACTTCCATATAATTAAGTGTGAATTCTCTGCAAATAGGGACCACTTTTCACACACATTGTTCTTTTTATTTGACATGATTGGCCTAGTATCCATTTGGTCTGCAAGTTTTATTCACTTGAGTTAGTCAATGTAGAGAGATTATCAAGAACAAGACTGAGGACCTGAAAATTAATGAACTCATGTTATGTTCTTCTGATTACTACTGTTCTCATAAACACTTGGAAGCTGATTCATAGACATCAAGAAACATTTGGGGTACACACTTTGCTTTCTGAAGAATATAGATGAATTTATGGGTGGTGCTTTGAAGTAAATATAACATGTGATAAAACAGTAAGACAGCAGGCAAGATAGGTCAAATAGAAAGTGCAGAATCAGAAGGACATAGCTAAAATGTATCGTGATGTTTCATAGTTTATTGCCTAATAATGATTTGGTACAGATGAAAATGAAATAGTAAATCAAATCCAGTTGTTCTTTAAGGAAGAAACTGAATGATCAGATGTAACACTGGCAAGATACAGTACCAAGCTCCCAGTACTTTATATTATTGACAACTACTTTGACAATGATATAAAGTACTAATATAAGTAATATAATAATATAAAGTACCTGGGGTTGTCTTGACGTCATAGGAAATAACTTCAATAATATGTTTTTTTTCCCTAGAGGAGGTAGGTATTTGAAATATTTAGACCATGTTGACCTTAATTTGTTTTTGTTTTTGTTTGTGTGTATTTTTTTTTTTTTTTTTTTGTACCAGGGATCTAACTCAAGACCTCTTATTTGCCAGGCAGGCACTTACGCTGCTGAGCTAAACCCCTGGCCCTGTGATTGAATTTTAAAAGATGTACCAATTTACAATTCAAAGATAGAAATCCCTGCAAAGACTGTGAAAAGTCTCTCTCTTACCATTTTATCTGCCCAACCTCACTGCCTTCTTCCATAGTCAACCACTACACATATTTCCTTAGGCATCTATTCCAAAAGATAACATACTCAATGCCTTGGTTGACTCCTTTATCTTTCCCTTTATTAGTGTTTCTTGGTGATCTTTCCTTATCTGTACTAATGAGCTTCTATGATGAGTCTTTGTGAGTCATAGCTTCTGATTTATGATATATTTGGAAGGTCAGTGATGAATGGAGACTAATCCTGTAAACAGTAGAAGCTGTTTCTATAAACCAAAAGGCTTTGTTTGATTAGTGAGCTTGAGGCTTCTCTGTCATATTTGAATCTCCAGATATAGACTGTGACAACAATAACACAGTGACGATAGAATCCCCTCTGTAATTAATGTGAGTTATGTGATACTGATTTCATGAAATTCCATCCCTTAAAATTTTGGATTGGATTAAGATGCATGGAGAAGTTCTGAGTCCAAATTTATTCTTCAGCTGTGTATCACACTGATCCTTTAATATTTAATTGGTGTGAAATATGTAATGAGAAGGCTTTGTTTCCATTTCCGAGATGGTGAGCAATTTTAGAATTGAGAGCACAGAATATCAGGGAAAAGGGAATGAGGGGGAGAAGGAAGGGGGTCATGGGACTGAAAATGATCCAGATATGTGGAATGCATGAGCCAGTTTCCCAAAACTAACCTTGCTATTCTGTATTACTGGGGCGCTCAATTTAAAAAAAAATTAGTAATGCAAATTAAGTGAGATTAGTAAATTAATATTAGATTCTATGTATAAATGCTGCCTTTATGACCCCTTGGAACTTGTGTTATAGACTTTAAGAAGCATTTGGCTATATAACTAGTCTACAAATATAAAAGACTTCATAGGTGGTATTTTGAAATTAATATAACATATGAATTAACCCAAAGCCTACAGACAATTACAGTGGAATATAGATTATCAACTGAACTAAAACTAATCTGTTCATTATTATCATTTGGAAGGGACAATTTTGGGGCCAGGGATTTAGCTCAGTGGCGTAAGTGCCGGCTTGGCAAGTGCAAGGTCGTGAGTTTGATCTCCAGTACCACAAAACAGAACAAAACAAAACAAAACAAAAACTTTAATTCCCACAATTTACAAATAGCAATATTTTAAGATAAAGTAAACATTGCTATGAGAACATAAATAAAAATCAACATTGACTTACTTTTGAGCACTTTTCCCAGAATGAATTTGTTTATGTTTAAAAAGGAACATCAGGTTTAAGAGCCATGTTAATTTCAGATGTTTAAAATAAGAGGGAACTTTATGCCTTCTTATATTTCATGAATCTAGATGATATTAGAATGTTTACTAACTTTCTGAGATTATGGGAAGAGCAAATATATCACTTTTCTCTCATTGCAGAAATAACACAAATACGTAACTTGCCCTTGAAATGATTCCGATATTCAGGTAGATTGGTTTCATTGTGGCAGATGTATTTACATTCTGTATCTGTTATGCTTGTGGCCTAAGCGCTTGTAGGGAGGAAAAATGATCAACTTTAAGACAGCTCCAACTGAAATGGGAGAATAATCTGCACTAGCTTTGTGGATCCAGACCGTTAGACAATACAGAGCAGGATCACATGATGCTTTATTAGAAGCTATTTGCCTCAAAGAGAAAAAGAATTGAACTAAAATTTGTGTGGAGGATAAAGGGACCAGGGTCAGCTTGATTGTGAGGACTCTTGTGTAATTTTTAACTTCCAGTGTCATACCACAGGTCCATACAGTGTCTAGAGTGCTGTTTATTTCTGATTTCCAGATCGTAGTAGGAGATAAAGTTGTTCTGATGCCTGTAAATGCCGGACAGCCACTACATGCCAGTAACATAGAACTTCTGGACAACCCAGGCTGCAAGGAGGTGAGGATATGGTCTTAGTGATTTTTCTCATATGAGAGAGACAGACAGATAGACAGACAGACAGACAGACAGACAGACACAAGTCGCTTCACGAGTATAACAAGGTGATGCTAATATAAGTTACCTGTAGATACTGATTAGCTAATTTTGGTCTTTTGAAGATATTTTTATTGAAGATATTCCATACTTTGTCATCCAAGATTTTCTTTTTTCCTTATCAGTTGTAGTAATAATTTCTTGTATAGGGAAGAAGGTATCATCTTATAACTCTTAACATTTCTTCATTAATAGGTGAATGCTGTTAATTGCAACACTAGCTGGAAAATCACTTTATTCATGAAATTTAGTTCCTATCGAGAGGATGTATTAAAAGGAGTAAGTATGTGCTACATTGAACATTTTCTGGAAGAGATGAAAGTATTCTTTCTAAAATTGTAGATGTAAAACCCATGTTTCACTAGTATTCATAATTTACAATGTGACTACAAACCTTAATTCTCACTATGAATGTTTTACTAAATTTCTCCTCCCAATATTTTAATATGCGTAAATAACCATTCAAGACCAAATAGCTGGCAGAAGGGCTCAGAGGATCTAAAACCAAAAAGATACTCCTGCTTCTTATGTCTGTTTGCTCAGATGGATGTCGGAAATACAGTGTTTCTTGACATGTTTTCCAGGGTGACGTTGTTAGATTGTTTCATGCAGAACAAGAAAAGTTTCTGACTTGTGACGAATATGAGAAAAAACAGCACATTTTCCTTCGTACAACTTTGCGTCAATCAGCAACTTCTGCTACTAGTTCTAAGGCACTCTGGGAAATAGAGGTGTGTGATTTTTTTTTTTTTTTTTTTTTTTACTTTTAATAAACATTTAGACAAAAGACTATGTTGGGGCTGGGGATTTAGCTCAGCGGCATAAGCGCCTGCCTTGTAAGCTCATGGTACCTATATATATATAAAAAAACTATGTTGTTTGTTTTATTGTTACATTGTTGTTTATGATACACCCATAGCACAGAATAATTTTTATGAACTGTCTTGGACCCTTCATTGCTATGATCAGTTGACGAGGATGCAGCTTCCTTCACCTGTCTCTCTCTCTCTCTCTCTCTCTCACACACACACACACACACACACACATAGACACATTTAATAAGGACATATATCATTTCAAAAATCCTTTTTGAAACGTCATTGAAGCTGATCAGACTAACATCTGCAGTGGCCCAGGCATTAAGAAGGAACAGAATGGCCCACTGTAAATGAAGATATATATCAGTACTACACAGTCACTGAAGAGAAAAGCATTCATGTCTTCTGAGAATACCATTTCTATTGGAACCAAGAGACTCATAGTTAAGAACCTGTTCATCTTTTAGAAAGTGTTCATTAAACGTGGCGGCATGGTAGAGCAATGAAGAAAATGTGGGATACAGATTTTTTAAAGGACATATGAATATAGTAGAGGCTGTAACATATACTTCACTGCCTGTGAGCAAACCAGCGGCTGATAAATTGCATCTTGGTTTAAGGACATCACCTATCACAGTGGTCCTTAGGTACTTCAAACCCATCACCCGCCTCTTTTTAAAGCATTTGTTTTGTAATATTTGCCATAGTATTCTAAAATGAAATGTGATTGAAAATAAATGTAATGTTCCAATTCTAATAAATAGAAGGAATTACATGAAAATATTATAAAGTGATACGTATTTCAACACGTAAATGACCACTCGGGCAGATGTAGTGTTTCTGTCTGTGATAGATCCATTTACACCCTGGGTGGGGGAGAAGTGGTAAAGATCAGAAGGCATTCCACAGAGACACAGGGGTAGGAGAGGGCAAAGGTAATTGTGAGATGTTGAGTAATAACTGATAGGTGATGTTATCATGCAGCAAACTTCATTTACCCACAAAAAAGAGGGAACCAGTGCTAACTAAAGTAGGCTGTAATAGAACAAATTACAGACACCTGAAACAGAGAAGATGAGGAAGTATTACATTTATGCAAATGAACTGACCCTTGTTTGTAAGCATAACCAACATGAAAGGAATGCTGGGAGTTGTGACATGGTGTAGAGCAGTGATGAAATTGCGTGATAAAACATATTTTCTGTCTTCAAATCCTACTACATGTTGAAGTGTATTTTGAGTCTGACATTGGGGAGGACTTTCATGACCATATCCATGAGGAGGAAGCAACTCTGGGAAGGTCTAAGAGAACTATGGACCTAAGCCTGGACCTGAGGCTGTGAGACTTCCCCAGAGGCCTGCCTCACTCGTCAGGGCTGAAGAATTACAGCCACCCCCCACCCACTTTAATCATAAAATGTTTGCTGTCACACTGTGGGTTTCTTATCATTGTGCTCAAAAATTAAAACTAGATAACAATAATGTGAGATATTATTTAAAAAATTTGTTCATGAAATTCAGTGCATTTTCTGCCTTCTTTAATATTTGCTTCTGAGCCTGTTGAAAGGCCTATGGAACCTTCCAGCATATATTTAGTTTTATAGCTTTCACTATAAGTATCACAGCACTGAGACTGATCCCATCAAATGTGTAGCTGGAAATTCTGTAACACTGAGCAGTCAGATGGAAAGGTGTGTAATAATTGTGAGATAATGTCTTTACCTCATTTACACTTTCCTCTCCATAGAGAATTTCTTGAAAGATTAGACCTTCCATGTAACTCTGTCTAAGAACTTTTAGTATGCTCATGTACTGAGGCATTAGCAGTGTGTGTTTACTGCTTACTGCTATAGGAGATTTGAAAGTTGCAGGCTTGTCCCCATTGTGTGCTTCATCAGGAAACCTAGACACATTGTTTAATCAGCTGAGAGTCAGGCATTTCATGCAAAGAGGCATTTAACATAGGAAGTCAGGTTTGGCATTCTTGGAAGGGCTGGAGGAAGAAAACGGGGTGGGGGACACTTGAACTCTAAAAATCCAGCATAACAGGAAGCCTTACAGTCCCTTTCTGAGTCTGTGGCTCCTCCTTAATGTCCTAGCTGTCCTCCCATCCTTTGTGCAGTGAAGGCCTGCACTGTCACTATTCTAGTGCTAAAGAAGAGCCTCTCCGTTATCTCCCACTGTTTTTCATAGTTACAGGAAATGTCCCAAACCTCACTGGGTACGGCTTCCAGCTCCTTGATACAGAAAAGCATATGAAGGTGACTCTTTGGGTTATCCATAATATCTCCATGCTGGACTTCTCTAGGAATCTTAGGATAAACATTCTCTTGGTTATTTCTCATTAAATGCCCATAAGATCTCTCCAAAATCATCTTGATAAATGAAAACACTCTCCCTTATATATTTCCAAAGAGTCTTCTAAGGATTCCTACTGTGGTTGGCTAGACACACTTACGAATAGGTGAATTTTCTTCTGTGGGATCCATGGTAAGCTTCAGCATTTTTGCTTACCCTTAGCAATTACATAAAAAATGAGTGTGTAAGACAGATTCTCAAAAGTATTTCTGTCTTCCCATGAAAAGGAAGAATTTATACTTGATGAGATCACCATGGTTATTAGCCAAGAACTTGTGAAAGAAGTTTGATTTGAAAACTGACTTTTGAAGGATGGGTTGGTTTTTTGCCACAGGGTGTCTAAGACTTTGGACACTTTGCAATTTGTTCATAAAAATTATTTTATTTGAATTATGGAAATAGGGGAAGGTATAGAAGCTGGAGTCTACCAAAAGCATCAGAAAGTTGCATATGTTGACATATAGAATTTGAGACTGCAGAATGACCCAAAGGGCAGTCAATACTAATGTAAAGAATATACTCTTGTGGAGGGAGAGTTCTGAAAAATTATCTTTGCTCTTTGCTGTGCCTTATATTTAATCTTCCTCCTCCTCCTCCTCCTCCTCC
>PVLA01001474.1:0-355056 GCA_004027455.1 Hydrochoerus hydrochaeris | reverse complement strand
TGGTTTTTGTTTTTGGCTCTGTTGATGTGGTATATTACATTTATTGATTTGCATATGTTAAACCATCCCTGCATTCCTGGAATGAACCCCACTTGGTCATGATGTATAATCTTCTTGATGATTTGCTGCATTCTATTTGCCAGTATTTTGTTGAGAATCTTTGCATCAATGTTCATTAGTGAGATTGGCCTATAGTTCTCTTCTTTGGTTGCATCTTTCTCTGGTTTTGGTATCAGGGTAATACTTGCTTCCAGGAATGATTTAGGGAGGATTGCTTTTTTTCTCAATTTCATTGAAGAGTTTAAGGAGTGCTGGCATCAAATCTTCTCTAAATTTCTTGTAGAATTCAGCTGTGAATCCATCAGGACCTGGGCTTTTCTTTGTTGGTAAGTTTTGAATTACATTTTCAATTTCAATAGCTGATATTGGGTTGTTCAAAATTGCTATATTTTCTTGGTTGAGATTTGGTAGTTCATATGTTTCTAGAAATCTGTCCATTTCCTCTGTTTTCCACTCTATGTGAGTAGAGATTATCAAAGTAGGTATTCATGATCTTTTGAATTTCCATGGGGTCTGTAGTAATTTCTCCCTTCTCAGTTCTTATTGCATGAATTTGGGTTTTTTTCTTTCTTTCTCTTGATAAGGTTAGCTAGTGGTTGGTCAATTTTGTTTATTCTCTCAAAAAACCAGCTTTTTGATTCATTAATTCTTTGTATTGTTTTTTTAGTTTCAATTGCATTGATTTCTGCTCTAATCTTTACAATTTCCTCTCTTCTATGAGCTTTGGGTTTAGCTTGCTCTTCTTTTTCTAGAAGCTTGTGATGGAGCATTAGGTTGTTTATTTGTGCTCATTCTGTTTTCTTGATATGACAGTTTATTGCTATATATTTCCCTCTTAAGACTGCTTTCATTGCATCCTACAGATTACAGTATGTTGTTTCTATATTTTCATTGAATTGTATATATTGTTTTATTTCTTCTTTAATTTCATCGGTAGCCCACTGGTTGTTCAAAAGGCTGTTATTTAATTTCCACGTATTTATGTAGGTTTTACAATTCCTTTTGCCATTAATTTCCAATTTCAGTGCACTATGGTCAGATATTATGCATGGTATGATTTCAATACCTTTGCATTTACTTAAGAATGTTTTATTGGATAATATATGGTCTATTTTGGAGAATGTCCCATGTGCAGCTGATAAGAATGTGTATTCTGATGTGGTTGGGTGGAACACTCTGTAAACATTTACTAAGTCCAATTGCTCACAGGTATGATTCAGTTTTGTCATTTCTTTGCTGACTTTTTGTCTAGTTGATCTATCTCTTTGTGACAATGGGCTGTTAAGATCTCCTGTTATGATTGTGTTCTTGTGTATTTGGTTTTTCATGTCCATTAGTATCTGTCTTATATAGTTGGGTGCTCCTGTATTTGGCGCATATATATTTATAATTGTTAGTTCTTCCTCTTGAATTTTACCACTAACAAGTATGTAGTGCCCTTCTCTATCTCTTTTAATCATTTTAGGTTTGAAGTTCATGTTGTATGCAAATAAAATAGCTACCCCTGCTTTTTTTCTGTGTTCATTTTGCATGGAATACTGTTTTCCATCCTTTGACTTTTAATCTATGAGTTTCCTTTTGGGTCAGATGTGTTTCTTGTATATAGCATATTGTGGGGTCCTGTTTCTTAATCCATTCTGTCAATCTATTTCTTTTTATAGGTGAATTGAGGCCATTTATATTTATAGATAGCACTGATATGTACTGGCTCAACTTTGCCATATTATGTTCCAGTTGTTTCTTTCTGCTTTTCCTCTTATTTAATTGCTTATCCTACTGGGACATTTCTTTCTGTTGTTGTTTTGGGGATTGTGGTCATTTTTATCTCTGTCTAGTATGTCCTTCAGTACTCTTTCTAGGGTTGGTTTGGTGGACATGAATTTCTTCAGTTGTTCTTTGTCATGGAAGTATCTTGTTTCTCCATTAAATTTGAATGAAAGTTTTGCTGGGTACATCAGTCTGGGTTGAAGGTTGTTCTCCTTCAGGGCTTGAAATATCTCACTCCAAGCTCTTCTTGACTTGAGGGTTTGTGCTGAATAGTCTGCCATGATTCTAATGGGCTTTCCCTGATAGGTGAGTTGTCTCTTTTCTCTGACAGCTTTTAATATTCTGTTTTTATGCTGTATGTCTAAGATCATAATTATTATGTGTCTTGGTGTGGATTTATGTTGATTGTGACTGTTTGGTGTTCTATATGCCTCACTTATCTGCATATCAGATTCTGTCCCTATGTTTGGGAAATTTTGTGCTATTATTTCTGTAAATACTTTACGTATGTCATTTGCCTGGACTCCTGTATCTTAGCTAATGCCCATTATTCTTATATTGTTGCTCTTGGCATCATCATGAAGCTTCTGGATTGTCATTTCATGCTGATTTGTTATTTTAAAAAGTTCTGTCCTTTCCTAATCACTAACTGATCCTGTCCTCAAGGTCCGAAATCCTATCCTCAGCTTCCTTTAGGTGGTTTTGCACGCTTTCAATAGAATTTTTTGTTTCTTGGATGTCTCTTTGAATTTGTTTCATGAATTCTGCTTGTTTTCTATATTGCTCATTCAAAGTTTCAATCAGTTTCCCATGCTCATGTACTTTTTTCTCTAGTTCTTCTTTAGCTGCATTCAACAACTCCTTTACTAAAGTTGTTATTTCTATCTTTACATGGGAGAGTACTTCTAATTTGATTTCCTCTATAGCCTGATGCAATTGGTTTTCTTATTTTACTGGCTATCTTTTCAGAGATTCCCGGTGTGTTACTTTTGGGGTCCTCTATTTCAATGTCTCATATACTTGCTTCTGGCAAACTATATGTTTGAGACTGCATTTTCCTTTTTTGTTTTGTCATTTTCACTCTGCCTGGTGTTTTCTATTTGTGGGAGGGGATCATCCACTCTTTTCAGACACACCAAAGTCTTACAGTTAGTTGGAGGGGGTTTTACTACTGGCCCTATTTGTCCCCTGTACACCTCTATTTTAGGGGTATGCTCACCACACCGATACAGTCAGTCCGATGTAGTCCAAAGTTCACCACCTGGGAGCAAATTTCCAAATTTTCTCACACTGACTGGATACCGCTGAGATATTCTGATGTTCCAGGTGGGAGGGCGGGCCCATCTGTGCAGTCCAGGGCAGTTTTCAGTCTTGGGCAGGCCTCCTCGATGTTCCCAGTGGCAGGGCAGGCCCACAGGGGAGGTTCAGGGTAGCCTACCCTTGAGGTGGGCTTGTGCTGAGTTGCAGGTGGCAGGGTGGGCCCATGGTGGAGGTTCTGGGCAGCTTAATCCTGATGCAGGCTTCTGCTAAGTTCCCAGTGGCAGGGCGGGCCCACGGTGGAGGTTCTGAGCAGCCTACCCCTGATGCAGGCTTCCGCTAAGTTCCCAGTGGCAGGGCGGGCCCATGGTGGAGGTTCTGGGCAGCTTACCCCTGATGCAGGCTTTCGCTAAGTTCCCAGTGGCAGGGTGGGCCCATGGTGGAGGTTCTGGGCAGCCTACCCCCTATGCAGGCTTCCGCTAAGTTCTAGTATTTTGAATAAATTGGGTTATATAAAATGTAATATTGAGATGAATTTCACTTATTCTTATTCTTACTCTTATTCTTGGGATTAAACCCAGGGCCTCCGACATGCTAAGCAAGTGCTGCATCACTAAGCTACATTCTCAGCCTCTTTTAACTTTCTTAATGTGACTTCTAGAAAGTTTAGCATTGCCCGCATGACTCACACTACAAAGCTACTGAACAGCCCTGGGCTAAACCAAACTCTCAGGAAAGGGCCAGGCTTTCTCACTTGTGGCAGTTGCTTAAGCTATTCCTCCCTCTGGTAGTCTCCTCTGCTCCTTGTCTTACACCCATGTAGCTCCTACCCATCCTGCAAAACCACGCTCCAGTGCAATCCTTTGAAGCTCCATGCCCTCAGGCAGAAGTAACCTATTTACTTTCAGAACTGTGGAACTTTTTCCATTTACTTGTTTTATCTTGAAAATATATGTTAGGTGTTGGGGGTATGGTTCAGTGCTATAGCATATGTTTAGCATGAACAGGGCCTTGGTATTAATTACCAACACTAATATATATATATATATATATATATATATATATATATATATATAATAAATTATATATGTATGCATTTGCAATTTTATATTTATTATATTCATTATAATCATTAAAATTGGTGTCTTACTTTTCTTGTCACTCAGACAAAATAGGCAATCCCAAAGTTAAAGGAGAAAAGGTTTATTTTAGCTCACAGTTTGTAGAAGTTTTAGGCCATAGTTGACTGGCTCCAAGGCAGAGTGACATGGCAGGGGGTCATCACAGAGGAGAAATAGTCCATGGCAAGCAGGGAGAGAGAGCAAAGCAGCAAGTAGCAGTAGAAGCAGCAGCAGAAAGCCACTGCCTTTTATCCCTTTCAAACCACCCAATTTTGGGGAGGCACCACCCCCACCCAAGGTAGACCTGCCCATTATTCACACTGAGCACTGTGCTAGACGAATCAATGGGCTGATTTAGTAATTACATACCCTTAATCTGAGCATCACAGGACTTAACCTCAGCATCACAGATTTTAGATCCAGCCTCTCAAAAACTCCCAGCAAATAAGGCTTTGTGGGGACATTATATATCTCTTTGTAGTATAGAATCTTGAGGTTACAGTATATTTATTTTTCTATTCCTGGTGTCAATTATAAATGACTTGGAAACAGGAAATCTGTAAATGAACATCACACTTGCTCCTGACTGGTTATCTTGGGTCAGGTGAGGCCTCTGTCCTGGGCTGCATTCCAAATTCCTCTGTCAACCTCTTGCCCACTCCCTCCCACATCTTGTGTGCCCCCTCTCCTTATTTACCATAAACAGTCATTCATCAAATATTTCATAGCAGATCACTGTGCCAGATGCTGGTAAATACAGTTGACACAGCCTCTGCTCTAATGTAAGCCACAATTTAATGGGGAAGAGAAATAATCAAAAGAGAATAGATTAATATGTACTTATAAACTCTGATATGGAGGATTTAGAGAAGGAAGAGGGAGTGGGGTGGGCAGGTTTATTTAGCTTCATTGTCAGTTTGAGGCAGTACCTTTAAACAGAGCCTGGCAACACAAGGAGCCAGCTCTGTACTGAGCAGAAGAGGGGGTCCCTGTCAGGGGTGTATCTGAGGTGGGTAGACCCCAAAAGCATAAAGTGTACTGGAGCCGGGTGAGGAGAGTTGCCTGAGACCACAGAATGTTTTCTCTGCAGTCAACCTCTATTCCCAACAGGAATGGCCAATAGGTTGGTTTCCTCCTGGCTTCTGAGTTGACTCTTTGGAACTGAGAGCATTGTAGAGTTGATCTTGCAATATACTTTTCATTAAAGCATGAAGGCTAATTCCATTTGTCTCAGTGGTATATCTAGGTGACTAGGTATTTAATAATACATTTAAATATTATCTTAAAGAATATATATTTTTCTTATGAAAATGATGTCTATAATTTAATTTTAATTCTTTTTGACAAAAATTAGTAGTCATCACCCAAAAGTGATTTGTTCCCCATGGGAGATTGGGCAACGTCTCAAGATATTATTTTTAGTGGCACTATTATGTTTTAGATCTAAAATGGCTCCCAAAGTCGTTTTGGACAGTGACTGGATTGTGGCAGTAGTGTAGCTGGCTTGCTATTGGGAGGCAGTCTGAGAAGATGATCACTGGGGACATTGTTTATCTGTCTCTCTAGTACCTTCTTTCATGCTCTTTGTTTCTCATCTATCATGCTGTTTCTTCTTTGGAGCTAGCTGATCCTGGACTGGAATGTGAGCCAACATAAACCTCTCTTCCTTTAAGTTGCAAGCGTTGGGTATTTTGTTCCAGCCACCAGGAAAATGACTAAGACAAATTTTGATGTCTGTCTGAAATAGTTTCTTGTTGCTGGAACAAAATAATCGACAGCCACAAATTAAAGGAGAAAACGTGTTTTTAGCTGACAGTTTGTAGGGTTTTCAGTCCATAGTTGTCTGGCTCCCAAGTAGGGTAGCATTGCAGAGGGGCATGGCAGAAAGCAAGCAGTTCATGACAGAGCAGGCCGAAGCAGCAGGCAACAGCCTCATTTTCCCCTTTTGTCTGTTCAGGCTGTACGCCTGTTGGGTGGTGCCACCCATACTCAGGGTGTGCTTCCCATTATTCATGCCTACAACAGTGTTAAACCAATTCATGGGTTACTTTAGATATCATACACCCTTAGTCCATATCCACATACCCTAGATCCAGCCACCTCTAAAAATCCCCACCTATGAGTTCATGAGGCTTTCGAGGAGCATCTAGATTTACACCATAACAATACAGAAATGTGGGCTTGTTGCTTTTACACTACCTGTTCATGTGGTTCAGAAGCATTTGAAACTGTTTGGGGGAAGAAGTTTGGAAAGGTTTGGGAATATTTCCTGGAGAAGCCTCCCTAAAATACTGTAAGCAGAGCTTGATGGGAAATTCTAGTGAGAGCCCAGAAGATCAGAATGCTGACAGAAATGCAGATGGTAAATACCAGGCTCAGGAAGTTTCTGTTCAAAACAGAGACTCAATTGGCAGTTGATTTTTAGGCCATGTATATTATGGTTTGGCAGAACATTTATCTACATTTTGCTTGTGTTCTGAAGTTTTGTGGGAGACTGAGGTTGAAGGTGAGGGATTTATTAATCTGAAAAAGCAAAATTCAAGGCAATCGAGGGTCGAAGCTATGGCCTGAATACTGCTTGTTGCTTTTAGACACAGTTATACTGCAAATTAAGAGCAAAAAGTCCTTTTGAAAAGTTTTCAGTTTTGTCAGAATGGAAATGCCTGCAAAGTTGGAGCAAAGACAAACAAGGTTGCTAAAAAGATTTTGAGTCAGAAGAAGAATGTCTGAAGGCATCCTAAGAAAAAAGATCCCATTCTTTGCCTTGCAAAAGTGATTGATTTTGCTTTGAAAAGAGAGCCACAAGGCACCCTGCTTAAGAATCACCAGCCAGAGAATTTGTTCCTGGGAATTTGGTTCATAGTGATGAGTCATTCAGGTACTTAGAAGCCTCTGCATCTGTGATTCAAGAGGACCTGATTACTACATAAACCAGCAGCAGACCCTGGCATCATTCACATAGTGCTTGTTTTACAGGCATGAAGAATGCCAAAGTTTTGCAGTCAGAGAGGCTCTTACCAAGGTTTCAGAAAAAGGCCTGGGAGGGCAGGCAGTATACCCCTGAGAAAAGTATGCAAAGCTGTGACAGTAAAACTGAAACTGTCGTGGAAACCTCAGGAAGTCGGAGAAGCCAGGAATGTAGCTTCTCTATTGGAGACAGATAGGGAATGGCTCCCTAGGCCATGTATGATTCCGCTCATCTACCTTATGAGTAGCCAAAGTCTGCTCCTTTAAGAGACAGGATCAACACACTGAATTTATTCTTTCACCATATGGGAGATTAGCTCTAGAGGGTACAGAAATGGAGGTGGAAACTGTCAGAGGAAAAAAAAGCCTTAAGTGAATGAATAAAAGGTATTCCTGCTAAAGAAGGACTCATGGAGTGAACAAAACCAGCCCAAGAGCAAAACCATGAGGGTTGTAACCACTAACAATGCTGTAGCAGTGAAGCATCTCAAGTCCTTTGGAGTTTACAGCTTGCTCTGGGTGCTAGATGGGTTTTGGTCTTGCTTTGGTTGTGGTGGTTTTTATCTGCCTTTTTTCAAGTTTTTGGCCAGATGCTGCTTATAGGGAGATTTGCATTTACTTCATTTGTAGGATGACCTCAGGTTGTTTAGTGAATTGCTCACTTCTGGGTGCACACTATGGTAACAGTGCAGTGTGATGACACCTCACCCTCCAGTCCTTCCTAAAGATGTTCAGAAGTGGTGAAGAAGCTGGACACAGAGGAATATGTATAGGGCTCATCCCTACTGTTGTCACTTTTGAAGTCTGATGTTCTGTGCTGGCGCTGAGATTTGGAAGCATAAAGGCATGTTTGCCAAAGGCTGGCGTTTTGATGTGGAGTGGAGAAGGAGCTGTTACTTTGAGGGGGAGAAAAACACCTTTCATTTCTTTCGGGAAAGATAAGTAATGCAACTTTGCGGTTTCTCACGTCTGATCTTCTGGAGAGCAGATGTTCTTTAAGGAATGGCTGGTCCAGAGGCAACATATTTAAGTTCGCAAACACCACACATTTAGATGTTAGACATTTCAGTGTTGCTAAAGAAAACCACTAAATGAAACAGCCAACTTTCCCTCTTAGTTTGTCAAAGAGAGACTTTACAAAATTAACTTGGCGGCTGGCAGTGGGACTGGCTCATTTGCCAGTCTCAGAAATGGGGGAATCGGGTGGTGTGAGGTTGGGGCTGGGGAGTCCTGTGACAGGAGGAGAGGGAAGAGAGAGTTTCCTGGGCACATGCAGAAATCCCCCTCTCTTTTAGGGACAGAGAAGGAACATCCAGCATGGGCCACATGCACTTCGCTCACCCATCTCACAAGTAGCCACCCTCTGCTGCTTTGAGAGGCAGGATAAATGCCCTGAAGGGGAGAATCTACCCAATCATTATATGGCAGGTTAGTCCCTAAAGGGGACCTAAGGCAAGGTGGAGAATGGTAGAGACAAAGAAGCCTTAAGTGAATGAATGAAAAGTATTCTTTCAGATTAGATACATCTGGCGTTTAAAGGATATGCTGTAGCTTGGCAAACTGCTCCTCTTAGCCTGATGCCTCTCTTGTCATTTATGTGTTTTGGTTCTTAAAACATAGGGGCTGGGTTTTGGGTGAGGTTGCTGCCGATAGCATGGAGTTAGAACTTTGAGCTCTTGCAGCCTGTGGTCTGGATAAGATGATATCCAGTCTTACATTTTTAGTGGGGATGGGGACAGTAGGGAGACTTTTCAAGAGTAGTTTGAAGGGCTCACTGACAAGTGTGAGGATGAGAAGATTGGATGTGGCCCCTAAAACACCTTCCACAGAGGACCAGCAAGAGTAGGGGCAGCCCCACCACATAAACTCCCTGTTTTAAGGGACTCTAAATACCAGTGGTCTTGTGGGGAAACTGAGGTTCAGACAGCTGCAGTGACTTGTTCCCCATCCTCCAGAAATTCCTTAGGAGTCATGGGACTCTTGGCACCTCGCTGATTGCTTTGGCTTCATCATAACAGTTTCTGCTCTGGTTCTTGGAAGTGTTCCATAAATGCCCTGTTCTGTGAAGATCTTTCTTAAAATAGGAAGAGGATAAACTCATCTGAAGGGATGGAAGGACCTTGGGAAGAGAACTGGGCATAATTACAAGTCACCCTGGTTTCACTAGTTCACACAGGCAGATGGTAGATAAAACCAAAGCCAGACAATTTGCACTTACCAAATTAGCACCCGTCTGTTAGAGTCTGCAGAAATGGGGAAAATGGGCACCTCTTTTTTCACCATATAAGGTAAATTAAAACCAGTGCTCACAGCAAGTTGGCCCCAGAGTGTGCAGAGGTGATGCTGTCCAAGCTACTCCTCCATAGGTCACAGACTGTCCCTTCCTGCTGATGGGAGGCAGTGGGAAGAACCTGGGCTCCCAACCACAGTCACAGGTTCACATCCCAGAGCTGGTGCTTCCTCCTTGTGTGATTTTCAGCAAATTAACCCCAGAGAGTCTGCTTATTCACCTATAAAAGAGGGGTGAGGATATTTATTAATCTAATTCATAAGAGTAAATGACTGATGGGACTTCTATAGTGAGAACACTGTACTTCGGGCTGCCAAGCCCACTCTAACCCTATCCAGCTTTAACTACAAATGGCAATGGTTCCAACCGGGAGGGTGGATGGGGGAGCAAGGAATGTGACTGGCTGAGGGCACATTCTCTCTCCTTCCAGGACATCCCCCACAAACCACAGGCTCTTACGGTCATCCATACGTACAGGAAGGATGACGGGGGCTTTTTACTGCAGGGCTTGCAGTCACACGACAGAGAAGCTCATGCTTGTGAAGGGAGGTTTCGGAATTGGGCAGTGTGATACTGACCATTCCTTCCACCAACCATTCCCAAGTCCCTGAAACCTATATCAGGCACTAACCTGGCATTAGGAAGACTGACTGCCTTCAAGGAATTAAGGTCTAGGAGAGAAGATAGCTGTTCAAATGAATAGTCGCAACACGATTTTAAAGTACTATGATCAAGATATGGAAGATCCTACTTGAAATGGAAGGAGATGTCACTCACAAAGACCCTGGGCTTTAGAGACAAGGAGAATCTCAGCAGACAGCCCAAGGCAGCCCAGACAGATGCATCAGCCTGCAGCAAGGTTAGGAGGTGTGGCCGTGCCTGACTCTCCAGGGAACAGTGAGCTCTGCAGTGTTCCGTGTTCCCGCTGTTAGTGCTCGCCTCCCCAACAGTGCTAGAAGCTCAGGATGGCATTGCTGGAAGACTGGACCCGTGTCAGGCTGCAGTGAAGAGAACAGACTGTGAGAGGCAAGAGTCTAGCTTGCAGGCTATTCCCAGAGCCAGAAGGGCCTGATGCAAGGCAGCCACAGAAGGGGCAGATTTAAGTCACAGTGGAGGGGAAGCTGGCTGAGCAGCCTTGGTGATGAACTGAGTACGGAACTCAGTGACATGAGATCAAGGGTCATTATATTGCCTTCTTAGATAATCAGAATCTGAGACCAACTCGCTCCTGGGGGGACTTAAATGATCAAGCTTGCAGCTTGCTGCTCCTTTACCAGCAGGCTGGGTGTGTGCGCCTTGAGTAGTCATTCCACCTGTAGCCCTCAAGCTAATAAGAGAGGCTGCCATATTGCTAGAATCAATATGTTGGTAAGTGATGAATGCATGTACAGTTAAACTGTTTGTTCTGGCTCATAGTGTGTACTCCTAGAAGATAGTGTGTGACTTGCTAGCTTGCTACATCCCCATCATAGGGTCCCATAGGTGCCCGCCAGACTCCTGGGGGACAGGAAGATGAGGATGAAGATGGTGGTGGTGGTGGTATTGATGGTGATATGATGCCACATACTTTTCTCTCTCCAGAGTGCAATGCTTGTGAGCTTTCCTAGGAGCACAGGCAGCCTAATTAATTCATGTGAGTAAAGTCCCCTGATTGGGTTCTAGGCAGCAAGAAGCTGTAAGCCTGGGGGAACATTGCTGTTACACCATGATCACAGACATCACAGCTCCCGAGGCCCCACTGTTAAGACCTTTCTATCAAAGGTGGATAAAACTCCAATCCTCTTCTCATGGTTATTACACTTGACAACCATCCATCTCTTCATCCATAAAGTTTTCTCTTGATTCCTCATCTGCTCAGTGCAGATTTGTAGTTGCTGTCTGTATACCCTCATGCACCTGACATATGAGGAGAGCCCTTTCTGTCCCAAGGCAGGCATGAATGAGCCTGAAACTAGTGGAGTGGGTGTAAGGAGTAGAAGGGGAAGGGGAACAGAGACAATTTCACCTTAGGCAAGTGGCACCACAGGAGAGATCTCCCCAGGATTCTTATCTGGGATACTTCTTACAACTTCAAGACTGTGGGGATGTGCAAGCGAGTCTCTGGGAACTAGAATGTTTGGGCCAATGCTTCTTGGTTAACCATGTATCTTAGTTATCTACTCATCTCTGAGGTACAATACCCAACACTCACAATTTAAAGGAGAGGCTTATTTTCTGGAGGTTTAGTTCACAGTTGCCAGGGTCCAAGGCAGGGTATCATGGCAGAGCGGTATGACAGAGAAGAAACAGCTTATGGCATCACAGCGGGAAGCAGAGAAGGATCAAGGGAGAAGGAGGGGGTATACCCTTCCGGGTCACACCCACAATGACCCACCTCCTCAGATCAGACTCTACCTCTCAACATCATGTTTCACTCTGAAATCATCAGTAGACTAACCCACTAGAGAGTTTCATGCCCCTGTGATCTAATCACCTCTCTGAAGCCCCACTATGGGCACATAAAGCTTTGCAAGGGTATCTAGATATAAACCATGCACCATGGATTATTGAAAATCTTTGTTTTGGTTGTTTTTTTCAATTCTTTTTCAAAGGCTTCAGTGCATTTTCCTTCATCAGACACTGAACATTTAATACAGTTTACCCTTATTTGATGATTTGAAAAGCATCTAGGATCATGATTCAGAAGCCTTGCTCTGAAATGTCAATTTTTATTACACATAGCTATAGGTGTTGAAGGCTCGGGGAATTGGGAGGAATCTTTCCAAGACATATTTGTGGTGTTATTTAGCTAAATTCCAGATATAAACTTGTTTCTTGGGATTTGGTTCTTCTGAGGTCAAAGGCAGATAATTCTAAAAACATGAAGGTTCAAGTTATTCTGATTAATAAATATTTTGCCACATGTCACATGCTGCCTCTCCCATTTCTTCTGAAGCTGAAAGCAAAGTAAGCCCTGTGAATCTGGAGCACTTCGTGTCCACTGTGTCCAGGCCTATCATCGACTCCCTGGAGACTGTGGCTGTTCAGCCAGTTCTGCAATAATTAATGCTTGTTTTGGAAATGCAAATCTGTTCCAATACAATTGATGGATCAGGAAACTATTTGAGCGTAATGTGAATTTCACATTTACTTATGTATGATTTAGCCTGCAAGAAACACTAGGTAAATATAGAAAATTGATAAACTGAGACAATAAGAAGGTGAAGAACTTTCACATAGCCCCTGAGTCATAAGTCTTAATCATCCACATCTGGTGTTAGAGAGTGTCATCCAATTTCAGATAACCCTTTGCTGTAGGTTGGCTCATGAAAGTCCCCCAAGGGTAAAGTGCTAACATAAAGTCTTGGTTCCCAGGGTGGCACTACTGAAAGTTGTGGTGTCTGTGAGGTGGTGCCTGGTGAGAGGTTTTTAGGTCTTTGGAGGCATGGCCTTGAAGGGGGTAGCGGGACCCTGTCCACTTCCTCTTTATCTTTGCTTCCTGGCCATGTACTTTCATCATGATCTACTGCCTCACAGCAGAGCCAGCCAGTCATAGATTAGACTCACCAGTACAGTGAATCAAGAAAAGTTTTTCTCTTAAAAGCTAATTATCTCAGATATTTCGTTATAGTGACAGCAAGTTGATTAACACACCCTCCTCTCTTCACTTCAATCACCCACCTCCTGCACCCTTTCTGATTCCCAAGAACTTTTCAAGGTATAGCACTGCACAGTTATTGCAGCTTTTGTGGTTTTCTTAACTATTTTATATTCATAAAATTGTGCTACTATTTTTATCAAGTGCCTCTTCTTTTTTGAAAAATGTGTCACTGATGAAGTTTTTGTATTGTACTCCAGCCTCGATCTCTTCATAAGAGTTATGCTTTATTTCATGACTTTTCATGTCATGGTGACTTTTAGAAATGTATGGATTGTATTATAGCAAATGACTGCAACTGGGGGCTGCTGGGCCTTATTTTGGCCAGCTGGAAGAAGATGATAGTGCTCATCACAGAGAGACAAGACCTCAGTGAGTGTGCAAGTGACAGCTGTTCTCCTTACAGCAGGCAACTTTGATTACTTAGCAAACATGTACAACGTACAAAGACCATTTCTAAAAAGTCCAGTTTAAAGAAATGGGGAACCAAACACTTAAAAATAAGCACATAAGACAGGCTTGCTTTGGTTTTACCTACATAGCTTCCAAAGAATGGAACACATCCCAGTCATCCACAGTGCTTCTTGGTGAAATATAAGCAGCGCTCAGGGATACACAGCAGAGGGACTGGCGTATATGTGGCTCTTAAAGTGGAGTAGGTGGACTACGTGCATTGCATTATTTAGCCTTTGTGCCATTCTTTTCCTCTACTTTCCACTTGCTTCCCTGCCATTTACTGGGTGCATATCTGAAAGTGGGGTGATTCTGGTGAACAGGATGTACTGCTGCCCTGCGGGAGCTGGGCTTCTTCTAGTTGGAGGGGGTGGACAGTAAGCAAACAAAGCAATGAGGGAATGAACGTCACACAGACCTGGAAGGACATAGAGAAGGGAGCATGTGGCATTGTCATTTTCATCTTTACAGGCAACAGAATTGAGGTAAAGAAAGGAGGACCATGTTGCTGGAAGCCATCAGCAGGCCGGCTGGGGAGTGGGGGGGATGGACCCTGCTCTCTGGTTGATAGGAGTAGTAGAAAGTGTAGAGAGCTGGCCTGAATCTAATTCTATTTCAAAGTGTATCTTCTTGCTACGCCTCTGTGCAGCATCCACTAAGCTTGATCTTCGTAAATTACGGCTTCCCTCTTGTTTCCCTGACCTGCTCAAGGATCAGAGATTTTCTCAGATGACTGCGTTAATTTCTTTTTGCTAATGTAACAAAGTGTCACAAACTAAATGGCTTAAAATCATAGAAATATATTTTCTCCCTGGTTCTCGAGGCCAGTAGTCAGAAGTCAGAAGTCAAGGCGTCTAGAGGGTGGTGCTATTTTTGAAATTCTGGGCAACAGAATCCTTCCTTGCCTTTTCTTGGCTTCTGGTCATAGTGGTTAGTCCAGTTAATCCGCTGTGTCCCTTAGTCTGCATCTGTACGGTTCCAGTCTCTTTGAGGGAGGATAGCACAATTCAACCTATTAATAATAACAAAGCCATTTTCTAACTCTTTATTGGCTTCTTAGGTCCTTGGCACTGAGCAAAATCTACCAATGTCTCTCTCTACTTTCCAACAAGCCCTTCTTTGCACTGTTAGGCAGCTAGGACTTTGCCCTTTATCCTGCTAGCATGCTCCCTATCCAGGGGCCAAAGTCTAGCTCTGTTTTTTTCTCCAAGGCCTTTCTGATGGCTCTATGACCCTCTCAGCCTATATTGAATTGCTTCTCTGAATTTTTACAACTATAGCTGTGTAACAGATAGCAAAGTCAAAGCCTCATCTGAAGGATATAGTCTAAGAGGCAAAGTATGACACAGAATGGATTAAGATCCTAGCTCTGCCATTTCCTAACTATGTGACCTTGAAGAAGGTACTTCTGTCTATGCCTCAGCCTCATTGTCAATGAAATGTGTGTAGTAGCAGCGCCAATGTCATACGTTGCTGTGAGAATTAAATGAGATTATTCCTATGGAGAGCTCAGTATGGGACCTGTGCACTTGCTATTTTTGCGGTGAGTGTGGGTGCCACCAGGACTGGAGCTAACAAAGGAAGGTGATTAAGGCTTGAGAAATGCAAGATCATATATGTGGGGGTCCCAGCAAGTGGCTGTGGCCAAGGACAGAGTCTGATCAGGGCTGAGAGATCCACCCATTAGCGTATGAAAATAGAGGTATGTTACGGTTCCTGCCCTTGCAGAGAAACAGCTTACTACATGAACAAATTATTGAATAATGGTGAGTTTAGGTTGAAACCTGAGAGGGAGATATAGATAGGGAGAGGCTCCTAATAATCATTTCAAGCAGGGGAGTGGGGGAGGAGAGCAGCAGCCTCTCTTGATCGGTTCTCTTATTTTGCCTATTTGGTATTTGCTACCTATTGAATAACAGCAGTTTACCCGATTACTAAGACTCTTTTTTTATTCCATGTAACAAGTTAACTTTAATGAGGAAAGAAGCTTTTATTATGAGGATGCAGGGGTGTGAATTTTATGGAGCCCAAGTGCAGAAA
Source organism: Hydrochoerus hydrochaeris (assembly GCA_004027455.1). Taxonomy (NCBI): domain Eukaryota; kingdom Metazoa; phylum Chordata; class Mammalia; order Rodentia; family Hydrochaeridae; genus Hydrochoerus; species Hydrochoerus hydrochaeris. Next base: position 339,464 of record PVLA01001474.1, on the reverse strand, counting down.
TGCACGAGAAGGCAGGGATTTGAATGTGATCAGCTTGCTGCCTCTTGTCTCCATAGACTTATGTTCCTCTTCTCTTTTCATTTGAAGACTGGCTTTTCCCACTGCTCCTAGCTGCTTGGCAGAGCACAGGGTCCTCATAATCTCTTGGGCTAATGAGTATTCGTGGGCTACTATCTAGAGGGAGATGGATTTCTTAGCACTGTCCAATGCTGAATCTTAGGGAAAGGCACTTGTGGGTTGGGTACCAACCCTGGACTACAGAGTAGTCCTGGATCAGGTGTTCCAGCACCCAACCTGCACCTGTGCAGATGGGAGGCACAGGGAATTTCTCAGGAGAGAGTGGTGGGGAAAGATGGCACTGCTGAGTAAGTAGCCTTCCTGGAACCTAATACAACCAGGTGATCTGCCACCTGCTTTCTGTGTTTTAAAAGTCTGCATCAGAGCCTTGCAAAATACACATCAGTGCTCTCGGTTTACTGGTGTAGAAACTGAGGTTCAGAGTAATCATGTCATTTGCTCAAAGATACTATTAATATGTAGCAGAGGTAGAGTTTCATTTAAGATCTGTTTGAAACAAGCCCCCTCACCTCTAGTGAAATAATTTGCCCAATGTTAGAGTTAATCGATAACTAAAGATGAACTAATTAGTGTGACATTTCCTTTTTAAATACAAAAACACACTCAAGGAAATATGTACAAACACACACAGGTTTTCACAGCTAGGCGTGAGCGTATCAGACTGGACTGGAGTGAGCCACTCTTCAGCTCCTAATTCTTAATGGAGTTCCTGCCCTCTTTCATGTGGTCTGAGCTGGGCCTTGGAGTGTAGAGACTTCATCTGTAATGGGGTGTATGCTTTCAGCATTAACTCTTACTCAAGATGTTTGCCTGTAAGGTTGAATCCGGGCTATAAGGGTCCAAAGAGCTGGTGTGTATTAGGGGCTGGGCTCCCCTGCTTCTTCCTATAGTGGAAGCTGGTAGCACAGTATTTGTAAGGGACGGTCAAGAAAGCTTCTACTCAGAGACCAGACACAATCACTGTCTGGATTATCTGAAACTCAGGGCCACCAAATAGCTGAGCAGAAATGATTTACAGAGGAATAATTCCCAACAAGGGATTCTGGTGACCTTATAAACAAAGACATTAAAGCAGCTCAGATCCTCTCTCCCCAGGGTGGAATTAATTCCACTTAATTCTCTACAGTCCACTTGATTTTTTTTTTAAAGAAAAGAAATACAGATCCCAGAAGTCTGTTCCATTTCTTTGAGACCTTTAAACCACTCATTGCAGTAGTATGGGAGCAACTTGAGGGAAAATTGAAGCCAAAAGTCTGGCTATTTGACAAATAGAAACATGGCAGGGAAAGGAAGGAAAATTGGAAAATTTTAAAAACAATTTTGCGGCAAATACCTCCTTCCTGGATACTTTTGGGATTTATTTATTTAAGTTTTTGCAAAGCTAGGAGTTGAACCAACGGTCTCAAGTTTGCTAAGCAGACACTACCATTGAGCTACATGCCCAACTTTATTTTATTTTGTATAAATTGAATAATCAATTGATTATAAATAGCCAATAGCCATATGTATTAGAAATTTTGGGGCATGCAAGGATAGACATTCTCTTTCTCCATGTTTCTTCTGGTTCATAGGGCTAAACCAACCCTTCCTCACTATATCAGGAATATCACTTCTTATTGACACTTTCATGGGCAAAGCAGTGAAATGGTGTGGGTGTGACACGTTCATTTGTGTCTCCATCATGTCAAATCCACATTAGAGGCCGATGCTTAAGTCTCTGGCCTCTCTAGGCTAAGAAGGGAGTCATTCCTGGTTACCATCCTGCTAAATGTTTGCTGTTCAGGCTAAAACTTCCCTGCATGTGATGAATAGGATTGAGTCTTGGGAATAAAGGTACTTTGGTCCTTACTTTGGTCTATTCTCTTAGTAAAAATGAAAAGAAAGACAATATTTTTGTTCCTATTAATTCCAGTTTAACTTGACATCTCGGTTGATTTTGGAAGGAACACTCTAAGAAGCAACTGGTAATAGCAGAGAGATCACAAGCACACGAGGCTGGTGGAAAGCCAGAGGCAACCTGGCTTTTTGATCACATAGATTAGAGCACTTGTCATCCAGGAATCCTGCTCTGGCTGAACTCTGAGCCTCCCTATGAAGCTACAACTGAATGTGGCCTCAAACTGAAGGGAGCCTCAAATCACAACCCCAAAGGATGAACAAGCCCTGTGAGAGTCAAGCTCATTAACCACAGAGAATGAGCTAGATTTTCATATCTGTGTTTAATTGTCTTTGATTTTCTTAAAAAGAACTGGGAACCCTATTATCTAGGTAAGCAGAGAGTCAAATCAGAGAAAAATCGTAACACTCTAAAAACTTGAGGTTTACTTGAACTTTGCCCAGGCAATCAATTGGGCAGCAGATTACTGGACTTTACATTGGAAACTCAATTTTTCTATGGTAAGAACTTTGAGATTAGCCCATTTTTTTCTCACTGATTTAGTTTAGAAGACATAAATTTTGTCTAGAAAATTGAGATCTGAGTGAGAGGAGGAGATGGGTCTTATTCTCAGCTCTTTATTGGATTTCTCATGTGTGAAGTAGGTTTCTAACATCAGCTTTTTTCATAGGTCTTTATTGTACGAGAAAGGACTTCTTTCAGGAAAGGATCAACACACGCACATACACACACTTGGTCAGTTACTAGTCTAGTTTTATTCTAATCAATCGATATAATCAGCTGTCAATATAATCTTTGACAAAGATTTCTCCCCTCAAAGAAAGGCCCAAAACAGTGCCTTAAACAAAATAGCACTCTTAAAATGTCTAAATGCAATCATCTGGGATTACCATGCAAGTTCCCAGTACTAGAAAGCCAGGTATTTATCTTGTCCTTCTGGCATATAGAGGGGCTTTTATTCCCAAGGTCACCTACTGATCTATTATTATAAGTATGGAAACACCAACAATTATATATAGATTCCAAAAAGCAAGACAAAGAAGAGGAAGAAAGACATATTTCTTCTTTTTATCAAGTTGTATCTGACATTTTCATTTATGTCTCATTGGTCAGAGCTGGATCACTTGGTCTTTTTCCAGGTAGTTGTGTCCCTTGCTAAAATTTTTAGGATTTCTCACTAAAGCAGAAGAAAAAAATGAAAAAAATGGAAGATCATTACTGATTTTTACCACACTATCAGATATGTTTCTTTGCTTGCTTGTTTGTTTTTGTCTTTGACTTAGAAGTCTTGATTAGGTGTACCCTGAAGGGTTCACTTGGTAGGAAAGACAGTATTTATTTAAACATTTCCTCAGCAAATATTCTCAGTATTAGTGAGGCTTCTCACGTGCTAAGTGCATAGGGGGTGCTTTGAGGACAATGAAGATAGCCAAGATATATTATTATCTGATCTTAAAGTGCTTACAATTCATTCATTTATTCAGTAAGTATTTGAAAAATAGTCTATGTACGAAGTGTGCTTTAATCTTTTATGTATAAGTTAAAAATTAACTATGGGGTTGAGCTGAAAAAAATTAATGAAATAATACATACAAGAGCAAACATCAATAAAATTGAGGACAAGGGAAAAATAACAGAAAAAATTAGTAAAACTGCAGGTTTATCTTTGATATTATTAATAAAATAGACCTCTGAAAAGATTAATCAAGACAAAAGAGAAAAGATACACATAAAACATGAAATTAAAAAAGAATTATAAAGTAGTGATTAAAATAATAAGAGTATTGTGAATAATTATAGGCAAGATGAAGTGGACATTCTTAGAAAATATAAAAGGACAAAATCCGTTCAAGATAAAAAATCAGAGAATGTGATTAGACCAATACATATTTGAGAAATTATATAAAGAACTAAAAATCTCTTATTCTTTCAAAACCCAGGTCTAGATTGTTTTATGTTTCTTTCTACCAAATTTAAAAGAACCGTTAATTCCAATGTTACAATATTCTGTGCTGGCAAAGAGAGAAAGAATAAAAGCTATTCAACCTGATATGTCAGTTTACTATTACCTTTACTTCAAAATAAGATAAAGGCTGTATAAATAAAGAAAAGTAGAAGCATATTTCACTTGTGAGCAGAAATACAAAAATGCTAACTAAATTCAATAGTATATTAAAATATAAAATGATCACACAAGACTTATTCTTGGAAAGCAAGGATAGTTTAACACCAGAAAAATCTACCAGTGTAACTTACCATATTGGTAGACTAAGGAGAAAATTCCTATCATTATCTCAATTGATGCTGTGAAAGTATTTGTTGAAGTTATTTATTTACTAATTACTTTTGCTGTTAATGACAAAACTATCAGCAAACTAGGAGTCAAATGGAAATTACTTACATAGGTAAAATTAAATATTTGAATAATAGTCTTTGTACTAAGTGTGCTCTAAACTCTTGATGTATAAATTAAAAATGAACTATAGAATTGAATTATGGATTTGAAAAATATGTAGTAAACATTATCTTTATTGGAAAAACTGGATACATTTTCCTTAAGATTGAGAATAGAATGAGAACCATTATTATTATTATTATTGTTTAATACAGCAAATTTTAACTATTAAAAAAATGAAGAAAATTAGAGACCTAAGATTCAAGAGAGAAGAAACTAAGTGTTTTGTTATCAGATGATATAATCATTTATGGGAAGATATAAGAAATTGTTAGAATAAATGAAATGTTTTGGATCTTAGATTTACTTGGTACACAAAAACATTTTACTATGGCAATAATGAAACTATTTTAGAATAGGATATATTTCTCAGTTGCGAGAAAAATTAGAAATTAAGAATATCTGAGGCCTTTTCAGAGACCAAGTTAATACTGTCATAAGGTTTATATCAGTTAGTGTTCACTGGAGGAACAGATTTAATATTTTATATATTTATTAAATATATTACATATTATATATATTTACAAGGTGGGATTACAACATATGTATATGGATTTACAAGGTAGGCTTACAATGGCCACCTGCAGAGTTGGGTTGGAAGAATGCAAAAGGGCTGTTTGCATGTTTGAGATTGGAAAGATTCAGTCAAAAGGCGAAAGCCTGGTGCTCACTGCAGAGTCCTGTGCCAGTCGGTATTAAGAAGTCAAAGGGTCTGTGTTGCAAAGCTGGAGAGTTTGTGCTGGAAGGCTGGAGATGGAAGTTCAAAGATAGTGGTGAAGATCTGAGCTCCTTTGAAGAAACAGAAGTGAGACTTCCTTCTTCTTTCCCTTTTTATTCCATCTAGGCTATAAACCTATTGGTTGATGCCACTCATCCCCAGCATAGGCTTCCCTCTTCACTAATTCCATCATAGAGACACACCCAGAAGTATGCTAAAGCAATCAACTGAGCTTTTCTTATTCATATTGACACCACAGTTATTGTCACAAGGTCTATAGAGGTTGATCTGAGTAAAAGAAGACACAAGTGCACTTAAACATGGAATTTCAATATTCTAAAGATGCCAGTTCACATCTAATTAATGAATAAATTTATTTCAATTTTGAATCAGAGTTTCAATTGATTTAAGGAACTAAATACATCCACTGTAAAATGTATATGGAAGGATAAAAGTCAATCAACAAAACCAGGTCAACCTTGAAAAGAAAGAGTAAATAGGGGAACTACCAGACATTAAGATGTATTAGAAAGACATGGGGACATGTAGAAAAGAGAACAGGGGAATAGACCAAGAACAGAACAAACCAAACCAAAATAAAAGAATGGACCGGAATAAATAACAGAGGAATTCCTGTGTTAATAATGGAGGTTAGTGTACAGTTAATGTAGCTCCCAAATCAGTGGGAGAGGTAGTGATTTAATTCACGGTTTTGGGTAAATATACACATTATACATGAAATATTCAGCTAGGTTTCTACATAATATACATATGAACATAAACTACAGGTGAGAATAGGACCTAAGCAGGAAAAGCTAAACCATAAGTTTAACAGAAGATTACCTTTGGGATCTGGATAGGAAAAACTTTAACAAAATTTAAAATATTAGGAGAGTACTCTTGTATTTTACTATGTTCATATCAAAGTTCAGGATTTAAATTGATTAAGGAATAAAATGAACAATTAACTGTCAGATAACAATTGGGAGAAGATGTTTTACTGTGTCTAAAATTCAAAACCTGTTATCTAGAATTCATGGGAAATTCTTGCAAATCAACAAGCAAAAGATTAGAATGTCAAATGAAGTATGAGCATAGGTTATGAACAGGTGACTTATAGGAAACCCAAACTAAAATACTGAAAATATATCAGACATAATCTAAAATTCTTTTTAGATGAGAATTTATATTTCAATCTTAGCTGTATAATATTCACGGGAGTATGGGAATATGGAAAATCTCATACCCTCCCAGTAAGAGTATATATAATTGCAGACATTTTAAAGGTAAACACAATACAAATGCTTCATAAATATTTGTTAAACCTCATACCTGGAAATTCCATGCATGAGTATATGCTCCCTAGGTCCCTAAGGAGAGTTAGAAGCAATCTGTGTGTCAATCAATGGGGAGTAAAAAATATGAAATGCAGTGAAAGTATACCATAGAGTGCTAAATAGTAGTTAAAAATTATAATTGGATGTGCATGTAGCCGTATAGATGGATATTCAAAATGTAATGTTAAGTGGAAAGAATAAAAAAACAGAATGACGCGTATGACATTATATTTTTATGCAAATTAAAAATTCTAAATGCACAAAAGATGCACATTTTATAGGAATATATATATAAACAAAAAAATCTCATTAACTTCATTAGAAAGGTAGTCGATGATCAAGGCACTAGGACTGGGAAACAGGGATAAATAAGTACATGAATGGATGAATGAATGAATGTAGACCATACATAACTCAATGTGTTATAAACTAGGAGCATGATTGACTCAATTTTCTGACCTAACATCTAGTAGAATAGAAACAAATATCAAATTATGCTTACCAGGCCTTATAATTTAGTAAACCCTGTTTTATTTAACAAGTGGGCATATTTAATTTAAAAAGTAGGCTCGAATGAGCTAGATATTGTAGATACATCCTGCTCATGTCAGAATTGAGATATAAATGATAGTGTAATAACTTTCACCTAAGTGGAGGTTAGGGAAATGAGGAGTGGTCTTGTAAAGGAGGTAACAAGATCTTAGTTGGATAGATAGATATGAGCATTAATAATGTAATTCAAAGGAAGATAATTGAAAATGAATATTTATAAAAAGAAACGCAATGAGAATGCCAAAGAAAGGGATGATAATCTTGAATAGGAAAGTAAGGAAGGTATTTTGACCTTGGGCTGAGACTACAACAGTAGAAAGGTGACAGAGCCAATTGGCTGGGCTGAAACCATATCTAAATCCAGAATTGAGTGCTGGCATTGGTCAGGTAGGCATTAAAGTTCTGCACAGTTTTACATCATAGTGTTATCTGAGAACCAGTCAAAAGTTTAGCAATACATAACAGTATAAACTTTTATTTTGCATCCTTAGGAGGTGAATCCTTTTAAAACCAGGTCCTAACAATGTTTTTATTATTGTTTTGAGGATCTCAGTATTTAGATTCTGGCTCCAAATTTGCAGATATAATGAGATAATTTATCATAGAAAATTTTTCCATGGTCATCAAAAACAATGAAAATTGTCATAGCCTCTTAATGGTATTTTCTCATTGACCTCCTTCTCCCTACTCTGAAAATGAGCTAGAGGACTTATGCATGGAGCCAACCCAGGGGTCTGAAGCTACTCAATTCACTCAAGCAGTCAATGATAAACTCATTTTTCAGAAGTAAAGACAACTTCTGTAACTTTTTAATTAAAGTATAAAAACATTTAATTGAGGAGTCATAAATCACCAAGAAACCTTTAAATCTTCATAATCTTTTGTGGGTTGTGTGCATGTTTCTAGCTGTAGTCATTCCCACCTCAAAGGCAAGATGTCTTGGAGTGGTTCAGCACTGCTTTCTGGTGTCCTAGAGTAGCGGCCCGGCAGGACTAGGCATTGGGTGGCCATATCATGGTGGAACTGCTAATGTGGAGCCTGCACTTGGAACACAGAAGCCATGAATATCCAGCCCTGTTTTTCTCTTAGTCTTAGGCCACACTCAGAGTTTTTGGAAGATCAAGGTGTCAGTCACCTCTAGGGGATCCAGAACAAATAACAATGGAAGAAACAATCAGACAAGCCTAGAAATTAAAACACCCCATAAAACCAACAACCAGGGTTCCTCAAAAATTCCTCCAGCTTCTATGAATGAAGTTGAAGAACTATACCAGATTAAAGAGATGCTGCAACCAAATGCAATGTGTGAAGTTTGATTGGATCTTGGTTACAAGAAAGCATAAAAGATGTTCCTTTAGGACAGCTGTAAAACACGCCAACTATAAAACACAATGAAAATTGAATTTTAGACAATATTGATGGAATTATTAATTTTATGTGTGTGACAACAGCTCTACTGGTATGTAGATAATGATTTATACTGGAGATAGATATGTTGAAGTACCTAGGAGTAAAATTTTATGATATCTACAAATGTGGAAAAATGATAGCAATCATTCGGCACTGGGAAAGTGGAGGGCAGCATGTATTCATTTTGCTAGTTGTTAAACTATTTATGCATGAAAAGAACAATTTCTGTAATAACACTTTGGGAGAAAAGAGCTCTTCTTCTTTGTCCCTTGGATACCCCCTCTATATGAGTGTCACCAATCTACTGATGTGATAAAATCAGGTTGGGTACATCTATCTGGACAAATTTTCCTTTCTGCTGTGACTTGGCATTTGGGTGTTGTGAATGTATGCTGCTCCAGGTTTTAAAATGGTATGAGTCTCAGGAGGGAGGTAACTGTTTGGGTCTCCACTCTGCGGCACTTATGGTTTATCCATCTGCATCTGAGGATTAAATACTCATGAGCACAGTGGTCTCCGTCCTCAAGAGCTCCCAGTTTAGCATGGAAAAAAGATGACTAACTAGTTCACGCATGAGTCCTCACAGTATGATCACGACATATAGAAACTTCTGACGCACATATAGTCAAGCCTCACATGGTGCCTTGTGCCCTCCAAACTATTTATGGTGTCATGATCCTTCTTTCTCCATTTAAAGATAAAAAAGGGTGGCACAGATATTTCAAAGTGGTGTCTGTTTTTCTATGAGGCACTGGCTATCACTACTCATTGCTGGAATTCACTGTAGGAAGATAAGGGAGTGATAGGTAGCAGAGGCTAGACGCACAGTGGAATTTGAGGTGATGACCGGGGTCTAGAATAGGGTTTGGATTCCCTGGTTCCAAGCTCAGTGGAAATATCACTGGACTGATCAAGAAATCTCCACACTTTCCGTATCTTCTAGCTCCCAAAGGAAACAGACTCCTCTAGGGCTCAGTGCCAGAGGAAGCAGGAGGGTTGTGTGTGAGAGGGAGGTCCGCATGAGGCCCATAATGAACTACCCTATCCACACAGTTTGAGAAGAAAATATCCCTGCAGCATCCTTTTCAAATTGTTAAACAGCTATTTGTCAAAACTGAAAAGGGCCTTAATGTAGAGAGTAAGAGCTAAAGGAATTTTGGAGATCCCTTAGTTCCTTGGTTTTCAAAGCATGCTGCTCAGAAGTTCTAGGACTTTGAGATCAAAGTTCAAAGTAAAGTCACAACTAACATAGTTTAAAAGCCGCAAATCTAATCCAACCTCCTCACCTCATAAAAGGGAATATATTAGTTTCCTATATTAGTACTCTAACAAAGTACTGCATGCTGAGTACCTTGGAAATTTATTATAGCCCAGTAGAGATGGAAATCCAAGCTCAAGGTGTTAGCAGGGTTATGTTCTCACTGTAGGCACTGGGAAAGATCTGTTTCAAATCATTCTATTAGCTGTTTGTAAGTGCCTAGGCTTGTGCCAGAATAACTCCAATTCTGGAGGTTGGGGCATTCTTCCTACATATGTGTCTGGGTTGAAAAGTTCTCCTTTTATAAGGACACCAGCCATATTGGATTATGAGCCCACTTATTCCAGTACAACCTCCTCTTAACTAATTATATCTACAACTAGTTATATCTTATTTCCAATAAGCTCACATTCTAAGATATTGATGATAAGGACTTGACCATGATTTGAGGGGAACACAGTTGGATCCAAAGTGATGGGATAGAGGCAAATGAACTTGCCTTGTAATACATCCAAGCCCAGGTCTGGATCTCCTGATTCATCATCCAGTGCTCTTTCCATTATTTCAAGTTGCCTCCTACCTGGTGCTCAGGCTAAGCATGCTCTTCTGTACCCTAAGACAGCAGCCATTGGTCACTTGTGATGAACCCCTGATTAAGTCTCTTTTATGAGCTGACAATCTCTCTTCTTGGGAGTTTTCTATTGTGTGGCACTTCCTTGGCATAGTACTTGTTTTTATCTCTGTCATGTGACAGACAAGACCCTCCTTCTGTCTCCACTGAGGCAGCCAGGGGTGGACCCATACCTGAGACTCAACCCATTGGTCTCCTCTCTTGGTGCCTTGTCCCTTTGGGAAGTGTAGTTCTGTGTGAAGGTCACTTTGTGACCAGTCTGTTCCTGTAGGGTGTCTTTGCTGGCTTTCCACTCTTAAGTCCCTGAACTTCCAGTACCTTCCATCTTTGCCTGAGAGAGGCAGGTAGAATCCATTTCTGTCAGTTGAAAAAGCAAGCTCTGAACAATATACCCAGGGTGTCACTGGTTACTGGGGGAGGTGTTACTGCCTTGTTTTTAATTTTAGAGTGAGTCAGGACATACCATGAGCCCCAAAACATGACAAACTACAATGATATGGATTTTTTTGTTTTTGTTTTTCTGTGAGTGAGACCTCAGACCTCTTTTTTGAGAGTGTGACTAACCCAAACATGTTGCAGCCAGGGTAGGCAGGGAAAGGAGGCGACTGCCAGCTGCCACATGGTAATTTATATTCCACAACAGCCCACGTTACATGTCAATTGTGCGGGTAAACAACCTTACCCGTGGCAGATCACAGGTCCCAGTGATTTCATCTTGTTAAAATTGAGCTTAAACAAAATAGATAAGTGCTATATCATCTCCAGGAATTAATCCACATATGCTTTATCTTCTGAAATGTTTGCCATGGTACCACTTTGTGTCATCATAAACATAGGTGAGATGGGACACTCACTAATTTAATTTGCTTTCAAATATGCATGCGTGTGACCTCCTCTAAAACAAAATCACTTGAAAAATTGCATCAAGGCAAGTGATGTGATATCTGTGGCAAACTGAGGGAGGTCTTGGATTTTTTTTTCCTATATAGAAGGAAAAAAAGAAAAAGACATGTAGGGGGTTTATTTTTGATTAAATGCCTTAGCCTTGCTGTGGTATTTATCTTCCTGTGGCAGCCCCTGATCTAGTCACAATGTGTAATTCCATTAGCATTATCTCTCAATTCATTTGAGGGGCTTCAGCCTGAACGGCATAAAGGACTATAGCATTCTGGAGGATTCTTTCTTATTTCTTTGGCAAGTTTATTCCTTTATCAGCAGTTCATTTAAAGGAGCTAAAGGGGAACCAGTCAACTAGTTAAGTGAGAATTTAATGTGGGGTTTTAAAGGCAAATCTAAAAGCTTTTTGGATTAAAAAAAGGTTAAATTAAATAAATGAACAATGCTTCCACAGCAGGCATAACTGATGTTGAAGAATATTATATATACAAGGGCCACAGATTTATAAAGTGGGTTATATCTTTGTGCTTTTAATGAGAAAAGTGATTTGTTTCAGTTGTTAGGACCCCTGGGCCTATTCTAGCTGAGCTGCTATATGCCACCTGTGACTGTTTCTCTACCTGTACCTTATTCCCACCTTTGTCTCCTGCTCACTTTAGAGTTGGCGGCTGAGAGCGAGAAAGGGGTGATCTTTCTAAAGTGCCTTGAGTACCTGCAGAGAGAGAGGAGGGCAGATGGAAAGTAGATACTGGCAGTTCTCATTTGTCTGTGCTAATGGGAGGCAGGGCTCCCAGGGAGAAATGAATTGCATGGATAATACCCAGTTCTTGAGTTTCAACACTTCCCTCCCAGAAGGGCCTTTTACTTCCTGTGCCGGCAGGTCATCTCCCTGGCTGGCTCTCCTTTCCCTCTTTTCCTTGCCCTTATGCACTTCTTCCTCAAAATGCAGCCCCCTAGGAAAAAAAAAAGGTGGATAGCAGGTGGGAAGAGGGGAAAGCTCGAGGGATTGGGAAAGCCACATGATAGATAACAGCTCTGGGGAGCTGTTTGTATGATATAGCACTTGTAATCCTATTTTCTGGGAGAGGGATTTTAGATGCCAAAAAAAGCACATGACATGTAGCTTTTTTGGAGCAGAGTTAGAAGGGACCGTGACAGGTGCCTGTCTTTGTCATTAAAAATTGTAATACACATCTGAAAAGGAGAAGAGAGACAACCTTCTTTGAGGCCCCAAAATGCACCCAGTCATGTGCTAAGTATTTCATATGTGTTACAATCTTTAAAAAGTGTTTCTAAACTTGAAAAAATGGGCCTTTATGAGTAAATTTTTTGAGCATTCCCAGCATATGTACATGTATTTATTTATGAGTTATATATATGCTATTGTAACATGTTATATATATTATAATATATGCACAACTGTATGTATTTTAAAAGAATGACAAAAATAGAGACAGAAGTTATACTTTCTCCCTGCATCCGAATGGAGTGGTGGGCAGATGCTAGGTGCTCACAACCCACTCTGGCAATTTCCGTTCTTCACAGCCCACTTGACACGTAGGTGTTGTTGCTTCCATTTTATAGATAAAGATCTGGGGCTGGGGTTGTTTTAGTGATTTGCTGAGACCTGGGGTTGTAACTCATGTCTGAAATCTGGGGTCTTTCTGCTTTAGTATCTCTCCCTCTTCCTTTCCTCCCTCCTATGCAGATTCAGGGTTCCAGAGCCTATCATTCCCTTTTGCTTTCTATGCCAAGACTTCCAAGTAGATCGTATCTGCACAGGATGCCTCTGAATCTTGACTAGTTCAAATAAAACTTAATAATCTCTTTTCTAGACATTTATTTCCCCAATTTCCCTTGCAGTTTAGTGGTCATGTGACTCATTTTGGCCTGTCAGATACATGGAAAGTTTTCAAGGTATTTCCCTTGCTGTTTTCAGGAGAGCCCCTCCAGAGAACCCCTCTCTTCTTCTCTCTTTGTGTTTTAGACAGGATTATTGCAGGAGATTCTGAAGCTGAGGTCAGCTCTCTTCCAGCCATGTGGAAATAAGTCTAATGGTGAAAGGGCATCTTGCTAAGGATGAGACATGGAAAAATTAGAAAGAGCCGGGCTCTTGGTTGGTCACGGATCCTACTCTAAACCAGAGGCCACCTACCCGAAGCCTGCTCATGTGAGCTATAAAATGTCCTCAATATTTAAAGAGGTTAATGAGTGTTGTTACTTGCAGACAAAGCCTTCCTAACTGACAGCCTCTATTACTAACAGCATCTTCCTTCTTCCATTCATTTTCTCAGTTTATTTCTGTGCTTGGTCTGTATAGTAATTTTCAGGAATAAGGCTTTATGTCTATATGGTTTATTAAGTCATGATACATAGATCTTTGTAGAACTATGGTTAATTTTCTCTTTGATATTTTATCTTCCCCAGTTATATTATTATGTGCATCTTTTTGTGTATATAATGGCTTATTCCATTTATTCACCTGTGTGGTTCTTCCCCCACTAATGTTTTCAAGGTTCCCAAAATTTGCCCACCTTAGAATCAAGCATTATTACTTCTTTGTACCAGGCTCTTCTCTGTTTACTGTTTCCTGAACTTGGTTAGCTTCTTGTAGATTGATCTCAATTATTAACTTGACTGGATTAAGATTTATCTAGCAGATTAGTAAGGCACAATTCTGGTTGTGTCCCAAGGCAAATGATCTTGGCAATTCTATCTGATCTGGCTGCCTGCCCTTTTCTTCTCTGGCTTTTCCTCTATGTGCTTCCTTGCTGCCATGAACTAAGCAACTTTGTTCTACCAGGCCCTTCCACCAAGATACTTGGACCCATCCAGCTACTCATGGACTGAACCCTCTCAAACCATGGCCAAATTAAACCACTCTTTCCTTCAGTTTCAGGTATAATGTACTTTATGCCAGCAGTTAAAAGGTGAATACACTCCTTGTCTTTTATGTCTCAGTTCCAGGAGTATTACCTCAGGGCAAGGTTTTCCTATTCTGTTGCCTCCACTTCTCACCACACTGTGATTTTTTTTCTTCACTGAACTTACCACAGCCTGAAATGAATGACTGAATGAATTAATTCAGCATTAATTCATTTAACTTGATAATTCTTTTCTCTACCTAGAATATGCATTGCACAAGAGCAAGAACTTTGTCTTCTATAAGCCTCACTATCTCCAGCACCCATAGCAATGCCTGGCACATCTCTGGAGTCAGAACACTCTTACATAACAAGTGAACAGATGCAAGGATGAGTGGATCTGAGGCACCTGCTCATCGGAGTCTTTGGGTTTGTTTCCCATGGGAATATTTCAGTATTTATGAAGTGAGACACTAAAAGATAAAGCAATCAGTTTTCTATGCAAACTGCTAATCAATCTATCCTACTGTTTCCAATGTTCTACAATTTAAATTTCTAATTTAGAAGAACATGCATCAATGTGATTATTATTTATCATTGAGATGGACCTAATCTTTAAAATACTATAAAGGTAGAGACATAATTAGAAAAGAGTAATTATAATTTGAATATAGTATATGATCAGAATCAAGAATTTCTTTCTGAATGACACTCTTTCCCTTGCATTTTCCTACTACCAGGCAAATGCTTATATCTTATCATCAAGAAAATAGTACCAGAATTATTAATTCACTGTTTTGGCCTCTACTCACCTGAAAACCCCTAGGGGTAGTGACCATGGCTGGAACAGTTTTGATCTACAGCACAGTGCCATATGGTAGGCAGCCCATGCATGTTTTTTTGAGTGGATGATTCTAAACACGATATGAATTATACTTAATATCCATTTGCGTATTTGCTCTACAATTATAAAGAAATGTAAAAATAAACACATCTCTACAGTCCCATGAAAATCTGTGATTATGTTTTGATCTTTGGAAAATACTTTTATTATTGTCATTATTTTACTACTTCCTTTTATTTTGTCCCTCCTTCCCCTTCCTTCCTTCCTCCCTTCCTTCCTTCCTTCCTTCCTTCCTTCCTTCCTTCCTTCCTTCCTTCCATCCTTCCTTCCTTCCTTTTTTCCTCCCTCTCTTCCTGACTTTTAAGATATGTTCTCTCTCCCTGTAGGTTTTTTTCTTGCCTAATAAGCATGAAGAAGCAGAAAGGTAGGTGATGGCCATGCCTGAAATATATTGTTAAAGTCACTAATATAGAAGAGAAGATATGGCTCAGTTTTCATAGCAGGAGGAGAGAATGATAAGAACATTAATAATATTGACTGCAACATGGAGGAAGCATAGTTAGCAATGCCAAAAGAACACTTAGATTGAAAATTTCAAACTGTGAAAGAAAAACCATATACAGATTCCTTCACACAGAGACGCATTTGATGATGGAATAATCTCCAGGATAGAGATGCTGTTGTTTGGGTCATTTAAGACAAACCAGAGGAGGAAAGAGTAGTAGTTGTTTATAGTTTGTCATATGTGCATAGCATAGTTAGGTGTAGGAAAAAAACCCATCCAGCTCTTAAGTTTATGGTACCGGGGATGAGATAGTACCACCCAGGATGGCATCCATACCTGAGAATCTCTCTCAGACTTGAAGGTTTTCAGGTCCTTACTAGTGGCAGAAAGCTTCTGAGCCTAACAGTATAGGAATGGAGGAAGAGAAAGGATCTCTGTGGAAAAGCGAAAGACCACTTATAGAAAAGTAAGACAAAAACAATCCAGGACCACAACAAAGAAAGACTAAGGGCCCTGGGGTGTATAAAATGAAATGTAGGTTTGAAAACCAATGAAGAAAAAATGAAAAAGCAGAGCGGCAAGATATAGGAGCATCTAGTGGGGAAATGATCAGGACAAGACCTGGCAGAGGTTGGTATACCTGTTGAATGAGGTGCATAGAACAGGAATGGGAAAAGTCAGGGTCTGAGTCCTGTATCTACTTGTTCCTTCAGTCTCACTCTTGGATCCTTTGTTTCTGACTTCATCCTTGACTTCCCTCCTCTATGATGGCCTTGAGTGGAATGTTGTTTATCTTCCCTAGAAGCCACCGCAGAAGCATTCCAGCTCAAATCAATAAACATCCACTGAGTCAGTGAAGGCATGTGGCATGATGGCAGTCCCAATAGCAAGCATAAAGCATGCAAAATTTCAGATCCTTAGTGATGTCAGAGGTCATTTAATCTGAATTCTAACATTCACTTAAGTTCCTTCCTGAACACATCAAGTGATAGAGACCTCATTATCACCCACAGAAATCTATTTTGTCTCTAGAGAGCTCTGACTATTAGAAAGATAACCCTCATATCAGGCTAAAATAGCTCTATGTAAGATAAATCTCATTCATTGATCCTCCTTCCATATCTTAAAGTTAAAAGCTAATGTAGCAACTCTTCTTCTTGGCAACCTCTCAAACATTGGAAGCTGTCATGTTCCCTTGCATCTCAGTTTCTCGAAGTTGAACATCATCAGTTCCTTTGATTCTTTCAAATATAACAAAATTTTAATTTCCTTTTAAGCCACTGTCCCCTGAAGATGCTCAAATTTATTGTATAATAAGGAGCCTTGCGCTGTATGCAGTAACCCAGACATACCACTCAATTGGAGTGGCACAGTCATCTCTTGCTTTGAAACTCCTTTCCCCATTAATATACCTTCTGATCCCAGTTGAAACTGGGACCATCTTCCTCTTGGTTCATACAGAGCTTTCAATTGTAATCATAACTCCTTGGTCCTGTAATTTGCAAAATTGTTCTTTATACCTACATATGTGATCTTGACTGCATCCCTAGTACACTTCATTTTGTTAAAGCTTCCTCATAATTTCAGCACCCAGAATTGCTTTTGAATACAGATACTTCTAGTTTGAATAAAGTGAGTCTTCATACTTCTGTCTTAAGATCCACGACAACTTAATGTATCCAAAAGAAATGCAAAATCAACTTGAAAGCATTGAAAAATTATAGAGCTCTTTACGGATGGCGTCTTGACGAGTCACTGAAAGGAAGGAACACATTAGAAGCTCTAAAAGTCTTCCTACAAGCCTTCTGTGACTGGTGTTTGGGATCTCCCAGGCTCCCTGTCTTCACAGCCTTCTTCCTGCCTGGTTGCTCTCATCCTCACCTTGGCTTCCCTTCCTGGTTCCGACTCCACACTTCTTCCTGTTACCAGCATCCTTTTTCTTTTTGAAGAGCTCCATACATTTTCAAATATAAACTTGTTAAACTCCTCTTACTTTTTTAATCCTCAGTATGATGCCTCAATTCGGTGCCAAAATGTCCAAGTACCATTGAAAATGCCAAATATTAAGCAAGGAGAGGTTCCTTTCTTTTTAGGATGGAGAAGGAGTATAAATACTTACATTTAACATTTTAATTTTCCCACAGTTATAGGCAAATTTGATGACCATGTGTTCTCTATCTTTATCCAAGTCATTAGTAAGTGTGTGGAACTAATTGTCCAGTAACAGAGATAGCAAAGCTCTAACATATATCCCAAGAAAGCCTTCCTTCTTGTTATCTTTGATGCATTAATGAAGATCTCAGGGGTTTAACCATTGAGTCAAATAATTCACCAGCCCACATTGCTTCTCATTCTATGAAGATTTTATTTAAAAGTCTTTCAAATACCTTGATGCAATTTAGATAGTCTCTCTTACATGTCCTTGAGCTTTACCCATCACAGCCTTGTTGAATTACGGAGTGAGACTAACCTAACGAAGTTCATGGTGATTGTTCAGTGTCTCCCCTAAATCCATATGGCTAATAAGCCTCCGTGCCCAGTGTGAAGGTGTCTGGAGATGGAGCCTTTGGGAGGTGATTATGTTTAGGTGAGGGCTTGAGGGTGAAACTCTCACTTATGATGGATTGATGTGGATTAGAAGAGAAAATTAAGAGCTCTCTGTATGAACCAATGAATAGCTGTGTAAGGATATAACCAGAAAGAGGGTCCTCATGAAGAATACATCCATGCTGGCATCTGGATCTCAGACTTCAGCTTCTAGACTCTGAGAGTGAAATATTTGTTGTGTGAGCCACCCACTATATGGTATTCCATTACAGCAGCCCAAAACAATTCCAGTCTTATTCCTAGAGACCTATGCATCCTTTTCTAAATCATCAACCAGATTCTTGCTTTTTATTGATCCAGTGATCAGTCTTTGGTCCATGCTTATTTGTTTGCACAGAATTTATGCTGTTTTTCTCCTGTTCAATACTAGAATGACATTTGCCTATCTCTAGTCTTTCTTTACCTGTCTCTATGCAGTTCTGATAAGACTAATAACAATATGAAGGCTTCTCTGGTTAATATCTAAATATTTCATATTTAATGCCTGTATCATTTCTGGGTGCTAGTTGCTGTGAGTACCAACCTTCATGTAGAAGAATATTTCCTTTGATTTGATCTAGCATAGCTTGCTTTAGCATGGACAGGGTGTCCTAGAACATGTGGAGTCTCCCAACCAATCTGTGCCAAAGAGAAATCTTTAGACCAAATGGGCTGCTGGCTGGTCTTTAGGAAATGAGAGGTGGAGACTCATTCTCTGTGACATTTACCCCGTCGTTCCCAGGCAGACTGGTTGCTGTGTGACCTCCATAGCAGCTCATAAAAGAGTAGTAGCATGGAACACAGAGTAGGAAACTAGAACAAAGGCAAGTCAGAATATGATACAGATGGGGTGGAGGAGTGGTTGGCTGGCTTTGAGAAGTGAGAGAGCAGAGGACTGGCGGTGTGATAAAGATGCTTTTAGCAGCAGTATTTTTTGTTCATTTTTAACGAGCTGTTCAAAAAATGGAGAATATAGTACTTGCACATGGTAAAATGTCAAAGAGAACAAAGGATATACTGTAAAACAATAAAATATGTGTCACCATATTTCCCATTCTGAGCTTTCTGCTTTACACTTTTTCTTTGCATCTTTCCAAAATGTTCTATGCATACACATAGCCTGTATATATAGGAACATATTATTCTGTATACTTAAATATGCAAATATATGTCCTAAGGGGTGGTTCTTCAATTCATTGCTGCTTCTCAGAGCAGCGTATGTAGATTTACTTTTTGGTTAGTTAGTTTGTTTAATATCTGTACCATGTCCTAATGTATGGGTATACCATAGTTTTAACAGTAGAACTATTAGAAGGGATGAAAATAGAATTAATACTAAACCAAAGGTGTAATCTTGAGTTTGGAATAGAGGGAATAAATGAAAGAAGCTAGCAGAGTTACATTTCGAATGCCTATGTAACCTGAGCCAAGACATATTAACATGCTGTACCTCACTCAGTTCACTAATGGGGAAAGGAAATTATGTTCTTTCTTGATTCTAGCATCAAAAAGTGTGAATGAGGCCTCTTACTGTTAATAGGAAGAACATATATTCTCATAATCTAGAGGTGTGTGGGCAGAAGAGAACTCTTATCTGGCTATGACACTGAGCTGGGCTGGAGTTTTGGGTGTATCTGATGGTACTATGGTTTGGATGTGATTTGAGTGTGTTCCTCAGGGAACTCAAATGTTGGGGGGGTTTCAGTGTGGCAGTGGTGAAAACAAGGGTCCTTTAAAAGTGAAGCATGGTGGGAGGATCTTAGGTCATCAGGGCTTACCTGTGGAAAGGATTAAGCTAGTTATCATGGGGCTCTTGAGTTAGTTCTTAAAGAATGTTGTTAAGAAACCAACCTGTCTACTGTCCAATCTCTTTGGTTTCTGGTTTGGCAATACAGTCTCTCCTTCTTCTTTGTATGCCTTTGATTGTATGACATTGGCCATGAAGCTCTCAGCTTCTAGAACTATGAGATAAAACTTCTTCTTTATAAAACTATCCAGTTTATGGGAGAACAGGCAGCCAGCTCACCACCCTGGTAAGCACATGCAGACCTCACAAGCCGCTGCCGCTCCAGGGCGAGAACTATTGGTGTTTCCTGAGCTCTGCATCATGTTGGAATTTGGGGCGCTGGGAGAACAGGCAGCCAGCTCGCCACCCTGGTAAGTGGCTGGGGGACTGCTGGTGTGTGCACTAAGAATCAGACATGGATCCACCCCCCACCCCACCCCCATTAGCAAGTGGGAGCTGGAGGTCTGAGTATCTCTGGGGAGGATGAATATATGCAGTGGGGCAAGTAAGGGGGATTTCCTTCTACCATCTTTTTGAAGGCAAATATTTTTATCACTGTTTTGCTCAGTTCTGATTAATGGTACTGCTCTATTCAATATTCTGTTTTTAAAAGTTCAATATTTCCTTCCATTTTGCTCTACCTGACTGAAAGGACAGCTAATTTGAACAGAACAGGAGGTACTATTGTGCCTATTGCTGTTGTCCTGGTGACCTGCTGTGAGGTTCTGTTCCAATTTCACTGCACTGGCATGGGTTTTTTCTGTCTTGTTCTGCTGTATTTTGCTACTTTCAAAAAAAAAGTAGATAGCAAAGTAACAAAACACCTCCAAAAAACTCCTAACCACCAAAGCTGATCCATGGGGCATGGATGAGGAGAAACTCAAAAACAAAGCAACGGAATTGTATAAGGTGATTAAAAAGTAAATAACAACAAAAAAAGCAGGTCAGTAAGGTTCTGAGCAACCTGAAACAGGATATAATTAAACAGAAAATTGACTTAAAAAGCAAAAGGAGGAAAAGAAAGTGCTTTAAAGGATATAACTGCATTTATGTTTAAGTGTGTAGAGTTGATAACCACATTGCTAAGTTTTTATTGGATCATTGAACAGAACTGTTTGCAGTCTCACTGTTTGAATGTCCACTTTGTATGCTTTAATTTTGTAACTTTAACAACTAGGTCTAAGAAGACAATATGTAATTTATCAACTAGTGATTTCTTACTGTTTTTATTCTGAAATTCTGTATTGTTTCTACCCCTTTTTCTGTTTTGCTTTTTCTCTTTAAATAAAATTTAAAAAATTATCCAGCTTAAAGTATTTTATTATAGTAACAGAAAGCAAAAGAATACAGATGGGTTTGCATGAAGCATCACGTAACAATCAGGGTAGGCCTGATTTGGGCTCACCCACCTTCTTCAACACTATCATTAGCCCTCCCAGTGGTATTCTAGCAAATGTGTAATAACAGGCTCTACACAAAATTAAGGGTCCTGATTTGCAGTATGTAGTGATTATCATGGTGTGAATGTTTTCACAATGGCTGATTTTTGACTACTTGCATGGTATCACTGAAGAGTTGAGGAGAGATGGGCAGCACTGGCTGACTCTCCCTGACTCATATTTTTTTTTAATTTTAAAGAGAAAAAACAATAAAAGCAATGACACAGAATTTCAAAACTAGATAATAGATTAACAATGGTTAATATATTGCATATTGTTATGTTTTTTATTTAAAGAAAAAAAACAGAAAGAGGGTAGAAATAATACATAATTTCAAAAAACCAGTAAGAGATCACTAGTTGACAATTACATATTTTCCTCTTAGAAGTAATTGTTCAAGTTACATAAGTAAAGCATACAAAGTGGACATTTAAACAGTGAGACTGTAAATAGTTCTGTTCATCTATCCAACAAAAACTTAGTAATATGGTTATCAATCCTACACACTTAACCACACATGTAATTATATCCTTTAGAGTACTTTCTTTTTCTCTTTTTTTACAATAACTATAATCAATTCTCATAAACTGTTTAAAAGTTCTATGCATGCATGAATCTCTACATGTATACCTATTCTTTCTGTATTAGAGGGAAAAACAAATCAAAACAAGACAACAAAGCAAATTCCTAGAAAAAAACAAAATGAAAAAATCATATAGAACCACAATACTAGGTGATCTACAGTAGTTATTATGATGTCTCTTGTTATTTTCAATAGAATTGTCTATATCATCATGCATAGTATAAGTGAACATAGAAGTACATAGCAATATTAATAAAAGCAAAACAATGGAGACATTTTATGACTTCAAAAGCAGTTAATAATCCAACCAGAATGGGTATCCTGTTGAATCTTGTTGTCTTCAGAATAGTTGCCTCTACTCTCAGGCTTGATACTATCAAGCATATCAGATTCGAATAAAATCAGTCAAGACAAAACAGCGATCTAATAAACCAGATTCAAATAAGATCAGTCATAGTAAGACAGTGTAAGTAATACAGAGCTTCAGTTTAAGTTAATAGGGAATTAAGGATAGTTACCGTAGTATATCCTGTGATTTTTGGGATAGATGTCTGTGCTTTCAAACTAGTATGAGTAGACAGACTGGAACAGAATAAAATCAAACTAAACAGAGCAATAAGAATTATGTGGCTTTTAAATCCTGATACACTATTAACAATATCCTCTGCCTTCCTTTTTCAGACAATTCCTCCCCTTTCACTTTCTCAGAGTGCTTTGTACATTTCAGGTTCCACTAACTCCTTTAGTTTTTAGATTAGAGGGGTAACCCACTATCTACCTAAGTGGTTCTGAACCTTTTTACCCCTGAGCTTGATCATGAGCTGTATTCCTTTACTTACTAAAGCCTTAAGGTTTTCCTTCCTTATAGCTGAGTAGTTCTCCACTGCACAAAAGTGTCATGAGTTTCCAACCTTTTTGCAGCTGCTGAATGAGCTGTCCTTATTTCTGTCTTGTTCCCTGTCACATAGAGCATTGTTTTCTCACCACATATTGTTATCTTCAAAGTAGTTGCTCAGATTATAAGATATTGGTATGAAAAATTGATCACATAATATTAGCACAAACCATCATTTTCAATGAACTAATAGAAATTAGTAGTGTATTTATCTTAGCTATTATATATATATACATATGCATATATATATATATATATATATATATATATATATATATATATATTTTCTTTTCCCTTCCTTGTTTTCTCCTTTACTGCATTCTAGTTTTTCTTTCCTTTTGAGCAGTTTCTTCCCTTTTTGCAATATCTATTGTACATTTTGGATCTTATTTACTCTTTCATTTTCTTACGTTAGGGAGACAATATATTTGTGTTTACACATGTGAATCTGATTTATTTCACTTATGAGCATGGTCTCTAGTTGCATCCATTTACCTATAAAAACCTCAAGTTTATTTTTCTTTATAGCTGAGTAAGACTCCATTGAATTAAAAAAAATCCTTTTTATTCATTCCTTAGTTGATGGTCATTTGGGTTGTTTCCAATATTTAGCTATTACATAGCAGAAAACTTCCCAAAATGGGAAATGGATCTGGCATACAGATAAGTGAGGCATATAGAACTCCAATTAGCCATAACCAAAGTAAATCTATATCGAAACATATAATAAAGATCCTAGAAACAAGAACAGAATATTAAAAGCTGTTAGAGAAAAGAAACAGATCACCTATAAAGGAAAACAAATCAGAATCATAGCAGACTTATCAGCACCAACCATCAAGTCAAGAAGAGTTTGGAGTGAAGTGTTTCAAATCCTGGAAGAAAACAACTTCCAACCCAGATTGATGTACCCTGCAGAACTATCTTTCAAAATTGATGGAAAATTGATTGATAAGGAACAACTGAAGGAATTCATGACCACCAAGCCAACCCTACAGAGAGTGCTAAAGGATACGAGAGAGAGAGAGAGAGAGAGAGAGAGAGAGAGAGAGAGAGAGAGAGAGAGAGATAAAGCTGACCGTGGTTCCCGGAACAGCAGCAGAGGAGGATCGCCAAACAAGACAGGCAATTGAATGAAAGGGAAAAGTGGAGGGCCTACAATAGGAGGAGAGCAGGGCAGAGACAAACCAATGCATGCTGGTTGTAATCATTAATGTAGATGGCTTCAGTTCAGGAATAAAAGGAAAGAGAAAGTGGATCAAGAAACAAGATCCATTGATATATGGTATACAAGAAACACATTTAACTGGAAAGGAAATTCATAGGCTGAAAATCAGAGGAGAGAAAACAATTGTTCCATGTGACAGGAGAACAGAAAAAAAGCAAGAGTAACTTGCCCATCAACTGCCGAATGGATAAGAAAGATATGGTATTTTCATGCAGTGGAAAGCTACTCAGCTATAAAGTAGAATGATCTTGAGGCTCTTGCATGTAAATGGATGCAACTGTTTCATGGGTGAAACAGTTTGTACTCATACATGTGAACCCTAGAATAAGAAGTTACTGTGATCCAAAAGCAAAATAGTTATTTTAAGAGAGATAGGGAAGGAAATATCTGGGAGGGAAGGGTGGTAACTACTGTTTATTTCTTACTGTCTTGTCTTGAACTCTCATATTGTTTTCACAATTATGTTAGATTTAGCTTTGCTCTGTCTTGTTTTGTTAGATTTTACTGTCTGACGGAATGGGCGGCTATTTTGAACATAATGGGGTATGTTATGGTAATCATGGTTAGTTTCCTATTATATTGTTTTGAAGTCTTATAGCACTTTCATTCATTTGTTTAATTGGTTTTATTCTGTTTTGTTTGATTTTATTATGTGTGATGATATGAACAGCTATTTTGAAGAAAATGAGACATTATGGTAGCCGTTATTGATTTCTGATCATCTTGTTTTGAAGTCCTATCATGCTTTGGTTCTTCTGATTTGATTGGTTCTATTCTGTTGTGTTTTAATTAATTTTATTATGTGTGATGATATGGAAAACTTTTTTGAGGAAAATGACATATTATAGCAGCCATTGTTCATTTCCTGTTATCTGGTTGTGAAGTCCTATAATGCTTTCATTCTTTTGACTGATTTTATACTATTTTGTTATGTTTGATTTATTGTGTATGAAGGTATGGTCAACTATTTTGAAGAAAACAAGAAAAATTGTGGTAGCCACTGTTGATGTCCTGTGTGGTGTTGTGAAGTCCTGCGTTGCTTGTATTGTTCTGTTCTGATTTGCTTTGTTCTGTCTTGTTTTCTTTTGTTTTATTCTCTTTAAAATAAAAAAATTTAAAAAATATTTAGCTATTACAAATTGTGCTGCTATAAATATGGGTGCAAATACATTGCTGTATTATGATATTTTTAATGCTTCTTGGAAAATGCCAAGAAGGGGAATAGCTGGGTCGAATGGGACTTGTAATCCTAGTTTTTTGAGGAATCTCCACACTGATTTCCACAATAGATGCCAGTCTATACTTCCACCAACAGTGGAGAAGGGTTTTTTTTCTCCCCTGCACTCCTACCAGTATTTATTATTGGTTGACTTCTTGATGATAGCCATTCTTTTTGGGGTAAGATGGAATCTCAGTGTTGTTTTAATTTACTTTTCTTGAATGACCAATGATGTTGAATATTTTTTCATATATTTATTTGCCATTTGTATTTCTCTATCTGAGAAGAATGGGTTTTGGAATTTGGGGGCCTGATTTTTTAATTCTTTATATGTTCTAGATAGAAGCCCTTTTCTGAGGGACAGTTGGTTAAAATCTTTTCCCAATCTGTGGGTTTTCTTTTCACTCTGTTGGTTATTTATTTTGACATGCAAACATTTTTTAATAAGATGAGATCCCAGTTGTTGATTCTTTAAAGTACTTCCTGTGCAGTTTGGGTTTTGTTCATGAACTCTCTGCCTACCTCTATGTCTTCAAGGTTTCTACCTACTTTGTCTTCCAGTAGATTTAGTGTTTCTGTTTCGATATTTATGTCTTTGATCCATTTTCATTTTAGTCTAATGTTTGGTGAGAGGCATATGTCTAGTTTTGTGTGGAAAGTCAATTTTTCCAGCACCATTTATTAAGAAGTTATCTTTCTTCCAGTGAGCTTATTAGGCTCCTTTGTCAAAGATAAGGTGTGTGCTTATAGTTGTATCTTTAAGTTTGTTACACTAATCCTCAGGTCTGTTTTTTTGCCAGTACTATGCTGATTTCATCATACTAGCTCTGTAGTATAATTTCAAGTCAGAGATTGTGATTTGTCCTGCCTTGCCTTTGTTGCCCAGAATTGTCTTTTCTGTTCTAGATCTCTTCTGGTTCCAAATGAGTTTTAGGAATGTTTTTCTCTAGATCTATGAGATATGCCATAGATATTTTGATCAGAATTGTATTAAATATGTATTACAGTTTTGGGAGTGTGGCCATTTTCACAATGTTGGTTCTTCCTATATGTGAGCAAGGGATATCTTTCTATTTTCTAATATCTTCTTCAATCTCCTTTTACTTTACTGCAATTTTCAATGTGTAGATCTTTTACATTATCTGTTAGATTGATTCCTAAGTATTTCATTTTTTTGGATGTTATTATTAAGGGTGTTGTTTCCCTAAATTTCTCTCCATGAATTTGTTGTTTGTGTACAGGAATGCTATTGCTTTTTGAGGGTTTACTACTGAATTTGGCTATTAAATTTAGTATTCTTTGGGTGGAGTTTTGGGATCTTCTATATAGAGTATGTCATCTGTAAATAATGATAATTTAACTTCTCCCTTTCCTATCCTTATCCCTTTTACTTTTCTCTCTTGTCTAATTGAGCTGGCTGTTTCCAGCACTCTATTGAATAGGAGTGGTGATAGTGGACATCCTTGTCTTGTTCCTGATTTTAGAGTGAAAGCTTTCACCTTTTGTCTGGTTAGTATTCTAATTGTTATATACTACTATATACCACTGTTGTCTGGGGACTTCAAGATGCATTCCCTCACATTTTCAAAGCCTCCAGTCAATGAGGCCACTTTAGGAAGAAGCCCTTCAAAGTTTGAGGAAAGGAAATGGGGCCTGGCCAGGGAATAGAGGTAAGTGAATAGGATTAGGCCACAGAGTCTTGGAGGAAAACGTTGAAGAAGGATGAGGTCACCTTGGGCCTATCAGCATCCCTGGAACCTCCCTGAGATGATTGTCTATAGTTCTTTCTACTCTAATTCAGGATAGGTACTTCTTCTTCTTCTTCTTCTTCTTCTTCCTCCTCCTCCTCCTCCCTCTTCTTCTTCTTCCTCCTCCCCCCTCTTCTGCTTCTTTTTCTTCTTCTTCCTCCTCCTTTTCTTCCTCTTCACTTTTTTTCTCCATCTCCCTCTCTTTTCCTAACCTGTGTGGATGTCATGGCCCTAAAGATGACTCTTGGGCAATACTGAGTTGTGCAGAAGCTGCGGAATGCTGAGGAGAGAAGACAACGGGAGGAGATCCTCACGTAGAAATGTGGAGAGGGGGAACGGAACATCAGTTTTCAGTCTCTTTTTCCTGTGCCTTCTATCAAACAGAAGTGTACTTTAGCATCCCTCCTGTGCTGCTGTGTGGTGAGGGTCAGGATCAGGTACACAGACTCTTTTCAAATCCTAGGTACTGGTGCTTTGCAGTCACAAGGGGTTTCACCCTGGGATCACACTCAACCTTGCCTGCAGAAGGCTTTCGGTCAGACGCAGGAGCCAGACAGCTCATTAAAATGAACAGGACCCAGCATGCTTCTGTATCCCTCTTGGATGTCTCTGATGCCTGGCACCATGGAACTGATGATAGTCCACTTCAAGAGAGTGGCGGACCTGAGTATTTGATATGCTGATGCTTTCCAACGCCATTGTTGGGCTTTCTCATTTTTACTTAACACCTTGAGATGTGTTAAGAAGCTTAATCTCGAGCCCCAGAGATAGTTCTTAACACATGTACTGCTGCCCAGTCCTGCCTAATACGGGAACACCATGCATAAAGCCATCTCTCCCTTTGTCCAAGAAATTCTAAAGACAAATGAGCTCAAATAATAAGAGCAAGAGGCTAATGAGGCCAGACAAATGATTTCCTCTCTGAGAGTCATTGTATTTGCCATGTCATGAGGCTGGCAAGCTGGTGCGATTGTTGGTGGGTGACCCTAGTTCCTTACCATGGACAGCTCCAAGTGAGTGAAGAAAATAAACACGAAGCAACATCCTTTTTTTTTTTTTTTTAAGAGGGGAAAAACAAGCCGTAACAAAACAGAACAAAGCAGATCAGAAGAAAACAATGTAAGTGAAGCAGGTTTCAAAGCAAGACAACAGGAGACCAACAGTGGATATTACAACGTTTCTTGTTTTATTCTAGTTTTCCATATCTTCACACAATGAATTCATACAACACAAAATCATATAAAACTGATCAAAACAGAATAATGAAGGCATTACAGGCCTTCAAAACCAGACAATAGGAAAATCAACAATGGCTACCGTAATGTCTCTTGTTCTCTTCAAAATAGCTACATCTTTTTGACCCAATCTTACTATCACTTGAGTCAGCTCTGGTTCAGTGTGGGAGGAGTCTGCACAAGGGCATGACTAGCAGAAGGTGGAGACCATCGGCGCTGTTGTGGAGCCTGTCTACCACAGTTGCTTAGAAAGGGTTGTACTCAGAACACCTGGTAACCATCCTGTGAGTTACGGGACAAAAACCCGGTAACTAGTCCGCAAACCCATCTTCACTACAATGAAAAATCACTGAGGTCTTTATGTTATTCATACTCTGGTCACAGCACGCAAGTGTCTTACTTAACCTACCTAGTAAGTCAAGTAGGCAGTACCAAGATGGAAGTTTCTAGGGGGAGTCATGAACTGCACAATACATGGGATTCAGATGCCTTGTAGTATCTTCTGTCTCTTGGGACTGAATTCCTATGAAGGGTCAGTATTTATACTGAAATATTTTATACTGGCATGTTTCTGGCTGGATTTGGACCTCTGCTGTTTTAGGGCCCAGAGGACCATGATCTGCAGTCTGTCTTTGTGTATATGTATGCATGTAGTCCATGTGGTGGTGGGGTCCTCCCCAACTTGGCATTAACTGCCAGTGTGACCCCCACATTCTCCCCACATTCTCCTCCAAAAGGAGTCTCTTTTCTCTCCTGTATTACTATTTTACGGTCCTATGTCTTTGTCTGTGTGTGTTTTTATAACAAGGTCTTACTATGCAGTTCAGCCTGGCCTTGAGCTTACTTTGAAGCCCGGGTTGGTCTTGAACTAGCAATGATCCTCTTGCCTCAGCCTCCCAAGTGCTGGGATTACAGGAGTGTGCCACCATGCCCAGCTATAGTCCTATGTCTTGAAGACAGAACCCTGGATTCAAGACTTTTTTAACCTCCAAGCAAACTGAGGAAAGAATACGTTTGAATGAAGAGAAAATCTGTAGAGTTGCAAACAAATTCCTTGAAATGGAAGTTTCCAAGGAAGATGCAGACTGAAGCCGCTGGGTTGTATGGGAGACAACTGGAAAATATGGACTACTGGGTAGTTGGGACACTGTTGTAGGCAACTCTGGCCTGCCCTGGCTAGGCAGTTTTTGCCAGAGCAAGACTTTTCTCATTCTTTTTATTTAGGATAACGTCGATATTTCTGCTGTCCTGCAGGTGGCGCCACAATGTAGGTTTTCAAGCGGCAGACACCTGAGGTTTTCATCCCGTGCACTGTAGGAGCCAAGGGGCAGCCACTTGGAGACTTTTTTTTGTCTGTAGCACCACCAGGCTCTGGTGATTTTAAGAACAAATCTGGCCTTTGTCAACGTAAATAGCTCTGTTCCTAGACTAATAAAATGGTGGTAGCTAAGTGAAAGAAAACTTAAAAATTTCTTCTCTCTCCTATTAAATCTGGTCTGTTTATTCATCCACAAGAGGTGAGTCCATACTTTTCTCCCAAATGTGGTAATGAACCACAGCCCCTCCCTATCTCCTCCTTAGAAACAGGACTGTGTGAAGCAGTATGCCCTTTGCTTCTCTCTCTTGTGGCCATGGGGCCAGGCAGTGACATGCCCAATCTCACTAGCAGGCTAGGGGAGGAGTGGATGACTCAGAGACTATTGTCAGCAGGAAACAGCTAGCTGGCCTTTGGCATCTCTCTTTGCCCCTCACCAGCTGGCAAGGGTTGGCAGAGGTGAGAGAGCCAGAGTCCTGGAACCTAATGTAGAAACACTGCTGCCTTTTTCACTGTGTCTGTTCACAGAGAAGAGTCAAGACAGCAGAGATCTGCTCTTATCACACTGTACCACTGTACAAAAATTCATCTGAAAAGAAATTTTAACTCCTTCATGTGTGTACTGCACTTCTGTTAGAGTTTCAAAGCACCAACTGGTAGTGTCTCCTTTGGATGTCACTGCAACTCTAAGGGGTAATGTGGCAGGTAAGAGTGTCTCACTAAGAGCATGTGACCTGATAATGCTGATCATTGCAGAGCCAGGAGTATAACACAGGTCTTGTGGCCTCCAGCATAGTGACCCTACTCATCCCTCTGTGCCATTCTCCAGACTTGAGGGAGAAGATCCAAGGGGCTGTCATCAAGCCCCATGCTGGGACAAATTTGACCTTCCCTCTTTTCCTCACAAGGATGTTCTGCTGTAAGTGCCCCTTAGGAATGCCTTTCTCTGTGCTGTTCAGGACAGCGAAAGGGAGACAAGGTAGAGTGAGGCGAGATCCCACTGAGAACAGGAGAGCTAGTGGGGCTCCTCACCTGCCTGCTGTTGGTACAGCTTTCTGTGTGCTTCTTCCCCGCTATTTGGCTCTGTGTTGCTCTTCAGACACCACACGGTATTCACTTCCCTGAATGAAAATAAATGATACAACATGCTAGGCAGCAGATAAAGAATAATAAACACATTTTATTTGCCACCTCTGAAAAAGAAAGGTCTTTGACTTCTGGCTCATCCATCAGGAAGTGGGTGTGGTGCTCTCAGCCATGTTCACACACACACACTCACACACATTGCAAGGGGCAGAAAAGAGTCACATGGTGTTAAAATATATGCTGGGATGGCTGACTGGGAAGGGGAACAGAGCCGTTTTCACACTTCCTCCTCTTTCCAGCATTTTTATGGCATGTACTGAAAGCCCAGTGGCAAACAGACATTTGAAAAGATTCTTTTGCATTTATTGAACCATATCCCTTAAGTAATCCACTGGGGTTTTCCATGGGTCTCTCTGGGGCACAGCCTAGGATTGTCCCAGGTAGCAGTTTTAGAGGCAACTCTGGAAGCAGGACAAGGTAAGGTGAGGCCTGCTTTATCCGGATGAGGTGGGGATCCCCTTTGATTTTGCATCAGGTGCCTTGCCACCCTCCTGGAAGTCCTTGTCCTGTATAGACAGACATTAAACCCTGAAGTATCCTCAGCCCTGGAAGAATATCTAAGAAGCATTGAATTATCTTGTGTGTTTCTCTGGACTTCTGAGGCTAACTTGATATTGTGTGCTTTATCTAGTGTCTGGGATCCAGGGTTTCTGAGAAGAGAGGAGCCAGATCAATGTTTTAACTTATGCTAATATGATAATCCTCTCTGCTTTCTGGGTCTTGCAGGACTCAGCAGAGAACTAGAGACTAACAGGGCTCCACACTGTCTCCCGGATAGCCTTTAACCAAAGACTCAAACGTCTGCTTGCCTCCCACTCTGGCTTGATTCATTTCCTCTTCATCAGCGAGAGTGAAGTTTTGATGAGGTCCTATGGGGCTGAGCCCAACCTGACCCATGCATGCTGCCAGCCTCAGAGTTATGGTTATCCCAAAGAGTATTTCAGTCTTTCCGGTTTACAACTCTGATTTCTGCAGAAGTTTAATCCCTATAGGAAGGTGTTGAAATTTATGCTGGTGTCAATCATTTCTACCTAATAGGAAGGCTCCCAGAAGTTTGCATGGGAGGGAAAGTAGAGGGGAGGGAAAAATTGCTGAGTGGGTTGAAAAGTTAAGTTGAAGAAGGGACATGGGTGGGGGCAAAACCGATGAGCTTCTCTAGCAGGCCACTCTTGGTGTGTAGCCACGGGAAACAACGGTAGGAATGCGATGAGGGAGGTAGGCAAACGGGTGAGTAGATAAGGTGGCATGCTGAGGTTTCTCTTGACCGGTGGAGCACACTGGGTGGGCTATGCAGAGGTTTCCTAGGTAGTGCCACTCACTTCCTGTCCTCCTGGATTTCGCCCTTGCCAGATGGCTGTCTAAACCAGAGCAATCTTGAGATTTCTTTCTTAGGGCTACTGAAACTACCCCGATGTTGGCATTATCCGTCAGGGTTGTGGTCTGGGAACTAGGATTTCAGAAAAGAACACAGCCAGGTCAGCCTCTTTGTGCAGACATCGCTGGAGGAGCGCATCAGGTTACCGTGCGAGCTCCAGGGCACTTGGCCATTCCTGCGGCTTAGTGCAGGCGTTCTGTCCTTGGTCCTGGGGATCTTCGGTTGTCCCGCAGGAGAGCCACGGCGGGTGGGGGTGTGTGTGGGGTCCTTCTGATTAGGAAGGGGGGTTTGCTTTGGCTTCAGCGTGCGCACCTGAGGGTCCCTCCAACCGTTCGCGTTCTCCTTCCCAGGCGGCCCAGTGTGCTTTACTCTAAGCGAGCGCCTTGTGTGCTCTCAAGTCACTGTGTGTTCGCCCCTGTGCCCCACATTGGCACTACCAGGAGCCAGCCCAAGGAAGGCTGAGGGGACCCAGGAGAGTGTGGGCCAACGTCCGCGCCGGGAGAGCAGACGAGTCGGCGTCGGTGGCGGCGGCGGGCGTGAGCTCGCGGGGAGGCGCCCCCTGCCCCCTCTGCCGGCCGCTCTCCCTCGGTCTAGATGCAGCCGCGAGCTCCGAGCCAGCGAGCGCGAGCCAGAGAGGGAGCGGCGGGCTGCGGGGAAAGGAGGGGAGGGGGGAGGCGACGGAGGGAGGAAGGGAAGCAGGGAGGCGGGAGGGAGGAGAGGAGGACCCAGAGAGCGCCAGGCAGCTGGAGTTTTTGCAGCGCTTGGCCGGGCTTCAATGCACAGCAGCAGCGAGCCGCGGCGGCAGCAGGCAGCCCGGGAGCTCCGGCGGCGGCCGAGCCAGCGGCGGCCCGGCTCCCTGCCCCCTGCAAACTTTGCAAGCAGCCCGCCGGGGGGGCCGGGGGCGCGCCCGGGAGGCCCGGCTCAGACCGCGTTCTTGGCCGCCGCAGCGCCGGCTGCCACCACAGCAGCCCCGCGCCTCCCCGGGGAGCAGCCGGCGGCTCCCGCGGACCCCCAGCCCCGGCCCTTGGGCATTGCCCCAAGAGTCTCTCGGCAGGGGCGGGGGCAGCAGCGGCGCGGCCGGCCACGGGCTGCGGGGGGACGGCCGAGGCTGCCCAGCGAGGCGCGCAGAGGCGCAGAGAGCGCTCCCCGGCGGGTCCCCAGCACACTCGCCGCGCCCGGGCAGCGGCCCGGCCGGGCGAGCATGGGCGGCGCGGAGTGACGCCGCCGTGCCCGCTTGGCATCAAGGACATTCAGCCCGCGGGGGTGGGGACGAAGAGGGGCAGCCCTGCGCCGCCACCGCAGCCCCTGAGAGCCGTCACCGCCGCTGCTGCTGGGGCTTCGGGCTGGGTTGAGGAAAGGGGTGCCTGGAATCGATCCACATTTCCCGACCTTTTTGTTGGACATTACGCCCACCTTGGACGCTGCAAGAGGAGCTGTCAAGCCCCGCAGGCTCTGATTTAGCCCCTTCCGTTTTCCTTTGCTGCTCCGGCTTCCCTGTGTCTCGGTGGAGTATTTGCGTTCGGGGCTGGGGCTGGAGGAGGCAGCCACACGCGCGCACACGCACACGTTCAGAGGAGGGCGAGAGGCAGCGGCACAGGCACCATCTGCAGTGTCAATGCGGCGCTCCCGCTGAAGGAGGGAAACGCGGCGCTTCCAGGTAAGGAGGCGGCCAGCCGGGGCGCGGGGCGGGAGGGCGGCCAGGGCAGCGCAGGTGGAGACACCCGGGCCGGCCCCGGAGTCCTCGGCTGCCCCGAGCCAGCCGATTGCACACACACACACACACACACACACACGCACACGCACGCACACAAATACACACAGGCACATACTGCCCTCACGCACCTGCCCACGTCCCACCTGAACACCGTTGTAGGTGCAGCGCGGCCAGAGCAGGGATTTACCATGTTCTTTCTCTTGTCACACTCCTGGACTCAAGACTTCTCTTACCCAGGACTTTCAGGGTGGGATTCAGTGTATGACTGGCTCTCTCCCTCCCACCAGGCTGGGCTGAGGGAGTGATTTTTCAGTTTCCAGCCCCTTTCATCCTTAGCTGTTTTTTTTTTTTTTTTTAAGCCGGGGAAAGTCATGGGAGGTCTTCAGAGACCCACCCAGTGTAATCACTCCTCCGTGGCCTTTGGACACCTTGTGATTTTAATGGTAGACACACTGACAGGTTGATTCGGAGAGTGGTGGGCCGGTGCGCTGGGAGGAGGCCACCTAGGCTGATGGGGCTGCAGTTCTGTAGGGCGGTGCATGTGGAACAGACACTGCGTTTCCCCAGTAAGAGGCAGCACAAACGCCTTTCTGAAGCATGGCACAGCTACCCAGGGAACGCGCCGGGATTCAGGGAGGAAGGGGTTTAAGCATCTCAGTGCAGCACCAGTGTAGCTGGTTGGGGAGGTGATGGGATCCTATTCTCCTTAATAGACATGACCTTACTCACACCCTAGGTCCCTTGGAAGCGGCAAACAGACAAGGCTTGGGAGCCCAGGACCCGATCTCTCTCTCACCTCGCACCCTTCTCTGGGTACATGGGGCTGCTTTCCTGTGTGCCTCTGGCTAACACCTGTCATGTGTCTTTTGAGGCATGTGTCAGAGACAATGAAGTAGGAGTGGGGAACACAGGGTTGCAGTCCTCTTGGGGAGGACTGTCCCTCTCTCATGATCACATCGGAGGTGTCCATTCCTGGGTCTGCCAGCATCCTCCAGAGCCTGGCTACTCCTGGATGCAGAATTGCTGTCCAGAAGCTAATGATTCAAGCCTCTTTTTCCCTAAATCTTTTCCTTTCAATTTTTCTTGGCTGGAGTTCCCCAGGGTGCTTATCTTCAAAGTTTTCCTGACAGAGGTAGGAGATGGGGAGTTCCAAAGGGGCTTTTTCATAGTTCCCATTTGGGGGTGTAAGAGTAACTTATTTGGGGGCTCAGTTGTTACAGAGAGAAGAGTGGGAAATCCAAATGAAACATTATTTGGAGGTTGAATATGTTTCCTAGCTATCCCTTTGGGGTTGGTTTTCGGGTAACATGATCAAAAAAAAAGTCGGATAAGCTTGTGCTTTTAATATAAGATCATGTGTTCAGAGTGTCCCACAAATACACCAGTAGAAGAAATATGTTGGGAGTCTTCTGGAATAGGAGAGGCAAGGAGCAAACATTCTTTTGAACAAGGAGGCCTCAGTGCTGGGCACAGAATTTGGGTTGCTTATGTAAATCCTGAAAGATGGATATGGAAGTAAGGGGCTTTTCCTGTACCCCCAGATCTGCTATTTTCAAACTTTTTTCAGCTCTTGCCATGGTTTCTGGCAAAGCTAGGGAGAAGAGCAGACGCCCCAGGAGGGAGATTGTATTCCCTGCTATGTGCAGTGTGAGCTGCCCTTTGATTGATTGAAAAGGGTAGACAGAATAGAGCAAAGCCTCACAATGGGGAGATCCCAGCCAGGGAAAGAAACATTGTTTTCTTTTATAAGAACAGTGGACTCATGCATGCCCAGTCACACACATCCAGATGCACACAAATTCTCCGAACCTAAGCAACTGGCAAACTGTTCCAACCATGTCTGACAGTGGGGTTCACTTCTGTTTTCTCCACTGTGGAAAAACTGGCACATTTCTGCACGCGTGCCTTTGGAGTGCATAGACAGGGAGGTTCCATGTACGCATAGGGTGGCACATGGTTTGCAGCAGAAATAGTGAGCTCCTGCGACAGTGGGTGCCTCTCACGTAAACACTCCCTCATGGCACCTGTAAGAAGCGAAAGGTTGGGGTGCAGCTCTTCCCGAATTGTTCGTACATCTGTCCTGTAGACCTCTGACTTTCTCCTTCTCCCTCTCCCTTTCTCATGCATTCATAATCTCAGGATCCTTCATTTTCATGTCAAGCCAACAGTCATTTTGCCGGTGATAAGCTGAACACCAAGGATCAAGAATCCCCACGTTTTCTGCACTTAGCATCGGGGCACCAATTTGGTTTCTAGGACAAGGCAGCTATTAATTAAAATCTGGCTGTGAGGCTGGTTGCTCATTTTCTGGTTTCTTGCCTGACTCTCTTGTCTGTCCCTGGAATATGCCACATTGTCATTGTCCCTCTACCACTCTGCCATGGACTCCTTTTCAGTTCTCTCAGGTCTCCCTCACTGGGAGGGCAGTCACTTGGACAGGAAAGGCCCAGCAGTGAATGCTTTCTAGGCTCACTTTCACAGTGGCTGGACTGTCTTTTGGTAGCTCTCTGGTGAACACAGGAAATGCGTTGCCCGGAAGCTGCTCCTTCCCAGACTCCCAAGACTTTATCCTGGTTGTGCACGGACACTCTGCAAGCATCTCCAGAGGCATTTGCCTGAGGCAGCTAACTTGCTCTGTTTCTCCTCTATGGCTCTCACCTGCTGCTGCAGCTCCCATAAACAGGGAAGTCTGCATGGCAGTCTGCTTACCCTTGGCCTTTGGATGCTTTAAATCACAATGAGGGCTGCTGGGAATTAAGTGGGGGCTTTCGAGGGCGGCAGCAGTCTTGAAGTACGAGACTTAGGGGGATGGGCTAGCAACTGCTCTTAACTCATAGTTATCACCAGGCTTTGATGCAAACAAATCATAGGGAGTCTCTCTCCTCCTAGCCAGCTAGGGGGCATTTCATAGCTGCTTCTCCCCATTCTCACCCAGAGAAAGCACGCACTACACAGACAATGCACATCAGAGACCTGTTGGAGTGGCTCCATGATTGGCCGTGACGGGCGACAGCAATACTGAAACCCAACCATGATCTATCTCTGCTGAGATTAATCTGTGCAACAGATGTACCACCCTCTGCTTGCTTCTTTTTATTTGTTTCCATGCTACCAGATAGGGAACTGGTTCAGATCCTGGACTGCTGCATAGGTTCATTTCTCTTCCTGGACACCCCCTTTTCTACTCCTCCCACACCCCTTCGTTCCTCTCTTCCATTTGTTAATCCACCTCTTGGCTTTGTGTGCACATCCACCCGCCCATTCTCCCTCAAATTTGCGGCAGTCCAAGAAATCAATATAACATGAATTTAACGACAGCTGGATGATTGTTATTTATATTTAAGAGCAGCATTTAAAAAAGATGTAGTGCTAATAAATCAAACGGCTGTTTGGGAGATGCACATGATTAGGGTAATTGCCCTATGGGCTTCAGTGAGTGATGCTTGGTCCACATAGAGCCCTGTAAACAGACACTGTCTCTTTAAAAGTCCTTGCCACCATGCCCTCCCCTGAATGCTTTCTGGATACCCTCTGCTGTCCCAACTTACTCTTCTGTCGCTACCGGTCCTTGCTGTCTAGGCAGCAGCATCCTATTTGTGGCAGGAAGGTGGAGCCAGCCAGAGACTGAAGGGGGCTCTGCTCTAAGTGGTAAAGAGATGGATCTTAAAAGGAAAGGCAGGCAGGGGGTCCTAATTCCTGATCAGAGGTCTTGTTCCTGAAGGAGGAGGCTGCTGCTCTGTTTGGTAAGAAGCAGCTAGGTAGAAAAGCTTCTGGAATCCTGCACAAGGACCTCCTCGTCCTGTGATCATCTCTCTCCCCAGGGGAAGAGGCTGTGCAGACATAGCATTGATCTTAATCCTTATGGAAACAATGGATTGAAAAATACTACTACTAATAATGACAATGATAGTATTTATGGAGTATTTGCTGGATAAGATCTCATTTAATTACTTCATGCAAAGCTTGGCTCATTTATTCCTCAGAACCACTCACCTGAGAAGTAGTTATTGTATCCCCATGTCTTCTATGATGAAACTGAAGGGAGAGAGGTTAAGAACTTCATCCAAGGTCACACAGTGGCCAAGGGCTGCAACCGAATCTCAGTCTGACCTGGCTGGTGCTATGTTGATTGCCTCCTTGGAATATATGTGCTCAGCCTGTGGTCACCATCCTAGGAAGGTTGTGGCACAGTGTGCTGGGAGCAGATTTAGAATATTTGGTCCGGCTCCTCCCTTGGGTTGCCTCTAACCCAGGCAAATATATATTATTTACTCCTGGAACCTCAGTATCCCCATTCTTCAAAGGAGGGTGAGTCTTATTTGTGGCTGTTGGCAAATTGTTAAGTTGTGTGGATCTTCCTAGCAGTGTGCTCTGCTCCCGAAGGTGATCTTTTCCTCATTTGGCAATTCCTATTTTCTCCTGGGAAAAACTAAGGCAGAGCAAATGAGTGAAGTCCCAATCTCTGCTTCTGATTCTTAGAAGCTCCAGTTGTGGTAGGAGTCTGATTCTCCCTAGTGCCTGCTTCAGATTGCTGGTAATGTGGAAATGACACTTTCTCATCAAATCCTGAAAACAAGTCTGTAAGGTAGGTATTGTGGATCCCCATTTGATGGCATAGGAGCTTAGGCTGAGAAGAGAGTTTAAGGGAGAAGCCCCAGGCTCTAGTTGCTAAGCAACAGATGGCTGCATTCTCAACAGTGCGCTGCTCACAGTCTGCTTCAAACTTGTTCTTTCACTCATTCACCAGCTCTAGGAGTTCCAGATTTGGGGATCCAGAGGCAGGGATGTGCCATGCCATGCTGGTTAATGTAGATCCTAGGATAACTGAGGCAGAGATTCATTAAAAGTCAGTATGACTGGTCTGCCTAGTGGGAGTCGTTCTGCAGCACTTCCTGGACTTTTGACAGGTCCCCGTGCATGTGTGTAAAGAGTCTGGACTTGAGAGACCACGGGCTGAGTGAGGCATCAGGAGTCACACCTTGGTTCTGAGGGGTATGAGTAGGAAGGCCTTGAAGGCCCATGGTCAAGGCTAGGTGCTGTCCCATCCCCAGCCAGTGCTAAGCAAGGATATTTTAAGGGTAGTTTATTTCTTTTTTATTCTTCAAGAGACAAACTTTAATTCCATGCACTATTTGGAGTCCCCTCTACACTGGGAAGTACCAAACTTGGGGTGCCTAGAAGGGGCATACTTGGAATATCATCTCCTCTGCCCTGGGACCATAGTCAGAGTGTCAAAAATTATACAGACTTACACTAACCGGTGTCAGTGAGATCTTTGGCTCCCCTGTGGGCCTGGGAAATTGCCTTCCTCCTCCCGCTCCTCATGTCTTCCCCATGAACTAGGATTCGAAACAGCAAATTGGATTTTGGGATGTTTTGTCACTGCAAAACAAAACAGATCACTAGCTAAGAGGATCTCTTCCGGCAGTCAGTGTGCTGAGCACGGCTCAGGGCAATCAATTCCTGAGGTCTGACAGGGGAGAGTCTTTTCATTATGAGGTGTGAGGGAAGAAGCAATGGAGGAAGTGGGCACTAGAAACTTAGGAAAGAAAGCATAGCTATTCAAAGGCTTTCTTTGTCGTCACTTGAGATCACTTTCCTGTCTGACATAGTACTGGAGCACTGCTAGTATGAGCCCAGCCCACTTCCTGAGCCCTGGGGTTTTGTCCAGAGGTCAAAAGGTGGGAAAATAAGCAGAACAGAGCTGGCAAAGTGTTTCTCTTCCTGTGTAAGGAGGAAGGGAAAGAGAAGGGCAGGTCTGGGAAGCAGACATCAGGGTGTGCAATTGAACCACCGGAAGTGAGATGTTGGCTCACATGGAATTCATTTTCTTCCTCTTCATCTCAGACCAGCTTCCTAAACATAGCACCTAATGAGAGCAGAGTTTTATAAAGTTTATTCTATGAGAGAGTGAGTAGGTATTCGATGCACAGAAATTGTCCTGTCAGATAAGTTTCTGGGTATAAAGCAAAGCTAGAAGTGTTTCTTGATAGCAGATTTCTTAGAGCCTTTACCACACTATGGCTTGAGGAGCCAAAAAAAGTAGCAATAGTATGGAGTAGAACTGAGTTCCTCTGAGAAACACTGGACCAAGACAATCACTTTCTTTTTTTATTATTATTTTAAAAAGCAAAACATAAAAAAGGATAGAAATGATACCGAATTTTAAAAAAAATAGGAAATCAACACTAGCAAATATAGTGAATATTATCTTAGAAGTAGTTGCTCAGGTTACAATATCTAGGCACAAAAATAATCAAACAATGACAACCCAAACTGCTCTTTTTTAAAATCACTTTCATATGTTAACATTTGCGTGTGGACATATGTCTTTACTCTTGACTGTGAGTAATTTTAGCTGGACTCTCACGTTGCGTTAAGACCTGGTTGTGGTGATTGTGTGAACCCCAGTGCTTAAGCAAAGGTGTGCTGGGGGCAGGACAGCCCACTTTCAGCCTCAGCATTTGCTCAGCCATGTCCATACCCTCTTCTGCTTTTGGCCTTCCAAGTCCCCAGACATGTGTATATTTTCTTGGGTTCACAGGTGATCTCTGTATGCTCTCTTGCCTGAAAACCACTGGTGTTGTAGGAAAAGGTAGGCTTTGCACAGTGATGATATAGCAGTTCTGTTATTTACCCACTAAGGGGTAGGGGGGAGTTGGGAAAAGTCACCTTCTGATCCAGTATTATCAGTTATAAAATGAAGGGGTTGTGCTTGATAATGATTTATAAAATATTTTAATATGTGGTAGAAGTCTTGATTCAAGTGATCTTCTGCATGGAGTTCTAGTTCACAGAACAGATGTGAGCAGGATGATCCAAGACTCTGGGAACCTGAGCTTGCACCCTGACCTGTCTGTCTCTCACCCCCAGGCTCAGCCTGGCTTCTCTGTAATCTTGTGTGATTCGCATTATAAAGGGATGGGTTCCAGGAGTGAACGGAAAGGAGAAGTGTGGTAGGGAAGAAGGGAAAGTGATAGCACTACCGAACTCGCAGAAGTTCCCCAAGCTGACACAGCTGTGGCTCAGTGAAGCCCATGAGTCTCAGCTTAGTCTGGAGTAGGCAGAGCCATTGGCTCATCTGCTGGGTGCTTCCTGTCTTGCATAGCTCATTGGTCATGGATCACCCTATTTGACATCAACCACCCTGGGGTCAGGAAACTCAATCAAGATGAACATCCATACTCAGGCCGAGAGTCAGAAACCTCTACAGCTCCATCTGCTTTAGGAGTCTGGTTTTTTAACCTGAAAGAAGAAAGACAAAGAGAACTTTAGGACTAGGAGAACATCGTGAGGCATTATGGGGCCCTTCTGGTGGGAAGCAGGACAAATAGCTGAAGCTTGGAATTGGGTAGGATGAGGGCATTAGATGGGACCAGGTGGGTTAATTAGTTCTGCATAGGGAATATACGGTTTTTCTGAACTAAGTCCAGAGAGTGTAACAGAACTCCAAAAAGGAGTCCCCCTAACCTCACAGAGCTCTGGAAGCATTAGCTAACCACATTGTGGGTCACCAGTTTAGACCCTATTAGAAACCATAGTAAGAATGTGTGCCAGTCAGATTTTGGAGGTTTTCTTAACTTCGGGGCATGTTGACTTGAGAGTACCTTCCACAGAGAGGCATGGGGACATGCCAGGCCTATGTGCTTAGGCTAGCTGAGGAACACAGTTGTTGGTAAGCAGAAGATGGCGGCAAAGGACCTCTACCATCCTCCTAGTTTTAAGAAATGTTCTATTCATTAAAATATACCACAACAGAGACATTTCTATATAAAACATTTTCTAAAAGTCATTGCTTCTAGCCAGCCCTGCCCTCCTTTGCATTTTTTAAACATAACGCTTATGCTTGAAGCCCCTCTAGGGTCAAGCTGGGCAAAGGACTGATGGTTGCACTGTGCTTGTGACCTCTCTCCAAGCTCTCCTCCCCATTAGATGCTGACCTGTCTTCCTCCCTTAAATGCACTTGCCCTTAACTGCTGACTGATGAAGAGACCCAGGTCTGTGCAGAATGTCTGCCTGAGCATTTTGCCTCCCTAATGGTAGGACCTGCTCCTGCTTAAAGTAGTCTCTTGTGCAATCAGAAACTTAATTCATATTTTTTCATAAAGACAGAGAAGGTGTTGCTGGAGTGGCAATGATGACAGCTAAAATTTATAGCCGCATTTGCAGGTTCTGCATCCACAGACTCAACTAACTGTAGATCAAAAATATTTTTACAAGTTGTGTGTATTGGACATGTACCAGCCTTTCCCTAGTTATTATTCCATAAACAATACAGTGTAACAACTATTCACATGTCATTTCCATCGTATTTAGTATTATAAGTAGTTGAGAGTGACTTAAAGTAGGGGGTGTGCATGGGGTTATTTATAAATACTGAATATGCCATTTTGTATAAGGATTTTGGGATTCATGGGAAGTCTGGAAATGAATTTGCTGAAGATACTGAGGGATCCGTTATCCTATAAGTCTTACACTGTGTATCCTTTATCTTAGATTGAAAGAGACCTTTTCTGCTCTTTGTTACTCATTGCTCACCTCAGAGCTTAACCCTCTAGAACTGATTGATAAATATTTGCTGAATATGTAGGATTGGAGCAGGTTAGTGGACTTTTTGCAGTGGTACTTCTTGCTTTGATGCACATAGAATGAACATCTTTCTTTGGATGCAAAACTCACTGTGGGTTAGGCATCGATAGGTTGGGAGGGATGAACAGACTAATTTTCAGGGTGTTTCAAATCTGCAAGACACCCGCACCCCAAGAAAGTGCCCAACACAGGTCTGCAAAAACCTTATCCTGTGTCCTCATGGGGACTCGAGGTGAACAGAAATGCATTAAAGGTGAAGGAGGTGTGCTATTGAGAACCCTGTTTCTTCTTAACCAACTGTTGTTCAGCGTTTTTCCAGTAGGATCCCTTTATGTGGGTGTATTTAAACCTGCTGATCTCTCCTGGATTGAATGTTTGACAGAAAGTGTCTTGGGAGAGGCTGGCTGTCTACTGGCATCTTTCAAGTTCAAGTTCAGTTTGGAGGGGAAGAGAGAAAAACAGGAGAATGAACTCACTGTATTAGTAAAATGGAGACATGGGGGCAAAATTTCAGAGATGCCACCTGCTTCCTGTCCTTGTCATTTGCTTTTGAGAATCCCAGGAATGACCAAGTTGTCAGAAAACTTCAGCAAATGTGGCCACACAAGCTGCCTTCAGGTGTGTACATTTTATAAAAGGACTGTTTCCAGAAGTGTGAACACAGTTCTGACAGATGCTGGACTTGTTTCCACAAGTAGAACTTTTTTGTTGCACATTATAAATCAAGATGGATGTTTGCAAAATATGTGAGTAATGACATTCACTGTTTCCATTTCTTCCAGCTATGCTTATTGAATAAGAGATTTCAATATACCTGACAAAGATAAATGTTCTTTATCAAATTAACCAAGGAGGCTTGAGTTATTAAGACACATCTTCCTAAATTTTAGATGATTGGAACCAAGTTTCTCCTGGGGAAAAAGTACTTTGCACCCTAGCCAGGACCAAAGGTTCTGAGTAGGCTATAAAACTATGATTTTTATCTTTGGACAATGAACCGAGAACAGTTAAGCATTTCCCATGGGAAGCATCATCAGAGCCTGACATTCCCGGCTATACACAGTTAGTGACACATGCATGCATGCCTGTGTGTGAGGGAGAGTAGAGGTATCAGGTGGGTATCACCTGGGGACATCAGCCAAACCCATATACTCAATTATAGAACCTCCATCATACTTTGCCTGAATGCTGTTCTCTGTCCCAAAGTGAATAACAGTTGCTAACACACACTTACTAACAAAATTCCCCTGACACTCATTCACAAAGCATTACACTGGTGATTCTATCAGCATTAAACTGTTTGGTGACTGAGTTTAGAATTATAGGAATTGGAGAAATGAATTAGCAGTAAATCAAGTCCCAGCTGAGTTTGAACCCAACTGCAGTGAGTTTTAAATTAAAAATATCTTGCTATGATGAAGCAGTTGTAAGTCAAGCACGGGAGCTCTGTCCCTCTTGACTTTGGAGAAGCGTGGCAGCCATCCTTTGAAAAGAAAACCCTGACAACAACTTGTATTGATTCCCAGCCATGCTGGGAAATTGCCACTTCATTTCTTCTTCATAAACTGTTGGCTTTCATTTTTTAAAAAAGGAATCCTATCTGCAGGGACACAGCGGAGCTTGGGAAGAGGCAGGTGGGAGAGGGCTTAGGTCCACGGGGGACTTTTCATTGCCTTTTCTTTGGTCCTGCTCAGACGGAGTCATGTGGAAAGGGAATCTAGGGCTGCGGGTGTCATGTGGTTTGTTTTCCTGCTCAGGCCATATTTGATTCTTCTTTCTGGGGGATCTGTGCAGAAAAACAACAAAGAGAACACTTCAAGGAAGCAGCAAAGACTGTCATGTTGCAGTGACAATTGCGGTGTAATAGGAAATCATTTATGTAAGTTACGGTGTCCTCTGAATGGAGCTTGTCGGAAATGTGGCTGTGGCTTCCTAGACCTATTTTTTTCTTCTGCAGAATAATCCTGAGGTTTTCATTTTTAGAGCAATTGAAGAAGTGTTATGTGCTGGACAGGGAATAAGGAAAGCTAGCTTCTGTTCCAAGGTCTGCTGAATATCTTCCATCAAGTTTGTCTGAGCTAGGCCTCAATTGTTTCCTTTGAAATCAGGAATAAGCCCTTGCTGTCCCTACCTGTGGCCCAGGAGGTGAGGATGAGTGTGGTCATACATGTTATAGGGCTGT
Organism: Hydrochoerus hydrochaeris; assembly: GCA_004027455.1. Taxonomy (NCBI): domain Eukaryota; kingdom Metazoa; phylum Chordata; class Mammalia; order Rodentia; family Hydrochaeridae; genus Hydrochoerus; species Hydrochoerus hydrochaeris. The sequence continues at coordinate 294,978 of PVLA01001474.1, read as the reverse complement.
GTGAAGCTTGTCAGGAGACAGATTCTATTTACACACAAGGTCAGGGAAAGTCAAGAAAGACAATGAAGACTGAGCTAAGCCTCTCACTATTATCAGTTCCTGTGTTTGGTAGTCTGGTGAAGCGCTGTAATGGACAAAAACCAAGGGCCAAAAAGGAGAATGCAGTTGGCAGATCAAGTGACAGTGGGAGGAGATGGTTAGTGGAGGAGATGAGAGGCCTGGGGAATGGTAGTGGTGGTAGTGGAGATTCAGAGCTGGAGATTCTGGAGAAAGAAAAAGGGTTGTGTTTTCTCTGATACTCACCTTTCACTGTGCTCCATCCAAATATTTTTATACATCTCAGTTAGAGGGATTAGATGTGATATTAAAGAAGATTTAACCAAAAAACTGATCAGTTGTTGACTTCACCCAGTGGATATTGAGTACCCACTATGTGATAGGCATTGTGCAAAAATTAGTTGTTCAGAGATGAAAGATCTAGTTCCTGTCATGAGTGGGTTCATAGCGTGGTGTGGCCATAGCAAACCTGTGAACACAGAATTTAACTTCAATGTGGCATGAGATCAGAGCCTGCGAAGGTGACCTGGGGTTATAAGATGGACCCCTACCCAGATAGGAAAGTCAGGGCATGGAGATGGCTCCTGACAGGAGGAGGGGGTATCAAACCAAGTTCTGAAGGATCAGTAAGACAGTCTTGTGACCCTGTGATGAGAGGTTCCAGGTGGAACAAACAGCACAGACAAAGATGAGAAGGTGAGAGGAAATGGCCCTGGGGCCACCTACAGTAGTTCATAGCTGAGCAGGAAGTAGGGAGGAGGTAGGAACAAGACCAGTGTGTCTTTCAAATGGATTTATCCAGCAGGCAGTGGTCAGGCCTCACCTGCTTCCAAAGAAGAGCGTCAGCAAGACTAAATTCATGTAATACATAGAAAAGTCTCAATGGTAACTATGTGGAGAACAGCCAGAAGTGAAGCCATTCCAGCAATACAGAGGAGACCCAAGAAAGTGCTGACCAAAGGTGGCAGTGAAGAGGAAAAAGAGACAGATCTAAGGTCTATAAGAGTTTAAGCTGAAGATATGGTAGAGATAAGGAAGGGGAGTCGCCTTGTTGTAATGGAAAATCATTTGTGTGAGTTATATCTATATCAGTTACATCTGCTTTGTGCATGTACAGTTTGGACAACTGGTGGAAGGTGATGCCCTTCCTGCAGCTAGAGATTTCTAGAGTGAGATCAGGCTAAGGCCCAGGTGGAGAGAGTTGATGTTTTCTTCTCTGGACATGATAAGTTGTGGTAATACAGGGTTTTCAGATACAAGGACCAGGTTAGCAGATATGAGATTCTTGTGGTCCTCACAGCTTCCTCTTGTGTTACCTATGCTGTTTACCTCTAGTCCTGGCTGTGGACTTTAGAATTCACATTCTGATCTAGCAGCAGCGTGGTAAAGAAGTAAGAAAACCCACATGTGGATTTTTACCTCTACAAGTGGTCCATGTTTTGAATTAAATATAGTCTCTTCAACAATTTACCTGAGATTGTTTTGACTGCACTCCAGGAATCCACCCTGCTTGAGAAGAGCCCCACTATTTTCCACTGGAAAAGGAATGGTTCTAGGAGGGTGAGTAGTATGCAAACTTCCAGAACAAGCTCAGAGTAAAGGCAGCAGTGGAGAATGACTGAACTTTATTCTACCCATTCACTTATACCCTGGCATGGCACATGGCCCCCATTTTCAGTGAGCCATTCTGAGCTAAGAGATAGTGATTATAATTTTGACCTTGCCGTTGAGGAACAAAGTCTTCTTTGTCTAATTCCATGTCCTGGGTGTAGCAGGCAGTCTGCACAGTCAAGGTCTACAGGGAGGATCTGGTATCTAAATACATTTTACTTGGACCAAAGAGCATTAAAGAAAAATTATATTGTTATGTGGGACTCTTCCTTTACAGGAAATCACAGGTCCCACTCCCTGTGGTTTTGAACCTTTACTTTGTACATCTGTCATGAGAGTATTTTAATTAAAGTACCAAGCAGCCTAGAACTTAGCAGGTACACAAGAAGTGTTTATTTCCTCCGTTTCCAATATGTGGCAAACAGTAGATGGGTGAACATGTTAGGTGTCAAATACTCAAGATTCTGCAGGAAAGCTTTGTAATTCAGTAGTTCTAGTCACTGCAGGAAGGGTAGCGAGAGCTGGTGTCAAGATTGTCAGGGTTTTAGTCTCAGTCAGAGTGTTCATATGACAGGTAATATAGCAAGCAGGCCATTTGCCTTGGGCAGAGTTAAGGAGAGAAATATGCCCCACTCCTCCAAGTCCATGCAGACCCTCTTGACCCCTATGCTGCTGTGGAAAATCATCAGGCTTGTGCTGGGAGCTGAGAGCTCAGACAGTGCAAGGCATCTGAAAAGCACAGACACTGAGTAGATCAGTTGTCTAGAAATGGACACTCTGAGAGGTCAATCTCAGAGGGTGTCTTTAGCTACAAAATTGCTGTGCAATTACAAGTAAGATGATGGATTGTTTGAGGAGAGCTCAGAGATACCAATAAACATAGACATATCTGGGTTTCCTCATGGAGGAAGACAGAGCAAGGGAGATGTTTTGGGGTGTTAACCTTTCAAGAGCCCCATAGAGGTGGCAGGATTTTTGTTCATCCCTGTTCACACTTCTGTACCCATAGTCTGATATAGCTACAATTCTAGTCTCAGGGCACTCAGCAATTTACACCACTTTTATATGGTTGGACATTGTTTTCCTGCTGGAGAGTAGTGGGCAGGGCCTGGGATTCTAAAAAGGAAGTAAACTAGCCACAGTGATCTGTGATCAGGACTGAACAGTGGATAGTCCTGGGTGTCCTGGTAGTGTTCCCTGTATGCGCCTCTTTCCTTTGCAATGGGACCTGCAGGCCTGGGGAGTTGAGTCCTCTCCAAAGTGGCCTCTGTGCTATGACAAAGGTAAGGGACCCCACTGTTCCTCTTTGCCTTGCATCACTTTCCTCACACTACATTCTGGAGACTTTCCCAAAGACCAAGGGTTTATCAGATGTCTTTAGGTGGGCCACTGTTTTTATTGTTGAATAAGAAAACCCATTAAAGGTGGCAAATACTTGAGATATAGAATGTTGACTATGTGTATGAGTCAAATTGGATAGAGAATAGTGTTGGTGAACCTGGGGTGGGTGTTGGGGTGGGAGAAGAGAACACATTTTTCTGATCCTAGGCCTAATTCGAGGAGCTTTCTGACAGCTCATTACTCTCTCCTCTGTTCCTTCTTCTGGGACTTTGTACTAGGGAGACCAGTTCTTCTTGGTAATAAATAAATAAATAAGCTCATTAAATAATTTGGTATGAGCTGTATTTATCGTACTTGGCTGTCATTATCGATTGCAATGATATTTTATTTGCATCTAGGATTTGTGACAATGTAATATTTCTCTTGTTCTAATTTGATAAAAGCCCATCTTTGCATTGCTCAAGGGAACTGAAATAAAAAATTCTAAGGAACATCACATGGCCAAATATAGAAAACTAATTTCGAGAAATGTCAAATAACATTTCCCCAGCATGCATTGTTTTGAAAGAATGGCATTTTCACCTCAAATTTTTATTTCCAAACTTTAAAATATGGTTAGACCTGAAAGGGTTTTTCACCAGCTATCCAACTTTGCAAGTACAATAGCATTCTCCACATTCCAGGAGTTAGCTGGGTCCAGGCACTTTTGTGTGAAGAGACTCTCCGAAAATTCTAACTGCCAAGAATGTCCTGGTAATTTACAATTTATCGACTTACAGTTTGGGTATTTCCATCCACTTAATTGCATTCTTCTTGAAAGAAGGAATCGTCTCAACACACTTTTGCAGCTCCCATTAGACCCAGAATGAAGGATTTAAAACATTTTTTTCTTCTCTCCCCACCTGCAATTGGCCCTCTGAGCTTGAAAAAAGGAGTATTCAAATGGTAGGACAGTAGAGGGCATTGCGCATCCTGAAACAACTGAGTGTACAGGAAGTTGTTTCATGGAGGAAGTCTGCATGCAGTGAATGCTGTATGTTGCTGTTTATTCTTCCACTGAATTGTCTCTGCCCCCAAAGGATGGTGAGTGGAGCATCCAGTGAGTCATGGTCTTAACCACAGACTTACCTTGTTGCCTGGAAAGCACACAGAAGCTGCCAGTACTTCCTTTCCAACACAAAAACTCACTACACTTGGCTCATTTCCTGTTGTCTTGGGCTAGAAGGTCCTGAGGTTTCACAGAGGTGAAAACCTAAAAATATAATATCAAAGTAAAATTCAAAAAAGTAAAGACATTTTAATGTAAGAGCAAAGAAGTTGCCCCTTGAGAGTTTACCGCCTATTTTCATATCTTTTTTCTCTTACTCCTTCTATATTCTTGGAAGAAATTTCAAAATCTTAGGCTTTTACACACTATTTTCCCATTTCTTTTCTCTGAGCCAAGCACCCTGGCTGGGCTGGCAAGTTGGGAACATTTGCAGAGGATGGGAACAGCCCAACTTTTGTAGCACATAAAGGAAAATTCTTTCTCATTTAATGCTTTTCCAAGTTGAGGGAGGGCAATTAAGGTTGACTGTGCATCACACTGGCAGGTTACAGTCTGAAGGAGGCAGGAGGAACAAAGCCTAAGGTCAAATTCTTCCAGAGTATCTGGGCAGTTGGGTAGAGGCCTCCTTTGGAATGAGATGCAGCCCCTTCCCACCTTAATTCTGTTTTCCATAAACTTCTTCTCTTTGTACTTTATCTACTGATTATTTTTTAAATTTAGTTTTGAACTTATATTTATCACTTAAATTTCTTTTACTTGTCAAGCTTTGACTTTGTTCCAGGCTGCCAAGGTGGTTTTAAACTTTGTGTCATTTCCATCCATTGGTTGAGTTTTACTCTAATACCACATGACTACTCCTTATATGATCTCGTTTGACCTTGGCAAGTTCTGGAGTTTGTCATTTGTAGATTTGATAAATGTGACTCTCAGTCTTTACCCAAATTATTGATAAAAGTATCAAGCTATGTAGCACCAAGAACAGAATCCTTGGCATGGCATTTCTTAGACAGCATCCCTTCTGTGTTTGACAAATAATCATGAATTCATCTTCTTTGGACCCAAGAAGCAGTGGGAGTCCCAGTGGCCAGAATAGAGTTTGGAACTAGACAGACCTGGCAATGCAACCTGATCTTTGCCAACTTGGCTGTGCTCAATGGTCATATTATTTGGGGCTTAACTTCTAGTAACTATAAGGAGGTGACAGCTGTAGGTCTCTTCTGCTGCCTTTCACTGGAAGCAGACTCAGTACTGCTCTTGCCTATCTTTGTCAGTCACAAGGCACAAAAACAGCCACCTTGCCTGTTCCTAAAGCTCTGGAATGACCCTGCTCTTTGTCCCTGCCTGTCTTCCAGTAGACTGAAGATTTGCCAAGGTAATGTGTCCCCTAATCCTCTCTTCTCCATGCAAAGGATACTTTTTGGTTCAGGGTGTAGCAAAAGTATTGTCATCTTCTGTATTAGGATGTGAGAAAGTTTGTAAACTCTAAGTGCCTCTGATGAATTTATTGGAAGGAAGGCTCATTTGAGGCAAATGTGGCAATATTTTGGTTGTGGATTTCAATTCAACTCTGGCCAGATCAGAGTCTGCTGAAGGCTGAAATATAGACCCAGTGGGAGCCCTAGGTAAAAACTGAGCCACAAAGGACTTGTCAGATTTTGTGTCCATAGGGCAGAGTCTGGATGGTGTTTCTAACCAATCATCTATCTCTGACACCACTTAATTTCCCAATGAAAAATTATTGTATTTTTAACACATTTAGTAGTATCTGTTGGGATAGTGTTGAAACATTCAGAATGGTTTCCAAAAGAAGACTTTCAAAACCCAATTTACTATCAGAAATCTGAGAAATTACTTTGAAGACAACAATAGCAATATATTAGCCATTGTTAATTTCTTATTATACTGTTTTGAATCTCAAAAACAGAAACAAAACAACACAACAGCAAAAAACCCAACTCACCTACTCTGGGATAGACATTTCTGATTCCAGTGCTTTAGATGTTGACCACCTGTCCTAGGGTAAGGATTAAAATGAACATATATGAGGTATATAATAAGAGGACATGAGTTATCCCTTTATCCATTTATCCACCTTGTGTGTGCTACTGGCCTATTACTCATTTAGTAGCCATCTTAGCTATCATATTGACTATTATGGTATTGTAATGTTTATATTTCAAGTAATTTTTATATAGAAGCCTAAAATCATGTTACATTGTGTATGCCATTTACTTTACTTCATCTCATGATGTAATGAGTATAAGATATTAAGAGGAAGACAAAAATGCCACATTCCCATATCATCATCATCATCATCATATTATTATTATTATTATCATTATTATTATTTTGTACCAGGGATCAAACTCATTACTGCAAGCTTGCAAGGCAGGTGCTTATGCCACTGAGCTAAATCCTCAGCCTATTGTATTATTTTTATTATAGTATATTACTACAGTTTTCTGTTGATTGCTGTTAATCTCTTATTATGCCTAATTTTGAAAATGAACTTTTTCATACATAGTGTATAAATATATATATACTATGTACATATATATATCAATATATATATTCATATATTCATATCCTCTGTGGATATTGGGGGACTATTGTAATTGAGAGATATCATTAAATGTTATCCTTAGCTCTATGATCTTGGTTTATTACTTACCTTCTCTGATATTAAGGTTTTTTAATAATTAAAAGGGTAATATACATCCAAGACCACTGTGGAGATAAAATGAAATAATCATGAGAGCTTGATGATACACTGCTTTGCACATATTAGATGCTCAATAAATAGATGCATAGTTTCTAGGAAAATTACTTTCTGCCCTTCAGATACTTAAAACTTCCTAGCTCTGCTTCTTGTCATTCTGCATTGGATTAAAACAGTTGAATTTTTGTGGTTTATAAATAGTCACATCTGTTTCTAACATTGGACTCCAACGAGCCTACCGCCTTGAGGTTCTAAAGCAAATGGGAAGACAGGAAGAGCAGGTGGCCATTCCCATTGCATCAGTCTTGGCTCTCCCTTGGAGTATGACCTCTTACAAAAAGATTTAAAAATATTTATGGGGATTCCTTCATTTTTAGAAGACCCAGAATTTCTCCAGAGTCTGATTTAGCAGCCATGTTTATATAGTCAATCTGTGCTCAATGTGGCCATCTATTTTGCCAGTGCACATATATAAATGTACATTATTTTTATAGGACCTGCAGAGATAGCTTAAATAATTTGTTTTTCTTTCCAGGCTATGGTTATGGTTACTGGCTTATGTTCAGGTTTCCCATCAGAGAGTCTAAATTTGGTGTAAGAGAGAGCAAATAGGAGACTGGTTGGTGACTCAAGACAGTGGGCAGTTATTCTCTGGAGCCGAGCTGATTATCATGCCAAGTTTGCAGGCTAGAGCATGTGGGAATGTGTGTCTGCAACAGTCACAAAGCTGAAGTGAGCCATCAGAGGGTGTGTTTGGTGCATGGGGAATCTACATACTTGGATATGCTCACCTGTACCCAACATGGGTATTTATGAAAACTGTCTATCTCCAGCATCTTTGGTGGGCCATATTTTCCTAGCATAATAATCATAGACTAGGTAGTTAAGGTCTTTGGGGTTTTCCCGTGTGGTTTTCGTTGTGTGTGGCCAGATAGCCAATCAGAATTATTTTCCCTGAAGCACACCAGTTGTTAGGCCAGTGCTCAATTCTTCAGGGAACCTCAGTTCTGAATCAGTGAAATCTCTGCACAATGACAAACTTTTAAGCTTGAAACATTGTATTATTGCGAGCAATATTCTGGCTGAGGGAGGAAAGAGCCACTGGTTCACTGTGGACCAAAGTGATTGGCCAAGGTAGAGAGGGAGCAGAAAGTTGGCCAGTCAGGGAGCTTTCAGAGCACCAGTATGTTTTGGAGATGATGGAGCTTCTGTTGAGTTCGGCCAGCCCTGAATGAGACAAACCTTCCACTGAAGAACACGCCACGGGGAGAGTTGCTACTTCTCTGTCCCTTGAAGGACAGGAAGCATATTACTGGCACACCGTTCTCCACTTCTTTCTTTACCTAATCCCCTACTCCAAGATCCTCACCACAGCTATTCTCTACTCTTTGTCACATCTATAGTGATCATAGTCTATGTGTATATTTACTAGAACAGCCTGAGCTCCTGATATTCTATGCTATCACTTGAGTATGTGTCGCGATGTTTTTGATTTGAAAATAGTCATTCCATCTGTATTTATGAGATGCGATGGAAATATACAGTGAATGTTCGAATTTTAAAAATTTATTACGGTAGGACACATTGCCATCAAGCCTTTCACAATTCTCCCTCTTACTTTGAACGCACTTATTCTTGCCACTCTCTGGAGCCGTTCTGGGAGTTCTCCTCTGTGAGTGTCTTTATGGAGTGTGACTAAAAAATATGGCAAATGCTGCTGCTGAGCACCGTCCAACAGAAAAGCAGGATTGTCAGATCACTATGGTGTGTCCTCATTCTACCCTACTCACTGGATTTGACACTGTGTAATTTCTGATCTTCTCCAAAGTCAAAATGATCATGATGGGTAAATATTTTGAATTGATTCGGGACATTAAAACAGACACAATAGCACTACTAAGGATAGGTAGGAAAGAGGACTTCTAGAACCGCTTCAGAAAGTGGCCAGAATGGTGGGATGAGTATGTTCAAAGTGAGGGGGAGGGTGTTTAAGGGGTTAATGGCAATGTGTCTTTTACTGCAATAAATTTAAAAAATTTAATTTACTGTATTTTTTACCATATCTTGTACACTGACTTCATCTGCATCTATATTTATGTCTATGTGCATACTTCTATCCATTGACATGGATACCCTTCTACAAAATTGAGAAGTAGTTGAATTTTGACCTAAGTGCTCCATTAGACATCTCCTTTCTACCTCTCTTTTTCTTTCTCTCCTTTTTTCTTTCTTTAGAGCCTCCAGTGCTCTCTTCTGTAGTTGACATGCCTGTGACCCAGGGGTGAGTAAGAGCTGACCTCCTGCCCATGTTCTCTTGACCAAACCTTGGTGCCTCTCCATGCTCAGGAGAACACTGCCTTTTTTTTTTCCTACCAAGATGCCATCTGCCTACCAGGCTCTGACCAATCAGAGGGGACACCATCCCCCAATTATCACTAAATAACCAGGTAGACTAGTTAGACTCTGCTATTTATACCCTGTCCGTCTTCCTCTTCTTTTAATACTCTTCACAGAGTCTGGCCACAGAGAAAAGAGATGATGGATACAAGATGTTGAAAGATGGCCTGATGTTTGATCGGAGAAACAAGGATTCAGTGGTGGCATTGCAATGGATGTTGATTGGTGCGGGGAGATTTTGCTATAACCTCTCTCACATAAGGGAGGCCTTATGTATCCCAGCTGCCCTGGGTGTCTGTGCTTCTCACTGGGTTTGAGAACAAGAGTCCCTGGGACTTTCTTTTGCATTTTATTTTTGTAGATCCTGTCACGAGCTCTCTCCCTGAGTGGATGGGTGTCACCACCTGGCTTTATTGATGGCCCTGGGCAGGTCTAGGGAACTTGTGGATGATCAGACAGTTGCTATGAGCCTCCTGGGATAAAACTTTATTAGCAATAATGTGGAAAATAGCTCAAGGACTGCTGAGAACTGCTTCTTCCCTCACCCTTCTTTTAATGTGTGCCCTCACTGTCATTCCAGATCTGACCTCAAGATGATCAGGTCATAGGCCACACCTGATGCTGGCAGTATTGGACCTGGGGATATAGATAATGCTGTGGCTTCTGGATCATCTATATATGGATTTGGGTGACAGAAAAGCAGTAAGAGCAGCAGGCTTTCTGCCTGCAAGTTCCACAGGGAATGGAATTACGGAAACTTGCTCTCATGGCATGGGCTAGCACCTCTGTATCTTTGGTCAAGCAGTCATCTAGAGCTAAGGAGCCAATACTGTCTTACAGTAGGGCCATGAGAAGGCTTGTCACAGGCAGTGCTGGGCCCATGACCAGATTGCTTTTTTGAGTCCCTTTAACCTTACACAACTTCTACCTCTGCTAGTGTCACTTATTTGGCTTTGTGGGGGGAGGGGCTAGGCACCTTCTTGACTGCACAGAAGGGTGTCGCTTCTGATATTCCTCTCCAGGGAAATAAAAACTCAGGTTTTTTCCTGTTCAGGGATTTCAGCCAGAAGGATGTGTCTCCAGATGGAGGAAATGGAGTCTGATACTCACCTGAGCTCTAGCAGCAGTAGTGCAGGTAACCAGATCCCCACTTTGGCTGGAAACCTCAAACCTGCAGAACGAATTTCCTCTTCTCACCTTCCAAAGCCTCCCACCTCTGAGGTGTGTGACAGGAAATTGGGAGCTGATGAGGGAACAGGGCACCCCCTCACCACCCTTAAGGCTGCGTCTACAGGCCCAGACCCTTGACCTTGCAGCGCCCAACATCCTGGGGGTAAAGATTCTTCCAGTCACTTCTTGTAAGCTAGGAGTTTTGAAGGAAAATCAAACTAACAGCCACAAACACGAAATCTCCCACTGTCACTTCTTTCTGAGAGGAAGTGTTTACTGAGAGCTAAATCAACTCTCTCAAGCTTGTCCTTTTTCAGTATTTTAAGTAAAGGTCCAGGAGGTAAGTCTGCACACAGAAGTTCTGGGCAACTCTGCCAGCTGTGGGCTTGGACACCATCTCAGAATGGCTTTTCCAGCCCCAATTAACATCCTCCCTGCTAGTCACATTAACTCTCACCAGGAGTTTTCCTGTCAAAGGGGGGAGGTGGGGCAAGCACTTAGCTTTCCACAATTGTCAACTTTGACTGCATCTTGGCCTCTTGTGGGGCATTGATTTTACATGTCCTTCCTCAGCGAACCTGCTAATAATATTCCTTTCCCTGCTCTCCTTCTTCCCCCACCCCCTTCAACCTGGCCCCGACTCCTGGTCAGACCTTGATTACATGTCTCATTGATTCCATTCAGCTATTTATTAATACACTAATTAGTATGTTCATTTAAAGGAGAGTGACACCACTTTTTAAAAATAAATGTACAGAGGTGCAGGTTAATGGAAATCTCTGTTTATTTAACATTGATGTCTGGTGTGAAGAGGATTCGTTTTGGATATTAAAAGGACACAGGGGTTTTTCTGGGGTTTAAATCACTCTAGATGACGGTCACCTTTGAAAGGTGACACCTAGAATCATATTTCATTTTCCTTCTGTGATCGTAGGTACTCCATGAGTCTAGTAGAGAAGCTAGGGGATGGCAGAACGGATACAAGCCTGGCACGATCTGTTTTATGGACAGCTATGATTCTATATGAGGACTACCTGGACCTAGGGCAGGGACCACTGAGGCACCCTGGGTATTCTGGCTCTAAGACTGTTGGGCACTTTGTACGGAACAGCTTAGGAAATAAAGAGCATTGATTTTGTACTTTAGGCTTGTTCTGCAGTTCTTATGTTGCTCCGTGTTAATCAGGGCACCTTAATTCTATAAATACAAATCACCAAATCTCAGGGAAGGTGTACACTGCAGTCCAGTATGGGTTAATATAGGAGAGGATTTTGCTCTGTGAAGTCATTTAGAAATCCAGGTTTCACCATCCTGTAGCTCTAGGGCATCTCTAGGACATCTCAGTCCTCTACTGTCTCTTCTGCATCTGATCATGGGAGGAAGAAAGGGAAAGTGCAGCAGCCTCTAACCTCTGGGGATAATGCCAAGACCCCTGGTGAATACCTGCAACTGTAGATGGCACTGAACCCTAGATATAGGCACTGCAAAACTATGACAACGGAGATGGCTAGTAAATGACTACCAGGCAGGTAGCATACACAACAGGGTTATTCTGGGAAAGGGATAATTCATGACCAAGACACAATGGAGTGGGTTGGTGGGAGATGTCGTTATGCTACTCAAAGAGCAGACAATTCAAAATGTATGAATTATTTATTTCTGAAACATTTCATTTAGTATTTTTTTGGTGTATGGCTTGCAGAAGGTAACTAAAACCGTGGGGTACAAAACTGAATAAAGGGGAGCTACATAAGTGAAGAAAGTTATAGAGCTGGTACGGAACATGGATTAGGATGGAGGCCAGGTTTTGTCTCCGGGTCAAGCCATGCTGGGATTAGACACTGTGACTGTTTAAATGCAGGAGGCAACTGTAGCTGCAGAGGAGCCAAAGGGATGAGCAAAGTGAGAAAGTCTGCAGGACACTGTCAACCCAGGAGTGACCAAGTGGGTAATGCTATGTGCTTTCCATCAAGGTAGGCTTTCCTGGGAAGTATTTTCTCAATTTGTTGCACAAAGAGGACTGTACAATGCAAAAAGAAATAAAAATATAGCAAGTAGAAGAGAAGTTTACCAGGGCTACAAAGAGGGTAAACTTGTGTTCAGAAGTCTCAAGAAAAAATATTTTCCCTTTGGATGGCTAAGGTATTATTAGCTCCTGTGGTAAAGACGAAATGGTCTCTTAATGTTACTAAGAAGAAAGCAGAGTGATGCATACAGAATACTGGCAGCTACTTAGAACCATGTCATTACAAGATGGGTTGGTTTGGAGAGAGAGGCTTTGAGGTTTAGTACTATCCATCATTCATGCCCCCAATGTTACAAGAGTTAGTTTTAGCCAAAGGCATTGTTGTAGCATGGATCCCTCCCTCTAATTTCCTCCTTTGACTTTGCCTTCTCCCACTCCAAATTCCATAGCCATGAAAAGTGTATTTCAACAGTCTTCATGCCAATTCCAAGTCATACTATGTGTACCCTGTGATATCCTTTCTTAATAACTCTCCAGAAAGACACTCAGGAAAGTGGCTCTAACTATGTTGGGTGTCAATAAGATTTTCATGAAGAAGGCTAAAAATATGCATACAAAAATCCGGCAATATCCAGTAAAACAAAAAACAGTTCCTGCTCCTGGGAATATAGCTCCTGGGAAGAACATTATTAATAGGTAAGTGTGTTTATACAAAGATGTTTATAATGTTATCAATCTTTACATAAATAAAAGGTAGAGAGAAATAAAAGAGAATGTCAAACAGTAGGAAAATGACCGAACAAATGATAGTATATCTACACCAAGGAATATTATGCAGCTATCCCTAAATAAAATCTCAGCTACAGCATGTGACCTGAGCAGTTTCTGTGAGGAATTATTGAGGGAGAAAACATTTTCAGTGATGGTGGGCGTGTTTGTATGTGTACAGAGAATATTCAGCCCAATGTTGCTCTAGAAAATGGAGGTAGGAGAAGGGGATAGTGAGAGAGAGAGGAGCCAGAATAACAGTGAGTTCAACTTCTTTGAGCTGTGCCATGTGCACAGCTAAGGAAGGGTTCTTGGTGGTGTGGTAGATGACATGGAGAGGGGTGAACTTGGAGGCTGTTGCTTCTGTCCAGAGAAGTGAGGGCTTGGGTTGAGGAGTGAATGGGGGGAGATAGAGTGTTTCAGAAGGGGGTCTTGATGGTTAGATAGTGGCTGAAGGGCATGAAGGAGCCAGTCAATGGCCATGCCCCGCCAAAGGGAGCCAAGACAAAAATCAGATGCAGAAAAAAATCAATGTGACCCATTTTTTACAAGCCAAGTTTGAGGTGCCTGTGGGACAATGAATGGAGATATTCAGGGGGTGATTGTGTGAGTGGCCTGGGGGTCAGAATGAGAGACAACAAGTGGGATACAGACTAGGCAACTGATGAGGGGCTGAAGGTAGAGATGTGGTTGGTGAAGTCAGTGGGGTGGGTGACTGAACCATCTGAGCCAAGGTGACACTGGGGTCATCAGCAGGCTGGGCTGTTTCTTTCCTCCTTCCAGTGAGTCTGTCAAACAAAAACCTCCAGGGAGGGGAAAGCCATGGAGGTAATTATGTATAACATAACTTAATGCCTTACAAATACAAAATAAAGTCATATTTTGGTAAAAATTCAAATTATGATGATTTTTATCCAGTTGAGCTGTACTCAGAAGTCCTTTAAGCATCCACTAATTGCCTCCTGCAGCTCAAGAAATGCTGAACCTCCACTACCTGTCGCAGTTTTCTTCATAAATCCAAGGCTGGAAGAGGACTACCCTGACCCCTCCCATACCAGAGATATCAGGCCACAAGTCTGAGTTACAGTTTTAGCTGAATGAAGGATAATGAAAAGAATGAAGGAGTAACACAGAGAGGAGCTTTGCTTCAGAACATTGCTAGAACTGTCCTCAAGGGCAAGCCTGATGTCCACTACTCCCTAGAGGAAGGGAGGACACTGAGCTCTGGTTGAAGAGCTACCTGCCTGCCATCATTTTCTTGTTAAGTATGTCCACTCTCTTCTGGAGGAAGCTCATACTTGGCCACAAGTGTGCAAAACACCCATAGGGCACCAACAGCAGGACAAAGTTGTCCAACTTGGACTCTTTTCCTGGCTTCTGGGCTCACTGTGTCCTCCTTATAAAGTGAGAACCTTGTTCTCTTTCTGCTTTGTCTTCTCCTTTGTTTTCTAATATGAAAGCTGTAACTCGTGTGCCCTTCCCCAAAGGAAGCTAAGGTCTACAACACAACACAACACAACACAACACAACACCACTCAAAGGAAAATGAAAGATGCAGCAGTAACTTAACCCAAATAGCAATTTTTATACTGCTGAGGACACCACTCAGCAGTACGTAATTTATTGTACTTCATTATTTTCCAAATCATCAAAAGGGGGTGGTGGGTTAAGCAAATGGCCCTCCCAGAAGCAAGGAAATCTGCCTCTGGGGTTATTTTAGAGTGTACTTAACTTTGAAGATTTCTTTTCTCCAGAGTCTGTAGTTCCAAGTTTCAAAAATGTTAAAGGAACCAGATATATCAGACTCTCTGGGGGTGGGGCCCCAGTATTTTAAACTGTTCCCTAGGTGATTCTCATATGCAGCCAGGTTCAAAAAGACTTCTAGTGGCTGACCTAAGCATTTCAATTCCACAAAAAAGACCTCAATGGGCATGAATAGTTAATTATTTTGTGTGTTGAGAGATCAGATTCCATGGCATTCTGATTTTCTCAGAGGGGCGATGGCAGGGCACATTTTATTCATACAGATTAAGAAAGAACCAGTTGATGCTTTGCTCCTCATTTCTGGCTTTGGATAGAGCAGGGTTAGATATTCACAGTGCTGGAATGAAACTCTTGCTTTGGGCTTTGGTGAGATCATGCTGCCCTGATGAGCTCTTGTGCTCTGGGATGGGTGGTGAAAGCCATGAATCAGTCTGGCTGCCAGTCAGTAAGCCCTCCCACTGTTGTCAGTTATCTATTTCTATATCTGAGCCCCCTCCTGGGCTGTGCTCCTCTAAGTGAGACCCCCAAACTGTGTACAAAATGATGGGACATAAAACAATAATAAAAAATAAATAAAAACCTCACATGCACTTAAAATTGCCCTAGGCACATCTACTTGTCGTAAAAATCCTTTCTTAGTCATCCTGCAATTAGAAGTAAATGCTACTCTGAGTTCATTTTGCATTAGGGTCTAATTTGGTTAAAAATGAGGGGTGGGTGATTCTCCAGCTCCTCTGTGTTCTACTATGACAGCGAAGTGCAGCCCAACAACCAGGACTCCGCAACCCCTCCCCAGATCTTGCTAGATTTGGGATGTGGCATTCCTAGAAACTCTTTTGAGAGTGTCCAAGTGCAGCTTTGTCCCTTTCATTTCTCTCCCAACTCGTGGCCTTGGAGTGAAGCCACCAATTCAAAGGGCTCTGTGTGGCTGGGTGTTTTCTTCAGTTTCATGTTTTGTTCGACAGCATTGGATCTGTTTGTGCTCAGTCTCCCCAGGGCTGTGTGTGCGTCAGTGTAGGCTTTCTGTCTTAATTTGGTCATGGTGATCTTGGCCTCCATCACTGTAGCTACAAAGAGAGGTGCTCTCTCACCCACAGGGCTCATTTGCAAGCTGTTGCTTAAAGCTGAAGCACAGAACAGCCCAAAGAGTAGAAATGAAGGCTACAGATAAACTCTCTTCTTGCCTCTGCAGCCTCAAATTTGATTCCCCTGGTGGGTTTGAATGGCTATCCCACATCTCCTGTCTGCTCTGTGCCATGGCTTGCCTTGCTATTGAAAGTTTGCCCTTTGGTCTTCTGCTGTGTACAGTGAGCAGAATCCCTGGTTCCGTTCTGCTCTTCACCGTAAGTCTGCAAGAGAAGCCCCTGTATCCAGCTCCCGGCCTCTCTTCTTGGCTTCTGCCGTCTGCTGGATCTTCAGCTATGCCCATCTGCATTCAGAAGCACTCAGGCAAAGAACACTAGGGTGGTATGGAGGAAAACCTTTGTGAAACAGTGCTCCAAGTGTCACTGAGTGGGTAGTTTTCTTGTATAATACCAAGTGAAAATAACAGGAAAGTTTATTTTAGAAAAGATGCACACCTGCTCCATGGATAGAGGCGCCCTGGGCAAAATGCACATCTCAATCCATCTGTCCAGGCATTGTGCTTCCTTATCTCAGGGCGTGCAGAAGCTTGCCCTTTCCACTAACCCTTTGCTTTTCTCCCCCCTCTCATTGCCAAAATCAGAGCTATTGTTTGTTTTTATCAGGTGGCTACTTCAGAGTGTTTACAGTCACCACCTCCCGAAGTGGAGCGGGGGGGAGAACTAGAACCTGAAGCAAAGATGTAGATTTTTATAGATATGTGGAAGTTTAAGAAAGCATAGTACTGCCGGCTAAAGGCAAGAGCTCTGGAATTAGATATCAGTAACACTACAGCCCACCACTTCCTAGATTTGGCAATAACTTAAATCTTCCTGAGGCTACTCTTTCATCTGTAAAATGGGGCTGGCCAAACCTTCCTGCCTTGAGATGATATTCAGAAAATGCTAAGCATCAATGCTTGGCCCAGAGAAAGCATAGCTGAGCATGGCCTCACATATCTTCCTTTTGAAAACGGATTTTACTGTTAAATTCTATGAACTGGAATCAGAGGGAAAATATCACCATGGAGCTAGCTTGCTATAATTTGGTTTACTATTGCAGAAGAGGAAGTATTTAAAAAATAAATGAATTTTTCAGGCTATTTGTAACAAATTGTTATCCTTTTGAGTTCTCCTTCCTTGAATAGTGAAACCAGATGTACCAGTTTGGCATTTGACTCGTGTATTTCCTTTTTGTGGATCACATGGGTTAGACCCATGATTTCTAAGCCCAGCATATCCTAAGACTTACCTAAAAACTCTCAAAAAAATTATTGAGACTGACTGGCACCATCCCAGACTGACTGAATCAGCATATCCAAGGATACTGGAATAGGGGTAGGGAGGGGTGGACAGCCTTTTTGCTAGGGGTTCAAGGTGGATGTGAAGGTGACCAAGCCAAAGGCAAGACCACTATTCACTAGTGGGGAGTCTGTTTGTCATTTTCTTTAGTGGTGTTTCTTCTCCCCTCTGTCCTCCAGAGTATCATTAAAAAATGCTTAATACTCAAGAGAATAGTCACATCTGCCCCCTTTTGTTCCTAAATCTAAATGAGTATCTGGTCGTGAATTCACAGTGTCCCTTATTGGTCCATTGATACTACATTCTAGAGATATTCTTAGGAATCGCTGTTACCAAAAATTCTGCTTTCTTTGGACTTCTGCAATTTGACCTGTGTGTTAGGGCCTTTTCTCATTTTGTTACTACAGCCTAGCAGTATAGCATGTAGACTGGCCCAGGGGATGGAAGATCAGGACTGTCTTGAGCAAATCCATGTCACCCTTTTGTTTTCCTCATCTTCAAACCTCCTGTAATGAAGATTCTCCCAAGTTCTGGCCCTTGGAGGTATAAAGTGAAGATGAAGAAAATGATGAAACTGTGGGTATTCCTCACTGACCCTTTTTGTCTCCTTATTTTTCTGTGTGAATGAAAAATAGCAACCCACTGTTTGGTCCACAGTGCTTAGTTGGCTCCTATTAAAGCTGGAGTTGATGCTATCTCCAGTCTTACCAGGAATATGCTGCTGGAAGATTTCCTTCATGCTTATAAGAGCTACTGCAGGAGAACAGTCATTAGTGAAGATTTTTTTCTTTTCTTTTTTCTTTTCTGCTTTTTAGGGATTTGTTTTAGATGTCTTGAGTGATCATATTCTGGAATTATGCCAGTTTTGTTTTTCCTTTAGATTCTGGGGAGGATCCAGGAGCCTCAAATCTGTTCTCTTGAGGACTGTCCTGGACCTTGACAAAACCGGTCAGGAGAGCATGAAGTGCGCCCCCTTCTTTTGTAGTTCTCTGAGTCAGGAGAGGCGCCCCTCTAGCTCATGATGGGAACTGCTGAGTCAGCTCATGGTCCAACAGTGAGAAAGGGTGGCTAAATCACCTTGGAAGGTCTTTTAAATAGAGTCTTTCTCCTCTTCTGCCCTTGTAGGAACCAAGATTGTTAGATATTCTAGGGTTCATTGTCTTCTTTTGCCCTCTGGATTGACCCATGCTGTCCCAAGACAGGAATGAGTCTCTTTAGGCATGGTTGAAAGACACCCTAGAGTTTAGTGGCACTCAAATTAGTCCTAAACCAGTGCTTTTCAAGCATGACTGTTAACTAGAGATCCATGAGCCAAATCACATTTGTGTTTAGGCCCATAGAATATTTTACTGTGGCCAACATTTAAAGATCAGGAAGTTTCGCTTCAAATGTGATTTTTCACTTCTGCGGAAATAAAGGCCTGAGAACACCGAGCCTCTATAACCACATGGCAACAACTGGAGGTAACTAAAGCCGCTTCCTGGGGAACATGGGCTCCAGCTGGTAAAGCCTCACACACCTTCTCCCAGCTTGCTGTATTCCATTACATTATTTGCCTAATTTGCCTGGATCTCGGGGTTGGCTCTTAAATTTGGGAGCCCTGGATGTGCTATGAGAATTACCTAAACCTCTATTAAGTTATAGGTTTCTGGTCCACTGGCCCTCAGAAGCTCTGGTTCCATAAATCTGGTTCTGCAGCAGGAAACCGCATTTAGGAAACACTGGCTTGAGCTCAAGGCCTGATTTTTAAATAGATAGAATGAGTGTGTGATTTCTACAAAGATGTCCAGGCAAATCCCATTGAGGAAGCAGGACATTTATTTTCTCATCTCCACCTTCTGGCCTTTTCTCTGCAGTGTCTCCATTATTTTTAATTCTGAAGATTAGCTTTGGGGATAGACAATGTACTGTTTTTAAAGCTTTAAAGCTGTAGCTAGCAGAAAGGATGCAATGTCATTTGGTGCTGCCCAGAACATTATAGAGGGATACTGGCTGTAGGTCTGGCTTAGTCAGTTACATTCTTCTGGAGTACATTGTCCATCTTGTACAATTGTTAAGGCCTATCTCCTAACTAGCAAGTGATGATTGGGGTCATTAAAGGTGACTGGCTATTTTTGGTGCTTTTCTTGTGTTCTAACCTTAGTGCTGAATGTGCTATTATACCGTCAGTCAGGGAAATAGACTAGACCTGCAAGAGCCTGCTAACTTTGACACAGATGGTATAAGCCAATCAGCCCAACCTTTCCCTGCCCCAGCAACACTCTGACTTTTCTTAGCCTTTTTTATGTATTACAGTCCTTAACACCTTAATCCAAACTTATCCTTATTCTCACCTTTCTTCCCTTTTTACAAAAAGCAAAAGAAAGTAGTGGAACTCCTGTTTTCCCAGTATTGTGGAAACTGAGCTGCTGTTTGGCTTTTTTATGGAATGAAGAGTTTGATAGGAAATAACTCAGAATGCAATTTTCGGGAGCATCCTCCCTGGGACCATGGAAAAGTATTGAGTCCATCCATAACTTCACTCTTGGGTGATAAATATTTAGGGATAATTAGAAGAATGTGGACCTATTTCCTCCTCCCATCCCTACTGGCTCAACAGTTCAGTAATTATCTACTGGGCACCTCCCAGTAGCCAGGTAATGAGCCAGGTATTGGGGGCACATGGGCAAATGTGGCTGAGGCTACGGGGAGCAATTGTGCTCTTCCTGAGACATTTTGCCCAAGCCCATTCTACTATAGTAGGTTTTGCGATCATCTACCCTACCACTGGGTTCATTCATTGGGTTGAATTAAGCCTCCTTATGGCCCTTATGGAGTGATAGCAGAGAATTAGTAAAATTTCCTGGGTCAACCTGAGTTTAGGGGATATTGGGAAAGAAGTTACAAGTCTCTTTAATCCCAGGTCTGAGGAGGAAGTAGAGTCCAGGGATCGCACGGGAAGAGGAAAACACAGCTGTTTTTAGCAGGTCTTGTTGATTTGATGCAGACAATGGATAAAAATGGCGAAAGCAAACAGCTGTTATGATGAGCTTTGCCGGATGCAAGTATATCGTCTCTCTCTTGGCAGCGCAGCTTCGGCTCAGGCCGATGTCAAGCTTTGTAATTTATTTATGAAATTATATAGCCCTTTCTCTAGTAACATTTTACTTTTATTTTATTTCATCTCCCAGATCCCCACAGTGAAAGCAGGAGTTATTCCTCACAGGTAGCTGCCTTTTGACACTCATTCATATAAATAGAAGGGAGGATGGGGGAAAATATCAGTAGTATGTGGCAGACATCTAGGCCAAGAAAGGCTTAGTTATAGTTGAAAGGTTTACATTTCCATTGAATTCAGTACCTATCTAGAAACCTGGGAAGCTAGCACTAGCGGGCACATTTCTATCACTCAGTGGAAGCAATACTGACAAATCCCAGAAGTCCCCAGGGATCATCTGTCGCGCATCAATGAAGCGTGGCCCTCTCACCCTCTGCACACTTAAGTCTCTTCCTTCTGCCTTTTATTTCCTACAGCTCCTCATGGCTGGTGTTCACATGTCCCAGGATCTCTACTTATTAACAAGGGACTCTGGGACTCTGGGACCTTTCTCCTTGCCCCCAAAAGAGTTTAGAGCTAATATGTCTAATATGACATTTGCTTAGAGCTAATATGTCTAATATGACAAAGCCAGGTGACCATTTTCTCTTCAAGAGGTTGTTTCACCTATGATCATGACTATGTCCTAGCTAGATGTATTCTCACTTGAAGTTATCACTCTGTGGATTTTCTGAGTTGAAGAGTGGCCTGTAAACTGAGATCTCTTTTTGGAACCATTTCTCAACTAAAAGAAGGGTGCGTGGCTATAGCTCAGACCGAGGTCTTTGAGCTACCTATGTTCAAAACCTTAGCATCTCTTTTGACTCTTACTTCTCTTTCAGATCCACTAATTGGTAAATCCTATTGTTCTGCTGTTTCTTCCCTTACCCCTCCCCCATATTTTAATTCCTGTCTTTGTCTTGTGGTTGCTACACCTCACTCACACAAAAGTCCTGGACTTCTTACTGTTCTGTGTTCCTGCTCTGGCCACCACAACCTGGTTCAGGTGTATGACTGCTATAAAAGATCGATGAACCCTTAATTCTCCTTTCTATTCTGGGCTTTGGGCCATAATCAAAACACACGACCCTGAATGATATAATTTCAAATGTTAAGATCAACACCCTTAAAGTCTAACATTCTAAAGATCAAAACTCTGAAAATATAATTCTGGAAAAATGTTCTTTAAAAGACATTTGTTTACATTTTAAAGGGGAATTGTTTGAGTAACATGTAGAAACACAGTCAAACATTTTCTGGAACTTTTTTTTGCAAGCATGAACACTCAAGTGAACTAACGACAATTACCTATATAATTGTTTTAAGCAGGAAAACTATATTCATAAGGGAATAGGTCATAAAGCAAAATATGTAAGTGTTCATCACTATGACTGATAATCGTGTACACCCAGTTTTATAACTGTGGGCCTCTGAAATGCCATGACTGACAACCTAAGTCTTTTCAATGAGATCAGTCAAAGGCTGTGATGCATCACCACTGTCCATGCAGATGTCCAACTTTATGTGTTAAAAAAACAGGTGTGGAGAAAGGACAGCTCTTCATTTATTCAGGAAGTTTCAAGATTTTTATGTGCACATACAATACTTTGATGCAAAATCAATGATGTGCTAATGTACTTTCACAGAGTCAAATCTGTAAACAATACGTTAGAACTCTCTAAACGACATTAAACCATTTATACCTCCAATACTGGAAAGGACGTGAAGATAATATATGTAGTACAATATCACAGATAATACTGACAATTTAAAGTAGCAAGGAAGGGCTGGGGCTGTATATCCATGGTAGGCCACTTGCTTAACACTGAGAAAAAGGGAAGCAATATTTTTAAATAGTGGGGAGAAAAAAGAAAAAGAGAAAGAAACCTAAAAGGTGTGTTTCAGGGATAGACTATGAACAATTGCATATAGACAGTCCCTATGAGCAGGCTGACTTTCATTATCATTGTCTCTATTCTGCATCTCTAATAGCTGTCTATATATATATATCTGCTTCTTTTTCTTATTGGGCAGGGCACTCCATGCAAAATGTGTCCACATTCATTTTCTATTTGGCAGATTTCCCCCACTCTGTCTGTGCAGATCACACACTATTTCCTCTGGAAACACCCTCCCAGACACACCTGAAATAATGCCTTTCCAGGCTGTAAATATTCAGTCCCCCAAACTGATGCAGCTAATCTTCGCATAACCAAAAATGCACTAGTCTTTTTCCAAGAATTTTGCCTTTTGCCCATCTTATACAACCCCCTGATGCTGTATTTCAGTTTTCAAGATACTCATTTTTGAGGACTGTGATGTTTAGGATTTTAGACACTAGACATTTTGATCCTTTGTAACGTCAGTATTTGCGATCGTGTTGTGGGATCGTGATTGGCCTCACTAGATTTACTCTCCTCCTGCTCTTCCATTTGGCCCAAAAGTTCACTATTCATTTCCTCAGATGTGACTTTCAGGTTCTCTCTCAGATTAAGAATAAAAAATGTTCATTGACTCCCCACGATGTAATGAGTGTCTTTCCTCTGTAGTCCAGCATTCAAGTTTATCTATGTTTTAGAATTAGCTGATATTTTTACATCCTTGCTAACATAAGTATGATGTTCCAATCCAGTCATGTACTGGTTGGGAAACTTTCTTCTGGTCATGGGAGACTAGATCTTTCAGATTGATGAAAATTCAGAAAGCAAGAAAAGCATTTGTAACAATGTGCTTAAAGACGTATAAAAAGTTGGCAAGGTAGCCAGGTGTTGTGATGTACACTTGTATTCCCAGAACTCAGGAGGCTGAGGCAGGAAGATTGCTGCAAATTTGAGGCCAGTCTATGTTACATAGTGAGTTCAAGGCCAGCCTGAACTGTAAAGAGAGACCCTGTTTCAAAGGTAAAAGCAAACAAAAACAAGTTGGCAAAGTGGTGAGAATATATGGGGCCAGATTTTGGAAGAAGATGTAAATCAATAGGTAAGAGACTTGCTAGATTCTAAAGAGATAGCTGAGGGTCTAGACCTTGATGGCATCAAGAGGTTAGGGAGAAAAGTTGGAGTGTGGCATCTATCAAACATGGGCAAAATTTTGGCTCAAGAATATAGGTAAACCATCCCTCAGGTCCCGAGGTGAAGCTTTGAATCACCTGAGCACATGAGAAAAATGTTGGTTCCTGAAATGAGATTAACATTACAATGTCCTGTAAGTCAGTTACCTAGCAGAAGATGATGGAGGAAGATGCATTATCCTAGTTTTCAAAGTATTTTTAAAAAGAAATCTTTGAATACAATATTCAACATACAATCAAACATAAATTGGTACACAAGGAAATCAGTTCACATGAATGAGAACAAGAAGAGATGGACTTGTAGTTTTACTGAGACACTTCAGTTAAGAGGCATTGGCTTTAACATATCCATGCTTACTATTTTCAAGGAGAAATAAAACTAGTTTGTAAATTTTGGCAGCAAACTAGAAACTATGGATATGATGTAGTAGATTTGAAACAAGAGCCAAAATATTATAAAACTAAAAGTATGCAGCAACTGAAATTGAGAATTCATTGTATGAGTTATAAAAAATTTAGACACAGCTAGAGAGATAATAAATGAAGAAAAGAGCAGGGAAAAATAATCCAAAATGAAGGGCAGTAAATACAGAAGGGAGGGTAAGAGGCATAGAAGGCACAATGAGAATGTGTTCACTAACTGGATTTTAAGGAAAGAACAGGGACAATATTATTTGAAGAGATAATGCCTACAAAGTTTGTAAAATTGAGTGAAAGTAACAATGTGCAGATTAAAGAAGGCCTCCAAACTCCAAGGAGGATAAATTTAAAAATACCTATATCTAGACATGTCATAATACTAACAGAAAATTAAAGACACATGATTCCAAGCAAGTCCTCAATTTTCCTGCAGTTGTACCTCGGCATATACTGTTCTTCCACCCTCTCATCTTCATCAGTCTAAATGTTACTCATTATTTACCAAGGTGCATCTGCTAATCTTCCTGTTTTTACCTCTAATTAGATTTATAATTGAAATGATCAGGAGTAACTTGATGTCAACCGTATTAACCCTGCTCCCTGCCTACTGCTTGTCATTATTAAGTTTGTATTAGTTCCAGGCATTGTCCTTGGTACCAGCCATACATTAACTCATTTAGTCCTCACACCATAGTAGGGGATTTTACAGAAGTAAAATTAGGGTCCACTGTGCTCTTTTGTGAACTTATATTGCTCCTTTTTCTGTCTTGTGTCACTTATAACATTTCTCCTTGAACTATTGTACTTTGCATACAAAGCCCATGTCATGTGGAGGAAGTGCCTGATGCTTAGCTTAGTTTGTGCGTAGTAGGTGCTCATTCTTTTGTTGAGTGGCTCTTGTGTGTGGTTTGCTACCCAAGAATGAATGAAAGGCCTGTGCCTCTGTTAAAGTCTGAGCCTATACCTTATCATCTCTTCCTGCCTTAGCAGCTCCTGTTCACACGTTAAATTGAAAGCAGCAACTGATGCTCTATTTAAAGTGTCCTCGAAAATGGTACTCAAGTGTGTAACACAGCTATTTCCCTGATGTGGGCAAGGTATTTATGGAGAGGTTGTTTTTCCTTTGGATATGGGGCTTGATAACCAGAAACCATTATATGACACCTGTGTGGATGTCAAGAGGAAAACAATGAAAAAACTCCACTAGTTGCCCCCCCACCCCCGCCCCGCATCACTATCAAGACAAAATCTCCCTGGTTATTTTCTATACCAAGCCATGTCTCTTCCATCAACATCCTAAGATCACAAAATATGACCTGAGGCCAGTAAAGTTGAAGCAGGAATTGTCCAGAGCAGAAAGAATAATTGCAATTTTGCCATTAGCATTCTAGTACTGGCTCTCTCTGGATTTGCTCACCACCTCAGTTTGACAGCTTAATGGTTTGTGGGACAAGGAACATTTTAACACAGTTGGTCGCTGCTCTGCAGGGAGGGGGGAAACTGCAAAAGCACTAGGTAGAAGTCTCGAGAGGAAGGGGCTGTGGGTAGGAAAAGATGTGTTAAGTTAGGAGAAATGGCTGACTTCGTCAGGGCCATAGGCTGTCACTGCCTCAGGAAACCCAGTGATTTGTGCATTCCTGGTGTGCTATTAAGACTCCTTGACCCCTTGCTCTTTGTCTGGGCACTTTTTATCAGGGCATCCTTTGAAATAAATCTTTTCAACTGATTAATTTCACTCTTTGTGTTATTGATAGTCAGTACTTTTTACTTTCTGAACAGCATCAATATCCTATTTTCCTCCTTGCCTCTCCCTTCCTGATTAACAAATAATGAATAGAACAGAATTTTTAGGACAATCCCACACCATAGGTTCTACTTTCTTGATCCAACATCCAGTTCCTCTGTTAAGAGGTATGGGGAATTTGGGGGATCCCTGATACCACAGCATTGGTAAGTGTTTATGTGTCCAAGGAAGCATTTATTTAGTCTAGGCTTGGTAGGGGATGGTTGAATTCCCATTTAAGCAATTGCTTGTAAAGTGAGACAACATATCTAGAATGGAAGCAGGCCCTCACCACACCCAAAGTGGAAGTTTTGTGGATTCCAGTTGGAAACACATGCCTTAAAATTTCCAGTCTTTACCATTATTGTGGTTTATGTGATGGACTCTTCAGGCAGTCTCTGGCACGGTGCCCT
Source organism: Hydrochoerus hydrochaeris (assembly GCA_004027455.1). Taxonomy (NCBI): domain Eukaryota; kingdom Metazoa; phylum Chordata; class Mammalia; order Rodentia; family Hydrochaeridae; genus Hydrochoerus; species Hydrochoerus hydrochaeris. The sequence goes on along the minus strand of PVLA01001474.1, from coordinate 268,952 downwards.
GTTTTGTATAACTTAGAAACTCTGGGTGGTGAGTGTTTGTCAGTGGAGGGGCCAATGGCATTTTGGGTATGATAATTCTTCATTATTGAGAATCAGTGTGTACAGTGCAGGAGGAGCATCCCTAACCTTTAGAGACAGTAGCACCCAGTCAACCACAGAAACGTCCATATATTTCTAGATGTCCCTAGGAGGGAAAATTGTCCTTGACTGAGAACTTCTGCAAGTTTGAGAGGAAGAACAGTGTGGCTGACTCTGCTTTTTCCTGGGAAGATGGGCTAAGATATCTTCGACAGCCCAGTGACTTGGAACAATTCACCCTCAAAACTTCCCGATGGTTCACTGAAGTCTTTGATGTTTGAATAGCAATAGTGGTAGAGCTTATTTCTTGGGTTTATTAGGAAGCCTAAGGTAGCAAATATTTATGAATGCTCACAATTTGTTAAGCATGTTATATATAGTATTTCACCCAGTCTTTGTGAGGAACCACTAAGTGAAGTAAGTCCCAATAAGACTGAAGTACTCAAGGTTAATCATCTAACTGGACTATAACTGAGATCAGTGACTCTCAAATATTAGCAAGGATCTCTTGGAGGCTCCTAAGAGTCATGACCATGAAAGCCCCCTCCATACCACCTGGCTCAGTAAAGGTGGGATGGGTCTGATCATGTACATTTCTAATGAGTCCCCAGGTGTGGCATGTACTGCTGCTATAGGGACCAACACCACCCTGACAATCATTAATTTGGGTCTTCCATTGAGTTACTACAAATAATTCCCAATGTATTATAATGCCGGCAAGGTCATTGGAGAGTATGCCCCTCACCCCATACACCCACAGCACACATATATAGAGATTTTGTGTGGTTTTGTGTGGCCTTGGACAGGATGTGTCTTTATGGTAGGAACTCACTTGGGTTGTAGTTCACTGCCAATCTACGGAGACTTTCCGAATCCCTCAGCTTAGAATGGAAAAGTAGGATCCTGTAGATACTAATGACCTTCAGGCCTTATAGCAGAAGACACTGTAGACACTATAAGACCTTCAGGCCTTATAGCAGAAGAGAGAAGGCAAGGAGGTAATTGATAACAGCAGCCACAAGGAGACAAACAGCACCTAGGAGTTGGGAAGTCACATAAACTGTGATGGAACCAGATACACCTGTATTCAGGAAATTTCTGTTGTGTTTGTGATTTTGTTGACTAGTAGATTTTTATTCTCCTTTTCCAATAATGTAATTGTGGGGAAAAAGAAAACAAGGAAACTGTTCTTTTCCTCCTCCTATTTCTCCTCCTCCTCCTCTTCTTCCTCCTCCTCCTCTTCCTCCTCCTCCTCCTCCTCTTCCTCCTCCTCCTCCTCCTCCTTTGTATGGAAGGTCTTGGCACTAAGCTATATCACTAGCCCCTTTTTAATTTTTATTTTGAGACAGGATCTTCCTAAATTGCAGAATTGCTTGGGCTGGGCTTGAACTTGTGATTTTCCTATCTTAGACTTTCAGAGTTCTAGCATTACAGGTGTGTGCCACCAGTGCCTTTCTGGAAAGGGAATTTCTTTCCTCCATGTTTGGGGAAGACTATTAGGAGGAAAGCAGTTTCTTATTGTGGTCACTCATGAGGGTGGCAACTAGAATGAAAAAGAAAGAAGCTACAAGAGAGGTGGACATGGAGTGGCCTGGGCTTGCAGTCATCTGCCTGCCTTCACTGGAGATACCTCCAGTAATAACACCAGTTCTATTGCTCAGAGTTAGTCGTTGCTTGCTGTGTAACAGGGCTTACAGTACTGAGTACAGTGCTGAGTATTTACAGTTGAACCAATAGGTCCTATTTTCAAAATGCATTGTGTAGATAAAGTAAGTTTGAAAAATTTAGAAAGTTGCTTAGGTTCATAGAATCAACAAGTGACTTCAAAGTTCAGAGCTAGGGTGGCCCTATATAAAGCCTGAAAACCTGATTCTTTTCACATCAGTGTTTGGTGCTTGCTTTGTCTGACTCAGGAAAGACCCTTTGTGTGCTCTGAGGACACTGTAATTTTGTTCAACTTTCCTAGAAATAGTTGTTCCCAAACCATGTGAGGCTGGTGGTACCACAGTCTCCAACCTGGCTCCACAAAGACCTTGCCAACGAACCTGAGCTGGTCATAGAATAATCTCTTGGGTACTGAATGTCTTCCCTTGGACTCTGTTTCCTCTCTAGCTGGATTGCTGTGTGAATGCTTTTGGGTTTCTAGGCTCCTGAGAGGAAAAGCAGTTTTGGCTTCTACCCACCCAGTAGGCTGGACAGCAGCTCTCACAGGCCAGCTCTCCTGTACCTTGGCATTTCCAACTCTGATTCCTGTACCTCTTTCTCCATGTGGGTGGTGGCACTGAGAGCTGGAGAAGAGGAAGTGATAGAGTACAGTGTTGGTCTTATATCTTTTCCTGCAAGAATTGGAATGCAAGCTGTCCAATTGGGGCGAGTCCCTACTTCCTGCAGAGGCAATGCTGTGTGCTGAGGAATTTTCCCCTTGGCTGGTTTGATAAATGATTCCTGACTGAGGGGTTAGGCCAGAAAAGTGGGTTGCTGTGGTACCTGCTCTTGTGTGCTTCATGAAATTGATAAGAGCTCGTGGCTTGAAGAAGGGCTTGTGCCACATAGAGATCTTTTCATTGGTTTTCATTTTTTCTCGTTCTTACCAGAGGTTTCCCTGTCACTATGAATGTGACACTGCATGCCTAGGAGGCCTTTGGTCTCTACTTCACTTTTCCTCTGAGCCTTCCCTTCCCTCTTTCCTGGGCAGCGCAAGCTGCAGAAGGGGTGTTGAGTCAATGCCTTTTGCCCTCTACTAGTCTGGTGAAGTGCAAGGTGGTCCTCATTCCTGAGACTCTGCAGTCCTGCTTCTACATGTCTGTCCCAAATAGGAAGTCATAGTGAAAGCCCTTAAACAGGGTCTGAGCTTTTTAAAAAGGGTGCTTTGGGTGCTGAAAATGGCCCTTAGGGCAAAGATGGACTGTCTTAAAAGTTAACTTTAGTTCAGGTCAGAGATGAACCCTAGGTCTTAGTAGATTCATAGTTTGTACAAAGCTCCCAATGTTGAGTGCTTGGTAGATGCCAGGCATGGCTAAGTGCTTGTGATAGCCATGGCCTGCACCAGCCTCATGCTCTTAGATGGAATCAACAGTGTGCATGGTCTTCTTGCCAGATGGACATCTGGCTTCTATCTGAGAGCATCTGGGCATTTTGACCCATTGCTGGACAAAGCCTATTGTGTCAGCCAACTTTCTGTTGGTATTACAGAATACCCAAGAAAATCAACTCAAAAGAGAAAGATTTGGCTCATGGTGTCAGAGGCTTAGTTCATGGTCACATGTGTTGTTTTTGGGCTGTGGTGAGGCTGAGAATCATGGTGAAGGGAATGGTGGCAGTCAGAAAGCAGAGAGGGAAGGAAATAGTAGGAAGAGACTGGGGACAATATATACCTTTCAAAGCCATAACAGTTTCCTGCCTCATCCAATTAGGAATCATCTCCTAATAAATCCATTCAGTGAATAAACTGTTCAATGGGTTAATCCACTTGACAAGGTTCAAGCCCTTATGATCCAATTGTTTCCCAATAGCCCGTCAACTACCAACCAAGCCTGCAACACAACGAATATTTTGGGGGGATATTTTGAATCTTAACCATTATACTCATAGACTGAGTGAGAGGAGGTCAACGTCACTGTCTTCTGTCTCATTTGTGTTGTATTTCTGCTTTTAGGAACAATCCAGAAAGCAAGCTCACTCTCTTCTCCCAATGGAGCCTGCAAGTTCCATTTAAGCCAAGACTGTGTCCCTTCCACACTCCCCAGACCTCTAAAGTTGCTTGTTTCTATGTCATCTTTTTAATTAGCTGAATGCCCCTGTACTTCACTCATCTCTTGTAACAAAAAGGTAGATCCTGACACCCAGAGTGGGAGTCTATGGACTTTTGTAAAACTCTCCTCTTTACACTCTGACTTCTTGGAGACAGGACCTTGGGCTCATCAAAGTCTGCCGTCTCTTTATGGTGGCTTCTCATTTGGGGGATGGGTTGTGAGCTGCTGCTTTTGCAGCAGGTGACTGCTTGGTGTTGAGCTACTAGCTTTCCAGCCTCTCCTAGTAGTTGCCTCCTGCTTGGGGCCTCTGGGCTGTTTTATACAGGGAATGTATGCATAATTAGTCTCTGGAGTCTGGGGCCCTGGTAGAGTAGCCTATATCAGGCAGGTTGACGCAGAAGAGAAGGCTTGGTTGTGGCAGGTGGGGACCCTGCAGGGATAGAGGGTGGCTCTGTTCAGAAGTTTCTTTTCCCTGCTGCTCCAGTAGCACCCCTGTTCCATTTGTGAAGACCTAGGTATGCCTAGGGTGTGTGCAGAGATGAGGGTAAGAGTAGGGAGGATAGGTCAATATTCCCCTTTATAATATGCATATGAGGCATGATTGAAAAATATGGGTATTTAAATCTTTAAAAATTATTACAGTAAAAGTCACATTGGCATTAATATCCCTCAAATACTACTCACTTCAAACCCTCCTATCCCATCATTCTTGCAGCTTTCTGAAGGAATTCGGGAAGTTCTCTTTTGGGAGTGTCTTTAGTTGCTCTGTTGTGGCTGCCCCAATGTCTTGAACTGATCCAGAATAGTTAACTCTCATGATCATTTGACTTTGGGAAAGAGCCAGAAGCCACATCATGCCAGATCCAGTGTAGAAGATGGAAAGGACACACTATAGTATTTTTTTACACAATTGCTTTTCTGTTGGATGGCACTTGGCAGCAGCGTTCACTATATTTTTGAACATACCTTGTAAAGACACTCACAAAAGAGGACTCCATAGAACTGCTTCAGAGAGTGGCAAGAATGCCTGGTTAAGTATGTTTCAACTGAGGGGGAGTATTTTGAGGGGACTTGATGGCAATTTCTATTAATAAATCTTTTAATTTGAATATTTACCATATATTTTTATCACAACTTGTATATTTGCTGAAGGGTCATGATTGGATAAAAGAGTAGGAATTAGTTGCTCACAGGCAAAAGGTTTAGGAGAAAGCAATACAACCATAAGGACAATACTAACTGCTAACACTAATACAACAGCAACCAATGTGCAGTACTGTTCAGGCATTTGTACTTCTTAACTCACTTAAACCTCATAGCCCAGTGCAATATATGCTAGTATTGCTTAACGATTCACACAGCTTCAGAAAAATACGTCCTCAGGCAATTTTGTCATTTTGCTCACATGAGAGATTGTGTTCACAGACTGGTGCAGGTCAGTCAGTAGCCTCCTAATGCTGCCAGGATAGCATTGCAGATTGTTTTACAGGAAACCTTTTTTTTTTTTTTTATTTAGTAGAACAACACTGTAAAGTAATACTAAAAATTATAGTGTAGTAAATACATAAACCAGTTACATAGTTGTATGTTACCTTATCAGCCTTATGTCTTATACATAGTTGTATATACTATACATTTTTTAGACAGGGTGTAGCTAGGTTGCCCAGGCTGGTCTTGAGTTGGACTCATGCAATCCTCCTTCCTCAGCCTCCCTAGTAACTGAGACTATAGACATGTATAATACCAAGACTATCGTATACAAGAGGAGACCAAAAAATGCGATGCATGCTTAGTAAAAGGAAGTCTTTTGGGTATTTTGAGGGGAACTAGTTGCAATATAATGTAAATGAAATTTAAATTTAAACATTTACTCTATTTTATGATCACCTTTTGTTAATCAAAGGCTTATGGCAATTTCTGTCAAATGAAAGCATTACAGTGTGTCCTTGTTCAGTTTATTCACTGGATCAGGCATTGTACAACTTCTGGCTCTTTGCTAAAGTCAAAATGACTATGAAAAATAAATACTTTGAATCAATCGAGATACTGAGGCAGCCATAGCTGTGAAACTGAAGATTGTCATGAAAGAGGACTTCCAGAATGGCTCCAGAAAGTGCCATCAACAAAGGGATAAGTGTGTTCAAAGCAAGGAGTATTTTGAGGGGTATTAATGGCAATGTATCTTTTACTGTAATACCTTTTAAAAAAATGTAAGCATTCACTGTATTTTTTGATGATGCATAGTATGTGCTATGCTTTCATACGTCATTGGGCTCTAGGAATTTTCAGCTCCACTCTTATCTTAGGGTCCCCTGCCCCATGTGTATAGCCAGCCATTGGCTGAAATGCTATCATGAAGTGCAGGACTACATTTTCTTCCCACACGCTTCACTTCGGAGATTATTGAGGTGAGACTTCAGTGGCAGCCAACTCTATGTCTGTCCCGTGTACTTCAGCTCCTGGCTATGTTCCCTCTGAAGACTCACCCCTTCCCCTTTGCAGCCCCTGCATTGCCTTCTGCCACCACTCTGTTTGCACGCGTGTCCACACCATTGGCAGTCTTCGAGAGCATTCACTGCATAGCAAGGGGCTCGGCTTCCATACTGGCCCTGGACAGGTACACACCAGGGCCATGGCTGGGGAGGTGACCCCTGGCCACACTTTCCTCCTCTGGAAGCTAGCCTCCTTTAGGAGACCCTACACTTCCCACTTCTAGAGCAGTGAGTCTGATGGTGGAAGCAGTGAATGGGAGTGGACAGGCTGGCAGTTTAGTTTGGAGCCCTGGGTCAGGGACAGGGAAGATGGGAAGCGGCTGACTGATCTCTTACCAGATTTCCCTGCTCCAGCCAAGAAGTAGAGTACTGAATCTTTTGCTTGTGCCAGTCAGTTTTACATTTCAATATGAGCTCCTGCTCCCTTACACACGCATTGAGCTACAGCTTCCTCTTTGCGTCTCAGTAGGGTCAGTCAGGAAGCAGCCATCTTATTTCCTAGCCTGCCTTTTGTCAGCCTCCCCATCCCTGAAGGAATGTCTCTCAGTCTCCTTGACTCTGTGGCCTGGTGAGTTGATTTTTACAAAGTATCCTCTGTTGTTTAGAATAATTCTACAGTGTCTGGTCTGAGGGATCCCAAGATGAGAGGATGATGCAGCTTCATGTAAGGTATTGGATCGATGTGTCACAATGGCACTGGGGTGCGCATCAGGCAATGGAAGGGCCAGGTGCTGGCAGGGGCCAAGGAAGGGAGTGCAGAACATTCTAGACCTGCAGTTCAAGGCCTCTTCTGAGTTCAGCTCCCACAATAGGCAGGCTGGCAGGGGGCTGCAACTTCATAGACTAGTAGAGGAAAACAGAGGCCCAGAGCATCAAATAAGGAAAAAATGGTTTTCTTGTGGAATGAAGGATTATTATTTTTTTGTTTTGTTTTATTTTAAGTAAGCACTAGGGACTCCTGATGTGAAAGGGAATCTTTGAATTATTGGAAGATACTTTGGGATGGAAAGCTGGGCTAAGGCTGCCTCTGTGGATTTGGGGGAGCTCTTTGAACAGGGAGAGTCTGGAGACAAGTTAAATCTTTTCATGTTGGGGCCTTAAATCCATCTAATTCCTCAATTCATGTCCTTTTCAAGGACGTGTCTACTTTCCTTGTGGACTGTGAGTACTGTAAGACTGTTCTAGGGAGCAATTTAAGATTGTACAACACCGACCACTTGTTCTGGCTCTGATTGGGCTCTTACCCTGTGCATTGAAGTAAAAATAAGAAGCATGTCCTTCTCTCAATAGGGTCTATTTAACAAAGGGAAGGAGGCTCAGACCAGAGTAAACATTTATGCAAATTCAAAGTAGAAAATGATAAAGACCGATGCTTGTGCATATTATTTTCTTCTGGAATTTAATGAAGGAGAATGTTTCCTTTGCTTTGGAAGATGGGAGAGATTCATGGTATTGGTGATCATTTGCATGAATTGACCTATTTATTCTTCATTACAATTGAGAAGGATGATCTCACTGTCAGTCTCATTTTATGATGGAGGAAACTGAGGCCTGAAGATAATAATAAATTTGCTCAAGATCAAATTTGAAAATATGGAAAGAGAAGAAAGGCAAAGAAGGGAATTTGAGGCAAAAGGAGCACTTGACATCATGAAAGCAAGAAGGCAAAGGATGGGGGTCTTTCAATATGAGGCTGTCTGTGTCTAATTCTGTAGGCAATAGGGAGCCATTGAAGATCCTTGAGTAGGAAAATGTAATGTTTAGAGCACTCAAGTATTTAGGAAAAAGGGGAAACTGGAAATGTATAGAATGTTAAGAGGTGACTATAACAGAACATGTGACAGACACTGCTGCAGGCACAGAAAATGGCAAGACTGGTATGAAATCGTATTACTTTGGACAATCTAGGAAAGAGTGAAAAAAAAAATGGACTCCTATTCCAGTTTTTCCCAACTCCATACACACTCATGTCCCATCTCCTGACCCTTAGACTAGATCTAATCATTAATGTTTCATCCTTTTCTGTCTTCTTACCTGTTTTCTTCGGCATGAATTCCAGTTATTGTATAGATCACTCTGACACCAGAGTGATCTGGGCATGAGTAAAAACATCTTTTATGCTTTCAGACATTTACTGACTTTGAGGGAGGTGTCGTACAGTTGGCACATGGAAGGTTTGGTAGCGAGAAGTGCCCTGGACTCAGGCTTTGAGCCCATCCGATAACTCCTGCCGTGGTTTTGGACGCATGCTTCATGAATTTGAGGTTCTGTATCCACACAGTGGGAATGAGAATGAGGTCTTTGCATTTTAGTGGTTCTCATGTATGGCATAGGGCCATCAGCATCAGTGTCACCTGGGAACTGGTTAGAAATGCAGATGACCTGACACCTGGCCCGGGCCCATGCAGCTAGCAGCTCAGGGTGGACTGTCCAGGGATTTGACAGCAGCCAGGGCTGAGTACACTGCTGCTCATCACAGTACTGGCAGGCTCGGGGCTCTTCCCTGAGCTCTGTCTTGGCCATGCCTTGCAAGCTTGTGTGTCTTTGAGGTGCTGGCTAAACACAGGTTAATAAGCCTGGAGTGGAGCTGAGAATTTTATTGGTAGCAAGTTCCCAGGTAATAGGCATTGCTCTATTTCATATTGACCTTGTCATCTTGAACAGATTTCTTACTTTCTTTGTGACTTGAATTCCTCATCTGTAAAATAAGAATCATAAGTAGTATTTACCCTGTAGACTGTTATGAGAAATAAATTAGGGAATTCATGTAGAGTTCTGAGTACATTACACCTTCATAAGCATCCTTCTTGTTAATAAATGTGTAACATGCTTTGCACATATAGGGAGTTATTGCAGGAGTTGTTTGGTAGAAGATTGCAGCATGCCTATTCAGAATTATATTGGTGGGGCTGGGTGCAACTGCCTGCCTCCCATGTATAACACTGTGGGTTCAATCCCTAGAACTGCAAAAAAATGGTGGTAAAACATATAAAACATAAAAATTGCCACTTAATACAAATGATTAAGTACAACTCAGTGGCATTAATTGCATTCATCACTTTGTTTAACCATCACTTCTATCCATTTCCAGAACTGTGTCATCTTCTCCAATTGAAACTCTTTAGCCATTGTAGAGTGATTCCTCATTCTCTCCCTTCCTTAATGCCTGATCGCCAGTCTTCTACTTTCCATGTATGAAGGTGCCAATTCTAGATCTCTTAGAGAAGTAGAGTCGTATATTTGTCCTATTCTGTCTGGCTTATTTTACTTACCGCATTTTAAAGTTTATCTATATTGTAGCATATATTAAAACTTCATTTATTTTTAAGACTGAGTAGTATTCCATTGTACCACTGCATCACATTTTGTTTATACCCATCCATTCATTAGTTGATGGAATTTAGATTCTTTTCACATCTTGGCTCTGGGATGCTGGCTGTGATGAATATTGATGTGCAAGGGTCTGAGTCTCTGTTTAAAGTTTGTTTTGGTACACACCTAGGAGTGGAATTGCTAGATCCTATAGTAATTCTTGTTTTCATGGTCATAATCATCTTAGTAGATGTGAAACAGCATCTCGTCCTAGTTTGGATTTGTGTTTCTCTAATAGCCAATGATGTTGAGGATCTTTCCAAGGACATAGTTGTCATTTATGTATCTTTTTTTGGAGAAATTTTTCTTCAAGTCACTTGCCCATTTATAAATTGTCTTTTTGTTGTTGATTTATACTAATTCTTTATATATTCTTTATCTGATATTTGATTTGGAAATATTTTCTCTCATTCTGTGGGTTGTCTTTTTGGAGTCTGTTTTACAAGTATATGTTTATCAGGATGGATTTGGTATATCTTAAGTCACATTTTTAAAGAATATAATTTAATATACCTGTGAAAACAGTGCTACAATCAAGGCAATGAACACCCAAGTCTTTCCTCATGGTCCTTTATCATTCCTCACTCCTACGGACTCAGGAGACCAGACCTTTGCACCCTGGCTCTGTTGCCAGCCTGTGCATAGTTCTGAGCAGCCCGTGACTTCCCGGGCCTGATTCCTCATCTACACATCATAGGACTCAGCTGTCAGCAGTTCTCATATGCTTGGGCTGCATGTTAGAATATTCATTTGGGAAGCTTTTAAAACAGTACTGATGTCTACCCCAGACCCATTAAATTAGTGTTTCTTGGAGTAGGATCCTGGTATCTGTGTTTTATAAAAAGCTCCCCAGTGATTCTGTTGTATGGTAAGAAGAGATGACTTCCAACACAGCCTTTGTATTCCAAATTGCATAATTTATATATAATTTTATATTCCGTACTCTAATTTAATTCCCGTCTCTCAGAAATATCACAAGGTACGTAAGAAAGGCATGGCCTGTTTAAAGACAAGGAAATACACACACAGTCATTGTGGTGTATCTGTAGGTTCCACCTCTGCAGATTTGACCAAACTAAAAATTGAAAATATTTGAAAAAAATTATATGTATAGTGAGCATCTGCAGACTTTTTGCTATTCTGTGAACAATATAACATAACAATTACAGGAACAAACGTGTTCCATTCTGGGAGAATTATTTGAAAGTCAGATTTGTTCAGAGGTTGACAGTGAGTCTTCCCTCACCGACTGTGGGATGTGGAGTCAGAACTGTGAAAGTTTGCAACTTGAATGTTTGTAAGTCAGGGACGTACTGTATTCATGTAACAGTCACATTGTACTAGGTATTGTAAGTGATCTAAGGATGATTTTTTCATGTTTATGGAAAAATGCATATAGGTTATATACAAATACTGGGTCAAATTGTATAAGGTACCTGAGTATCCTTGGATTTTTGTGTGGGAGGGGTTTTCTAGAACAAACCCCCAGCATATCCCGAGAGACAACTGCTCAGAGAGGGTCAGTGACTTGAGTAGACATAAAATAGAATGATGATGGGAAGGTAGCATGTTTTCTGTAATTCCGTTTGATTGCTGTTAGACAAAGGGACACCAGTGGACAGTAGCCAATGATTGTCTACTGTCCCAGAGTGTCCCAGGGTGGGTGATCATGGGCCAGGGTCTGGCTTCAGTCGTGTATGCAGAGATGAGCAGATTCGTAGGACTACGTCAATCTAATGCCTTAAGGCACTGATATTTAAGATAAGAGTTGGTCTTATTCAGTGTACTGAGCCTGCTTTTATACACTAGTGAAAGAATGGTGCTTGCTCTTCTGAACCCCTCCGTGTTCTTCATCGTTTGCAGATCAGTGTCTTCGTAGTGCGCCCACCCATAGCCTGAAGGCTGACAGGGTGTCTCAGGGAGATGACTTCGGCTTCTGCTAGATGAGTGTGAATAGTAAATGAATAATGATCTCATATACAAAGACCACAGGTGGGGTGGCATCATCATGCCCTAGCTTCATTCTTGTTCTTCACTCTGCTCAGCCCCTGCTGGCCCATCAGTCCACTCATAGTCACCAGAATTCTGTCACAGTTCGGGTCATCCTGAGTAAACAGACAAGAAAGACTGGTGCTCCTGACATGCACTTCTTTTAAATAATTATAACACTTTTTTCCTGAAGTCTTAACAGGGTCCAGTTAACTAGGTTTGGGACACAAGGCTTAACACAACAACGATTAACAGATGAGGCTGAGAATCCATGGAACATTCCAGTCATGACTGAGGCCTATGTAGAGTGTGACCTGTGGTGAACCACTGGCTAAGTTTGGGAATGTGCCAGCAGGAAAGAAGCCATGGAGGACCAGATGCCTCACTGACTGGGGCATGTGGAATCAAAACCACGTATCGATTATTATTATTATTATTATTGCTGCTGACAATTGGACCTAGAGGACCTCTTCTTCTGAACTATATATTCACTTCCTCTTTTTATTCTTATTTTGAGACAGTCTTGCTAAGTTGCCAAGGACGACCTTGTAACCCTCTTGCCTCTGTCTCCCTAGAAGCCAGGATTACAGATGTGCATCACTTTGCTCAACAAAGGCTAGTTTTTCGTGACACTAGCGTTGTGCGTGTTGTGAATCCTGATGATTGACTGCTGTCCCTCCTCAGGGTCCACCCCCATGGGAAGTCAGACCCAACAGCAATCTCTGGGGTTGGTGTGACATTGAGAACCAAGTGGGTCTCAGTGTTCGTGCCATACTCCCAGTGGAGTACCTCACACTAGTTTAATACTCTTTATTCAGACTGTTTCGATTTCAGCCTTCTTGAGTTACATTCTTGTGCTGAGGACGACCTTGTCACCCTGACTAGGCTGCGGTTCCCTGTTCTTTCCATGGTGATTTCAGGACGCTTTTCCGTGTAAGGTGGCTTCTGCAGATACCTGGTGCTTCTATGTGAATGTCTTGATTGTAACTAAATTAACTCTCAGAAGGTCGCCTTATCTCCTTGTTCCAGGGGTTCCTTTCTCTAACTTCTGCATGCCGGCTTCATCAGCAACCTCTCAGGACTGTTTGAAGATGCTGTTCAGATAGGGTCAGAGGATGCTCCCCTGGAGGTGCAGTCTGGCACCCAGGCAATATGCTGGCAGGTGGGGTGGGAGTTGGTTTGGGCAGAAACAAATATGAGTGCAGTGTGGTTGGGTGTCAATTCAGGTGGAAATACAGCTCACTGATTGGTTGTCTCATTGATTTTTGCAGGCTGAGCATTTGCCTCATTGATTTTTCACTGTGGGCTGAATCTTATTTGTCCACTCAGTAGAGACTGCTTCGCTTCTTTTCAATTTTTTTTTTTTGCACCTGTGTGACATTTTACTACACTGGATTGCTCTTACCACTGGAGATATCAATCATCACTTTCTTAGGGGAATTTCTGTAGCCTCGGAGACACCATTTTCTTCTCTGAACCTCAGTTTGTTTCATCTGTTAAATGGGGATGGTAATTTCTGCCCAAAGGATCTAGAAGCTGGAGAGGTAACTAGGAATCTGGAAAAGATGGTAAGATTTGCTCAGTAAAAGTATGATCATCTGTTAAGTAAAATAAAACTCATGCCCTGGACTTGGCAATGCAGAGAGAACTTCCCCTTCAAGAGATGTACTGAGATCCCTTGGCCTCAGTTCTTGCCTAAAGATCCCAAATTTTCCTCCTCATAACTCCACTTTGGCTATGCTGGCTCCATGGGGTGCATCTTTCTGATAATCCCCAGCCTTGTGTGTATTTATAACTCTCCATTAATATCTTACCGCACAGCTGAGGAAGACTGGGCATTTTAATAGGGCTGGCTTGAGGCCTGGGGGTAATGAAAAGGAAATATGTGGAGTTACTTGTATGCATCACTTTTGTTTTCTAGCCGTGCTTTCCTTCTTTCATTGGCGACTTCTGTAGAGGCCTCACTGTAACACTCATTGCTCTGCCATGCGGCTGTCGCCATCCTTGAGCCCTCACCACACTCAAGGCTCCTTAATGTTTAGGTATAAAGGGGCTCAGTGAGGGATGGTAGCTCTGCTTCTACCTGCAAAGATGTGCGTTTATCTTTCAGGGAGCCATGTCTTACTTGGATCACTGACCCTCCACACTGCTGTTTTAGAAAGCCATGTTCAACCCTCACTCAGCACAGCCATACCCCACAAGACAGCAGTCTTTATCCCCAAAGTAAACAGCAGCCTTCACACAGGTCTAGACACTCCTGAGGGAGGAATCCAGGAGGGTGCCTTAGAAATTGGCTCTGCTGCGAGTGGTGATGCAAGCCTATATTCCCAGCATTGTAGGAGGCCGAGGCAGGAGTCACAAGTTCAAGCCCATGCTGGATAACCTAAGGAGTTAGAGAGACCTTGTCTCAAAAAAAGGGGTTGGGGGGAGCAGAGATACAACTCAGTATGAAGGCTTTGGGTTCAATCCCCAGTCCTGCAAAAGAAGAAGGAAAAAGGTCACTCTGCACTTTGGGTGTGAGGATTGGTGGGGCCTTTTGAGTCTCAGAATGAGCTATGGTTGGATGAAGCAGAGAAGCATATACTTTGTTCACGTGGATTCATTTTAGCCTTCCTTTTTGTCTATGTTTATTTGTTTCCCCGTTGAATTTCATATAATCACAAAGAAAACTGTGGCCTCTCATAGGTGTGCTGAGAAAAACCAGGAGAAGGCATTCTCCTGGTAATAGACATCCATGCTTCTACCAGAGTCTAGGGGAGGGCTATGTTCATGGGTGTCACAGGGATGGTGGCCACCGTAAGCTTCACGAATGAGCCTTCCCCAGAAAGGGCAAATCAAGTGGACAGAGTCCATGCTGCTTGTTCCAGTTGCTTTTTCTCTGAGCTTTTCCCTCCCCACCTAAATCTTGGAAGATGGGGGTATCATTTAAATCAGTGAAGCAAATTTCTCAGTCTACATAACAGAATTTTTGTAAAGGCTAGGTGAGAAAATAGATATAAAAGTACTTTTAGGAATGGAACCAAAATATCCAGAATTTCCCAAAATGTATACTGTGGAGCAACATTCCTAGATATAATAGTAGATATTAGGCAAGAAAAGGGCTCTTCAGTCAAATATATTTGAGAAACCTGGATGACAAACTTCTAGTAAGTTCCACTTTTAAGCCACCCCTCAGGGTGTTCAGTAAATAACCCAATGTACAGCATGGTTTCCCAGGAGGATGTTGCAGTATTTGCACAATAAGGTTTCCTTTGAGATCTGAGCACTGGGAGAGGCCAGCATTGTTCTCAGTATTACATCATTGTAATCATACAGATTGGTGGAGGGGGCACCTTCTCACTTGGTAGGCTTCAGGAGCACTTATCCATACATTTTCTGTAGTTTTTCTATTCTTATGTCCATGAAATGTCAACTCTAAAATGCAAAAGTGTTTTTGGAGGGATCTGTCTTTATTAAAAATGATCTTGCACTACATGTTATCACCTGGATGAATCTTGAAGATGTACTAAGTGAAATAAAACAGATGTTCCGGGTGACTTTGGCTCTATAAGGTCTCTATAGTAGTCAAATTCATAGAGATAGAAATTAGAGTGAAAGTCGCCAGGGCTGGGGGTAGGGAGGGGATGTGGAGTTTCTGTTTAGTATGAGCTGAGAGTTAGTTTGGGAAGATGAGAACATTCTGGAGAAGGATGGGGTGAGGGTTGTTCAGCAGTGTGGATGTCCTGAAAAACACTGCCCTGCACACTTTTGAATGGTTAAAATGGTAAACCTTACACACCACATAGTTCACTGCAACTCCTTAAAATGTTCATACAGTATATGAAAAAGGATTGTGTTTAGCCTGAGTTCTTTTGGTTTTCATCTAATGTTCTTTAGACTGGCTGTTGGACCTTCACTATTTTGTATAACTGGGTGCTCAGAGTGCTCTTTGTAGCTTGAGTGAACAGAGTAGTCCTTACCAAGAACTGTGTGATTGACACTGATCACTCCTTACTCTTTTCACTCATTAATATTAATTTTGTTTGGAAATTTGTGAAGTTCCTAAAATATATAACATTTGGGATTTTCCCTTGGTAAAATGCAAGTTCTCTTGTGATTATCATTCTTTCACAAAAAATAGGTGTAAAATTCTAGGCTCTGTGGTAAGATATTTTTGTTTACATCACATTTTTTGTTGCGGAGAAATCTTGGCACAATCTCTGCATATGCCCAGGGATAGTCCAAGTTAGAGGACCCTCATCCTGGCAGCGTGTGTGTGGGTGTTTTCCACAGGCATAGTTTTGCATCTTAGCCTCCTTTCATCTTAGGTATTGAAAGCCAGTTTCTCATTTAGAAAATACAGTGACATTTGCATCCCCTTGAGAGTGGTTAAGTGAGATGTCTCCTGCAGATTACAAACTTGGTTCTCTGCAAACTATGCCCCTATATGCTTCCTGCAAGCCTTTTCCTGGGCAGGTGGGCTCTGTGGAAAACCTTGCCATTGACATCCCAAACAGAGCTCTTGGCTCTACTCCCCTGCCTTATTCTTCTCCCGTATTTCCCTTACACTATTAGTATAAGAGGTCTACCACCAACTCAAGTGCTTAAACCAAAGATCAGGGCAGTATAATGAATCTCTCTCTCCCCCTCATCCTGAATCCCCAACAATCCTATTGGAATAACTATGCTTTCTGTTATTGTCACCCAAGGCAAGCCCCTAGTACTCTTTAGCACACTCCTGCAGGTCCCCTTCTCTGCTGCCAAAGCACTCTGCATACAGCAGGCAGTCCGGAGTTGGCAGCCTCAAATCTGGCCATGCCTCTCCCTTGCTTAACCCTTTTAATTGCTTCTCTTGTTATTTGGAATAAAATCCAAATTCTCTCACATGGTATCAGTGTCTACCAGCATCTGCTAACTTCACTTCTCTCTTATCTCCTCATTCACAGTTCTATGGTCACCAGATGCCTTCCAGCCAGCCCCCAGCCTCTGTGTTTTCCTTGCCATGTCTTCTTCTTCCTCAGGCTCTTTGTGCTCACTTTTCCATTGGTCCAGAGGTGCTTTTCCCAAATCTTTGTATAGCAGCCTGCCCCTTCCCATCAGTTCCTTTATAGGCATCCCTTCAGAGAGATGTCCGGTTTATCCCAATTAGAACCCCTTGCCTGTAATTGTTACTTTATAGCAAGTAACCTTGCTCTTTCTTTTCCTTAATGCTGTCTAAAATAGTTGTCTGTTATTTATCATCTACTTCTCTCCTAATAGATGTAAGCTCAAATGGATCCAAAGCTTTGTTGTCTTATTAATTGGGCTGCACTCCCAGAAATAAGGTGTTTGGTATATAGTCTAGGAGACTGCATGTGTGTTGTTGGACAAATACATGTATGACATGGGCATCTTTCCTTTTTGCTGTTGGCCTTATACTCTTCCTTAATTGCCCAATCACAGCACCACCTTGGGCTATATCCATGCAAGATACCCAGTTTTATAAAGATGATAGCAGTGTTTATACTCTTAATAGGCTAGAACACCCTCCTCTCCTCCAAGTTAACAATTACGCATTTGTCATGGGGCCTCCTAAAGTTATCTCTTCTCCCACTTTGGATACACTCTTCAGTGAGAACTTGAGGTTGGCTTTGTAGTTGAGAGAGAAGTATAGAATCAGCACATTATGACTTTGGGTAAGCTAAAGAAGTTTCCCGAATCTCCATATCCCTATCTAGATGATAACCACAATCGCTTGGGTAAAGATGGTTATATAATATCTGAATCATGAGTGTTCTTCACATACCAAAAGCCTGTAGAAGGTGGAGTGTTACACAAATGAGAGGTAGTGGTGGCGATGATGGGCTGTGTAGGAGGAGGAGGATGGTGAAAGCTGGCAGGTGTTTTCTTCCCTGCTGGGAACATGCTGTGTATCTGTTCAGAGATGATTCACAGAGCAGAATCCGAAGAGTTGCTGAGCCTCCTTTGAGGCCTTGTGGACTCGATCCTTTGTTACAGATCGTCCACCTCTTGGACTCTTTACCCACTCTGATGCAGCTCTGAGTAGGGCCTGAAAGGAAGTATGGGAAGCACCCAACATTAATCTCTCCCCTGCCTGGATTTGGGCCGGGTCCTCTATCGACACACTCCCTTCTGTGTTCTTGTCACCTGGAAAAGGAGAGCACAGTCAGTTCCCAGGGGTGCCATGGGAGGGAATCAGTGCTCCCAGAGGACTTGGTGAGGATTTGGGGGCAGAGGTTGCCTTGCTCAGACCTAAATCTATATTGCTCTTTACAGGGAGGGGCACCTGCTAGCGTGGCATCTCATGGCTTCACCATTCCAAGTCTCACCATGTGACATGGTGGCAGGACAGGGATAAGATTTTCTTTTGCTTGCCTCATTTACTTCAGGCATAAATGTAGCAGTAGGGCAGGGTCTCATCACAGTGAGGTGGGAAAGAGAGCAGGAGTATGGGGGGCTGGGACTGTGTTAGTCAATTTCAAATCATTGCTAGAAATTCTACATGTCTCACTGATGATTTGACCCACAGATGTGTGCTCGGCTTGTGGGAGAGGCAGGATGCCCTCCCATCCAGTGACTAGGGGCCCGAACTCCTAAAGCACATGCCGGTACTTGGGAATGAGGAGAAGGTGAAGCCAGAATACCTCTTTATGGGGGTGGACAATTTTATTGGCATTGCTTGATCAATACTATTTTTAAAATTTAGTGTCATCATAGTGACGGAGATTATTTACAAACTTTGCAACATAAAATCCCCTCTTGTGCTCCTCCTTTGAATATTTCCAGGTAGTAATAGTAGTGCCCGGCCTCAAACTTTATTGCAGTTATTCTGAATTTTTTTAAAGGAACAAATATAGCTCTGCTCAGCTTCCGGCTGCAGTGGAGATTTCTGCCAAGATTTGCAGCACGCAGCTGAAATATGTTTTGTATTTTATGAGCTTTGGCTCATCATGGAATTAAATAGCACTAATTACATGAATATAGACCAGCAAGGGAGACAACTGTTCACTTCCTGATTTCTCCTGGAATTGAAAAAGAGAGGAGGAGGTAGAAGGACACAGAGGGGACTGAGGGGAGAGCTCTGCCACCAGACCTTAGGTAACGACAGAGGTGCTGTCATCTGGCTGAGTGTGTCCAAATAGCCTGCATCTCCACAGTGTCGCTGCTTGGTAATGGAATGGCTTTCCGTGCATGAAGAGGCTGTTGGGTTGGAAGACTGGTGACTGGTCTGTTTGGGTCAGAATGGCAATGGCAGGGCTCACAGGGTGATGAGGCCTCTCAGGGGTGGAAACTGCTGATACTAAGCCCTAGGATCCAAGAGCTGAATTTTTTCAAGTCCTATATTCGTGACCCTTCCCAAACCTGGCTGTCTTCAGTTAGAAAGGTCTTAGATTCATACCAGTCTGAGTAAGGGAATGTCCCTGCCTGTTTCTTGCTTGCTGGGGGAAGGAAAGGAATTAGGTCGGTTCATGCTGGCACAATCAACTGTGTGTGTGTGTGTGTGTGTGTGTGTGTGTGTGTGTGTTGGGAGGTCTGTATATTTGTTGTGGCTTGCATGAGGTGCTTCAGTGCATGGAGGTCTCCTGCCCACTCTTCTGTCAACTGTCCTGCTATGTGTACAGGCCTCCAGAGGCTAAAGAAGCAAAGGGTTACTGTCCTTCTCAGACTCAATGAAATGGACCAACACCTGAGCTGTTAAATGTTGCCACCCCTTGGTCCTTCTTGTGAGCAAAGAAATAGATTCCAGGGAGTGTCACACAGGCCCACTTAACAGATGAGTATGCACAGGGCTCTAAGGGCAAGCTATGGAATTCAAACAGCATGCACATGAGAGCCTCCCCACAATTTAGATTTAGGCTGTTAAAGAGGTGATTTAAGCAAAAATGCAGTCTCGAGAGCAACTCCAGTATCAGCCTTTTATATTTCAGTAAGTGCCACCCTAGGCTGTTGTACTCATCCGCTTTACACAGCTCTGCCCAGCTCATGGTTCTGGCTGGCACTTTCTCAAAGGTCACCTGAGGACTCTCCAGAAATCTAACTGGCCTGTGTTCTGTGAAACCTGAACATTCCACGTCACTTCTTCTTAGTCCCAGAAAAGTTTTGATGTTCCCTCTTTGTCCTCTGTTTCCAGAAATACATTTCATAGCTGAGAGATCAGAAGGAAAGGCGGTCACTTAGCAAGACTATGGTAATGAGCGTGACCTTTCTTGACATCTGTAGTGTCCTGGGCCATGGCAATTTGGAAAGAAGAGGCTTTCATAGGTAGCACTGGCTGATTGATGAAGAGCTGGGAACTGAACACCTCATCTCTTCCCTTGACCATGAAAGAAGATGGAGGTCTCTAGAGCAAGGCCACCACCAAACCCAGGCCACATGCAAGGGACAGGGCTTCCTGGAAGGATAGCCCCATGTCCCTTCTCAGTGACTCAGATGTTCACCCAAGTCTTAGGGCAGCAAAAGCAACAGGAAATATTGCCCTAGCCACAGCTGTGGGGTGTCTTTGGCCATCTTTCCACAATGGCCCTTGATGTCTATATGTCTGGAGCCCAGTGGCAGCCCTCAGAGGGCTGGGAACCAGTGAGACATTCTTCAGGGGTGGGTTCAAGAGGCTGGGATGATACAGTGACCATACTGGTGCCAGGCTGTGCCATTTTGGAGAACAGGTCTTGATGCCATCTCCAGCTGGGACATTTAACCCCCAATTCATGGCCAGTGTAATGTCTTTCAATGAAACACTGGAAAGAATTTGAGGATACTGTCCTGCCCAACCTAGGCTTCTCTGGAGAGTGCTGTGGTTTTAAAGCCTCTGGGCCTGACTTGGAATAGAAGGAGTCATTGCTTAGCGACTCCCCCTTGGTGGCAGAGTGCCTGGAATACCAAGGGTTGTCTCCCTGCAATAATGAAGAGCTTCATCTGGGCTGCTGGCTCTGCTGGGAACAGCAGACTTGGCTTGAGGAAGGTAGCACCACACCCCAGGGGAGTGTCTGGACCAAACCCAAGGAGGACAGGGTAGGGAGGACAGAGAAAGGAAGCCAATGCCAAGCAAAACCTGAGGCCTCTAGGACAGGCTAGGCACAATCTGAATTGGAGCAGCTAGACTCATCCTGCTGTGGGGGCTGCTTTTAGCTGGAGGCTCTGTCCATGGTAACATTTTCCCAGCCCCTTTAATCAATTGGAAAGTGATGACTAAGAGCCTCTGAGCTGAGCTTGGTGCTGAAGTTCCTGGGGGCTGTGCTGGTTGCCTGGCAGTGCTGAGACTTTCAGTCTGTGTCTAGCTCCCCATAGGTCACTCTTCCTCATCATTTATCCTTCCAAGACCTCCCGGTACCCACTCATTTTATATTTCTGAGAGAATAGCAGTAGAAGTGGAGAGAAAGAGGCCTAGAAGGGGCTTCCCAACCTTCCCTGCTTGACCATTACATAGTGGGGCTGGGTTCATGGGACCATTCTGAAGCTCCCATCTGTGCATGTGATTGTTCAAAGATGGTGCCACGACTTTTTCTTGAGAAGAGAATTACTTTGTCTTAGTTTCTTCCTGTAGTGATGAATTGCACCATCACATCTATACTCTCTGGGTCTTTTTTTCTTGTGACTCTGTCATTTACTTCTGAGACAGTGACAAGGAGGAAGAGTGGTAGCAGTGGTCAGAACATGGCTGCAGGGATGTGGATAGGCATATAGGGGCTGGCCAGGCTGGCTGCCCATCTCGGGCACCAGACCAACCAGCTTCACAGTTAGGCCAGAGATGCTGCCTAAGAATGTATTTCACCAGAAAAGACATAAAATAACAATAACTGGCCCCCACTTCTAGAAACTAAAACTTCAAAGTGAAACATGCAGATAAGAAAAAAGTACTGATTACTTGCCAATGATGTTACTCTGAGTGTAATACATTACAGACTGGAGTAGGAAACTAAAGAAGCATTTGTTCATTTTGCTAATTTGGATCAATAAGGGTCTAGAGTTCCTTGGATGAAATAGAAGGAGGCCTGGTTGTGTCTCCACCTTCCCCACATCCCTCAGTTCCTGGTCACAGTGGTTTTTTTCTTTGTCCGATGTAGATGTTCCTGGTGGGTAGATGGATCCTTTCACTTGGGGCTCCACCATCCCATAGGGGCTCAAGGTTCTCTTTACTTGGTTGGTGAAAGAAAATGTAGTGTCTCTGTCCATTTTCTCTTGCTATACCAAAATATCTAAGGATGGTTAAATTATAAAGAATGGGGTTTTATTTAGCTCATGGTGGAAAATGCAAGTGCATGGTGAGTGGAAAGTCCAAGTGCAAGGTGATGACACTTCTGGTTGCATTACCGTGTGGCTAGGATATCACAACAGAGCAAGCATGGGTGGGCTCAGGTTTCCTCATTATAAAGCCTCCAGACCTATCATGAGAGCCCTTTCCTTAACACCTCATTTAATCCTAATTATTTTCCAAAGACCCTAACTCCACATACCATCAACATGTGAATTTGGAGATTAAATTGCTAACATGTGAGAACTGAGGGTCGCATTCTAGCCACAGCAAGAAGACACACATATTTCTTCCTTACTCTGGAATGGTAATATCATCATGACACTCTCACTATTCATGGAGTCGTATCTGGATACTATGTAGAAATATGCAGGCTGGCAAGTATAAATTATAGCTAGTGGTCTCCTTTCACTAACAATCTGATGCCACCAACCTCATGCATGGGGAAGTGCACATACTTTGTGGGAAGTTAGTTTTCCATCCCTGAGTCATCTCTGTTATAGAGATGATGTGACCAGAACACACCATTGGGAGAACTGAGGGAAGTGATGAGGTTCCCAGTTTTGAGTTGCACCTGGAAAGGTGGAGTTCTACAAGCTTCCCAGTGGGGCAGCCAGAATCCTTCAGGACACCCCAAGGTCCTGGAGAGTAGAAACATCATTTTCTGCTTTGAAGAAATATATCTTTTGGACCCAGCTCAGAATCAACAGTCATTGGCTGAGAATAAAATTTTCATTGGCTGAATGCACACTGACTTCTTACAACTCGGTCTGTGCCAAGTTTTCCTTGCTACAACTTTGTTCTTAGGCCACGCTCCTTCTCCTCAATAGGGGTCATACTGGTTTTCTCAACTGCATAGGGTAGTAAGTCTAATTTTCAGGCCCAAGGTAACTTGTTATGATATTCCAAATGGTGAAGTGGCTGGTTTCATTGTAAATCATGTATGAAAGAGGTAGTTTCTCTGATGTATTTGAACTTATATTTTAAAAGGACAAAATCAAGAATTTTAAGTATTTATAAGCTTTGGATCACAGCAGAGTAAAACTAGCCTTTTTAGACTGGCTTCTCTTTGAGCTTGCTGGCTTAGCACCAAGATTATTGACTTTGAACTTCAGTCATAGGTGATAACAGCTGCCATCTCCTATGTAGTATTCTGGAGTGTTCATCCATTCATTCATAAACATTTATTATATTCCTACTGTGCCTCAGGCTCTGGGATTGGAATTGGAGAGAACAGTGGTGTGAAAAATGTATCAGCTTTTTTCTCAAAATACTGATAGTTTTAGAGCATCAGTGGACAGAGTAGCAGTGTGTAAGGTGAGAACCTCTAGTGGGCACTGGGTTCCTGGACTAAGGATATGGGAGGGGATTTTGGACAGGGGCTTGCATTGAAGGAGTCTTTATTTGAGGAAAGAGTCAAACTCTGGACATTAGAAGCATGAATGGGTGGAGATCTTCTTGGGAGGCCTGTAGGAATCGCCTTCAATGCAAATGCACAGCAGACAGAAGCAACATTGTGAAATTACAAATCCAGACACACATGGGCACATCTTGTGCACATACCCCAGAGCTCACCTGGAACAGTGTGTCAGCACATGTCAAGCTGTAGTTAATCTCTGTGAACAGAAAGACATAGACGTTTCTTCGGCTTGCTAACTTCTTCTCACTGAGGAAGACCCTTTTAGAGAGCGTGTGGTGATAATACCTTTGGGTTTTTCTGTTTGTGGTTTAGAACTTTTCTGCATTAATGAGTGCCAGAAAATTGAACTCAAACTTACTTATTAAAAAGGGAAACTTCTCTGGCTCATCAGACTGGGAAATGGCACTATAAGGTCGACTTCACACATAAGATCTAGAGATCTATTTAGTGTACTGGGAACTGGGATCTGGGGTGCTCCATCTTTTGATTTACTTCTGCCCTTCTCAGGAAGTAGGATTTGTTCTTCTAGGATCCTGTCCTCACCCTTCCACAATTTGGTGAGAAGGTGGCCACAGCAATTTTCAGCTCTGTGACTTTCCAAGGTCACATCCAATGGAAGAAGGGGAACTTTTTCTTCTGTATCCCAACCTACTGACTCTCAGAAGTCTGATTCCAGCGGGTGCTCAGCCCTGAGCCAATCACTCTGAGTCCCTTACTGCTGCTCTGAGCCAACTGGTTAAGCCCAGGTCACATGTATGCCTTGAACCAGAGGTAGAGTCAACTCCACAAGAGGAAGAGGCCTTAAAGCTGAGAAGGGGCAAAGGAGATCCCCAAAGGATAAATGAGTGACTGCCAAAAACAAATGTGCATTCTCCATGACAGTGTCTTTCAAATTGTTTTGATCATGACTGTAATAGTAAGGCTTCTACAGAGAAATAGACCTAGAAGTGGCTCATACAGCCACTTATGGAGGGTGGTAAGTCCCAAATATGTATGGTAGGCTTGTAGGCTTGAGATCCAAGAGCTCGCTGAAGTTGCAGTACAAGTCAAGCCCATCTGCTGCCGTGATTCCCTCTTCCTCAGAGGAAGTCAGTCTTTTAGTTCAATACAGGCTTCAACTGATTAGATGAGGCCCACTTACATTAAGGAGGGCAGTCTGCTTTATTCTAAGTCCACTGATTTAAATTAATCTCATCCAAGAACCCCCTCACAGAAACATCTTCAAAAATCTTTGAGGAAATAGCTGGGTACTATGACCCTGCCAAATTAAGCACAATAGTGACCAATAGTTGGAAGTACATTTACAGCACCCTCCATATAGGCATATTTATTGGATAAAACTGAAGTCTCACTGACCAGTGCCTATCTTTTCTATGTGTGACATAATATTTTCTGTTTTATTTTACTTCATTATAAAGAGCATGTGTGACCTGCTCATTTGGTTTCTAGATTTAGGGTGAGTTGTGTGTTGTATTTTGGAACATCATACTAGTGTATACTTTTGGAATGTTTTAATACCCTATAGCAAAGGATATGAGGGTCAAAGCTCTGTCCAGAGGGCCAGAGAATATTTTCTGAGAAAATGACAGGGCCATGACAGAGTGTTCAGGTTCCAATATGATTATGTATGATCTCAGCCAAGATCTGTTCCAGATTCTGCCATGGTTTCCTTATCTCCAATAGGGTTGTCACAGTAATAAAATTAGAGAGGAAATGTACAGGAAAATGCCTTGTAAACTTGGAAGGAATTTGGAGAGGAAATTATTATTTTTAAAATTAATTTTGTGAGTACATTTTAGATAAACTTAATGATAACATGCATCATAGTGAATTTTTACCTGTATGTGATACATCTTGATTCTTTTTTCTTTGCCATTCCCTTCCCTTTTTCAACTCCTCTTCCTCTCCTTATATACAAAAGCTTTGCTTCCTTTTTCCCTTCTATTCTTTTTCTTTGCCCTTACTTTCTTTCCTTTCCTCCTTCCTTACTTCCTCTTCCTGTTTGAACATTTTCTTCCTATTAAACAATATCTATTATACATTTTGATCCTTATTTATCCTTTTGATTCTTCACACTAGAGAAACCACGTGAAATTTAAACATGTGTATCCAATTCATTTTATTTAAGAGTATAGTTTTAAGGTGCATCCATTTACCTAGCTATGTCTGAAATTTATCTTTCTTTATGGCAGAGTAGTCTTCTATTGTGTCAAAAAAAATCACATCTTCTTTATCCATTCATCACTTGATGGGCATTAGTGTTGTTTCCCAGATTTAGCTATTACAAACTGTGCTTGGTATATTGCTGTGGTATGATGCTTTTGATTCTTTTGGGAAGGTACGAGAAAGGGGAATAGCCAGGTCAACTGGAACCTCTAGTTTTATTTTTTTATTTTTATGTTTCTTGGAACCTCTAGTTTTAGTTTTTTGAAGAAACTCCACATTGATTTTCACAGTGGATGCACCAGTCTACACTCCTACCAACAGTGGAGATGTGTTTCTTTTCCCCCACAGCCCTACCAGCATTTGTTATTGGTTGATTTCTTGATGACAGCCATTTTTCCAGGGGTGAGATGGAATCTCAGTTTTGTTTTAGTTTGTATCTCTTGAATGAAAATTTCTTATAATTTGCCATTTTTACTTCTTCATCTGAGAAATGTCTGTTCATTTCAGATACCCAGTTTTAGATTGGGTCTTTAAATTAGGGGGCTAGGTTTTTTTGTTTGTTTGTTTTGTTTGTTTGTTGTTGTTGTTGTTGTTTGTATGTTCTAGATAGTGCTCCTTTGTCTAAGGAACTGTTGGCAAGTTTTTTTTTTCCCAACACTGGTTTGTCTCTTCACTCTGTTGGTGGTTTCTCTTGCTGTACAAAAGCTTTTTAATATGATAAAATCCAAGTTGTTGATTTTTTTGTGAGAGTTCCTGTGTTGATCAGAATTTTGTTCATAAAGTCTTTGCTTACATGTATGTCTTCAAGAATTCTACCTATTGTATCTTCCAGTAGATTTAGTGTTTCTGTTTTAATATTTAGATCTCTGATCCATTTTTATTTCAGTTCAGTGCATGGTAAAAGATATGGGTCTAATTTTAATCTTTGGCATATGGAAAGGAAGTTTTCGTGCCACCATTTAATAATGAATCTATGTTTCTTCCAGTAAAATTATTTGGCTCCTTTGTATAAGATAAGATGACTGAGTCTGGAGTTGTTTCTTCATCTTTTAACTGATTCCATTGATGCTTGGGTCTATTTATTTATTTATTTATTTTGCCAGTACCATGCTGTTTTTATCACAGTAGCTTTGTAGTATAATTTCAACTCAGGGATTGTGATGTCCTCTGCCTTGACATTGTTGCTCAGAGTTGCTTTTACTATTCTAGAGCTCTTCTGGTTCCAAATGAATTTTAAAACTGTTTTCTCTAATTCTGTGAAATATCTTATTTGTATTTTGATTGGGATTGCATTAAATCTGTATAAAAATTTTTGAAGTATGGTCATTTTAACTATGTTGGTTCTTCTTACCCCAAAACAAGAAATATCTTTCCATTTTCTGTTATCCTCTTTGAGCTCCTTTGTCAGAGTACTATAGTTTTCAGTGTAGTGGTCTTTTACTTTCTTTGTCAAATTGATTCCTAGGTATTTCATTTTTATGGATGCTATTATGAAAGGTGTTGTTTCCCTAATTTCTCTCTCAGTGAGTTTGTTGTTTGTGTATAGGAATGCTATTGATTTTTGAGTGCTGACTTTGTATCCTTTATGCTACTGAGTTTGTTTATTAAATCTAGAAGTCTTTTGGTGAAATTTTGAGGTCTTTTATATAGAGTATCATGTAATCAACTATGTAGAACATTGTCTAATTTCTCTGGCTAATGTTTCCAGAGCTATACTGAATAAAATTGGTGAAAGTGGACATTCTTGTCTTGTTCCTAATTTTAAAGTGAAAGCTTTCTATTTATGACCATTTAGTATGATGTTGGCTATTGGTTTATCATAGATAACTTTTATCAGATTTAAATAATAACCATCTATTCAAATTTTCTGTAGGTTTTTTTAAAATCATGAATGGATGTTAGACTTTTTCAAATGCTTTTTCTGCATCTGGATTTTGTCCTTGGCTGTGTTGATATGGTATATTACATTTATTAATTTTCTTATGTTGAACCAGCCCTGCATTGCTGGGATGAATCCTACTTGGTCATGGTAAAATAATCTTACTGATGATCTTCTGAATTCTTTTTGCCAGTATTTTATTAGGGATTTTTGTGTCTATGTTCATTAGAGAGATTGACTTACTGTAGTTCTCTCTCTCTCTCTCTCTTTTGGTTAGAGCCTTCTCTGGTTTTGGATCAAGGTAATGCTTACTTTCAGGAATGAGTTTGGAAGTATTGCTTCCCTTTCAATTTCATTAAAGAGTTCAAGGAGTATAGCATTAGATCTCTTGTAGCATTCAATAGTGAATCCAGCAGAATCTGGGCTTTTCCATGTTGGTAGATTTTAAATTAAATCTTAAATTTCATTGATGATAATTGGGTTATTTAGAATTTTTATATGTTCTTGATTCATATCTTTTGCTATTCTTTTCATTTGATAATACATATATATCTAGGAATCTGCCCATTTCTTCTGTATTTTCCATTATATTAGAGTATGGGTTCTTGAAGTAGATATTGATGACCTTTTGGATTTCTGCATGATCTGTTGTGATTTCCCCTTTTTTCATTCTTAATTGCATGAATTTGAGTCTTTCATTTTTTTGATAAAGTTGCTTAAGGGTTTGCTAATTTTATTTAATCTTTCATGCAATCAACTCTTCATTGTTTCTTTGTATTGTTTTTGTAGTTGCAGTTATATTAATTTCTGCTCTGATCTTTATAATTTTCAACCTTGTACAAGCTTTCAATTTGACTTGCTTTTCTTTTTCTAGAAACTTGATGTTAAACATTGGGTTGTTTATTTGAGCTTCCTCTGTTTTTTCAGGGTTAGAATTCACTACTATAAATGTTCCTCATAGGACTGCTTTTAATACATCTCATAAGTTCTGGTAGGTTGTACTGGCATTATTATTTAAATTGTAGAAACTGCCTAATTTCTTCATTAGTTGTTCAGGAGGATGTCATTTATTTCCCATGTGTTTATGAAGTTTTTGTGGGTTTTTTTTTTTTGCCATTGATTTTCAGTTTCATTGCACTATGGTTTGATAACAGGATAATTTCAATTCCTTTTGCATTTACTTAAGCATGTTGTAAGAGTTAGCATGTGGTCTATTTTAGAGAATGCCCCATGTACAGATGGGAACAATGTATATTCTGACTTTGTATGATAGAACACTCTATAGACATCGGCTGAGTCCATTTGTTAAAAACCTGGTTTAGTTCTGATATTTCTTTGTTTAATTTTTTTGTTCTGGTTGATCTCTTTGTGACAGTGGGCTATTGAAGTCCTACATTACAACTGCATTAGTGCTTATTTGATTTTTCATGTCCATTAATACTTGTTTTATATAGTTTGGTGTGCTAGTATTTTGTGCATGTGTATTTATGATTATTATCTAGTACCCTTAAATTGTTCCCTTAACAAGGATGTAGTGATCATCTTTGTTTCTTTTGTCAGCTTTGGCTTGAAATCCACTTTGTGTGCAAATAGAGTAGTTTCCCCTGCTTTTTTTCTGGTTCCTGTTTTTGTGGCATGAAGTACATGTTTTTAATCTTTTTTGAATTTTAGTGTGTGAATTTGTTTCTTAGTTAAATATGTTTCTTGTATGCAATATATTGTTGGATCTTGTTTCTTGATCTGTTCTACCAGTATTTTTTTTGATTGGTGAATTGAGACCATTTACATTGATGGGTATAGTTAGTATGTATTAATTTATCCTTGCCATGTTATTTTTCCAGTTGCTGTTCCTTTTATTTCATCTCTGTTAGTTTTACTTTGTTAGTTAGTTACTCTCTGTTGGATTCATTCTGTTGGAGATCATGGAGTTGTAGCCTTTGATATTTCTTTCTAGAATGTCCTTCAGGATATTTTGTATAAGTACCACGTGCTAACCGATTGCGCCACTGGAGCTCTTCAGGATATTTTAGAACTCTGGTTTGTTGGTCATGAATTTCTTGAGGTGTTCTTTGTCATGGAAATATCTTATTTTCCCATCAATTTCAAAAGATAGTTTTGTGGATATAACAATCAGGATTGGAAGTTGTTTTTTTTGGGGGGGGGGCTGGAAGTAATTCACTCCAAGCTCTCCTTGTCTTATATGTTGAGAAATGTGTTGTAATTCTAATAGTTTTTTCTTTATAGGTGACTTGTTTATTTTCTCTAACAGTTTTTCATATTCTGTTCTTGTATTGAATTTCTGAAATCTTGACTATTCTATGCCTTAGGGTAGGTTTTGTTTGATCATGGCTAATTGGAGTTTATATGCCTCACTTTTCTACATGTGAAATTCTTTTTCCATGCTTGGGAAGTTTTCTGCCATTATTTCTGTTAACAGTTTTTTAAATGTAATTTATGTTATGTTCTGCTTTTTCATTGACTCTGATCAATCTTGCATTCTTCTTTGCATCATCTAGCAGCTGCTGGCTTGATTTTTCATGGTCCCTTGGTGTTTTTAAGAAATCTTTCTTTTTCATGAACCTTAACTGCAATGTGTCTTCTAGAGCTGATATTCCTCCCTCATATTGGCTCATTCTGCTATGTATATTTTCAATAGAATTTTTAATTATTTGGATATCTTATTGAATCTGTTTATTGAATTCCATTTCTTTCCTGTGATGGGAATTCATGGTTTCCATCATTTTCCTAAGCTTTTCTATGTTTTATCTGTATCTATTCTAGATTC
Organism: Hydrochoerus hydrochaeris; assembly: GCA_004027455.1. Taxonomy (NCBI): domain Eukaryota; kingdom Metazoa; phylum Chordata; class Mammalia; order Rodentia; family Hydrochaeridae; genus Hydrochoerus; species Hydrochoerus hydrochaeris. Next base: position 238,791 of record PVLA01001474.1, on the reverse strand, counting down.
ACTAATGAAGACCCTCATTACTTGCTGGCAACATGGCAAAGATCCCAAATGCCCATAAGAGGGATACAGTGAAGTGTAAAATAAGAGACAGAGACAATTAAGTTACGCATAACAGAGGGGCTGGGTGGTAAAGGCCTCAGGATAGGCAAAGACCAAGACTCTTCAGCTTGTCACAATTTTTATTAGTCAGTGCATGAGGAAGGGTAGCATAAGTGATTCCAGGAATAGTTATGGTAATTATGGTGTGTTAATAAAATAACAAAGCATTCTTGCAAGGATGAGATAGGGTTCAATAAGGAAACTTTTTTCCCTCCAAACAAAAATTTTACTACTGCTATTACATTTCTTTCAGGATCCTTGTCATCCTCAGTAGGTCTTATCTTGCCCTGTGAGTGCCACAGCATCACTAGGTGTAGGACTTTAGCCGTGACGGGGAGAATGTGGAGGGTTTCTGCATTCCAGACTGGCTTATAGGGCAGGACAAGGATAGCAGAAGATGTCCTCTAGACTCAACTTATAATTTGTGGCCCCCAACAATTATGATCATCCTCTCTTCAGTTATGTGAGAAATTATTTCTGATTTGATTTTTTTTCTAGAGCTTCATTCATCTCCTTGTTACTTTCACTGTTATCCCTTCAGAGAGTCTGGGTGGGTGGCTTTCAAATATTCCATCTCATTGCTCCCTGGGTTTGCCTTTGGCCAGCTGGGAGTCTGGGGCTACATGTTGCTTTGGTGTGTTCTCATTTTCAGGTTGTTTTTAGTTTAATTCCTGTATTGTTGCTTGTAAATTATTTATGGTAGGTATCTATTGCTAGTATTGAGAAGTTTTAGGAAATGATTCCTTTTCAGAGATGTCTTACTGGTGTAGCTGGCTTTTAGGTTTTTAATCTGTTGTAAGATTCTACCTCTTCAGTTTATTGGGGTTGAGAAGCTCCTGTCTATTTGGCTTATCCCCTGGTTCTTTGGACTGGCCTTTAGTATTGCTTATGACCCTCACACAATCTCAGTCTTGGTAAGCAAGAACAACTGATTAGAACAATCATATCACCTTGGCTAAAGTAGTACAGTCAGTATTAACAATAGCATCAAACACAGTCTAGAAAATGAAAAACTGTAGTAACTATTAATTTTCCACCTTGAACTATATGAACAAGATTTTTAGTTACATAACAAAACCTAAAACAATCATAAAATTGTATATAGTAAATATCCCCTTAATTGTGACAATTTTACCCTCAGGGGAGAAACTTTAAAATGGACTAGGAGAAAAATAGAGTAGACAAAGAGAAAGGGATTAGAAGTAAGGTTGAGGATAAAGGAAGATTATGGAAGCTTTGGGGTCTGGTGAGGAAGACAGGAGGGAATGAAAGAAGAATAAAACAGAAATAACAGGAAAAAATAACAACATAAAATTAGAAATAGTGTTTACATTTGTATAAAAACAAGAACAAAAAATTATGAAAAAGAGAAAAAACTTAAAAATAAATGGAAAAGCAAAAAAGAAGAAAATAGAAAAACAAGTTCCATTTCAGATAAAGTTACTGGTAGACAAAAGGTGTTGACAAAGCCCAGGTCTGTGCTGATTGATTGTAGCAGGCCAGTAGCAGAATTGTGGTGCTGGTGGAAAATCTCGGCAAACCTGGACCTTTAGTTCTGCTAAAGTTCAGGCTGCTTCTATGAGGCTGGGACCTGAGTTGTTCAGCCCGAGTTCTTCCTGATGGCTGGAATTCTCCTGATATTGGGAGCTGCTAGATGGAGCCAACCTGCAGATGCTTTGATTTCTGAGTTCAGTTGGCCCCTTTCCAAAGTGGTGACTGGCCGATCACCCTCTCCTGAGGGGTGTCTGAACCTAAATAACTCACAACCTACTGCAGCCCACTGCTCCATTCTACTGGTGTGTTTCTCTGGAGGCCATTAGTCTGTGTACATCTTCAGGTGCAAGTCACCCCTCACACGCCACAAGCTGGTGCCACTTGCCACCTTCCTTCTCTTCATTGTGGTCACCCTTCACTCTCCCCATGGACTCCAATTCTTGTTTCAGATCCCTGCTGGGCCCCAGGGACTCACTTCCCTCCTCCTGTCCCTCATGTTGCTACAGTCCAGCATCTGGGTTCCAAATATTGGAGAGGCTGTTTTTCTGCTGCTTACCATTCTGCCATCTTCCCAGAAGTCCAGAAATTGCTTTTTAAACTGCTTTATAATAACTTTCTTTCTGCCACTCAGGAATCTAAGAGGATGGTAACTACTTCATGAAAATTAGTTTGAGCTCTTCAAAACTTGCCATATAAAACAAAGACAGTCCCAATTGCTTTAATCAAAATGATCTGTTTCTAAAAATGAGTCCCATCTCCCATGAGACCACTCAGTATTAAAATGTGATTTAAAAGAAGGGAAAAGTGTTATGTGTTTGGGTTTGACTGAGAGTCTTTTGGGTCTTCTGTCCTCTGGCTACTTTTCCACCCTACCTGGTTCAGAGTGTCCTCAGGGAAAATCTGGGCTGACTCTGTCCCACCACTTGCCTTTAAGGATGAAACTTGGACTGAATGTTATCTCCAAGGCTTTACTTTGAAATCAATTAAATTAAAATCTGGGAGATAAATGATAAGTAGGATACCAATTTGGGTTGGAGGTGGCTGCTTACAAGGGTTGAGGTCCCAGAGGGCACATCCCTTTGGAAGCTGTAGCTTTGCCAGGTGGGAGCAGCCTTAGGTGGGCCTGGGTAGCAGGAGACTAGTGGCTCTGCCCACTGTGGTTCCTGACGTGGGATGGGAAGCTACCAGTCATCTACCTTCATGGTGATACTCACTTGGATCTTCTGTGAGGTCAGCAGGACTCCACGTGATTTTTTTCTTTTCTTTTTCTGTTTCTCTATTGTTTGTTTCCTAATCAGCCCCTTTCCTGGGGGTAGAGAATGCAAAACTGGTTATCTGATCAAATGGCTTTATTTCTTCCAATCTCCCTCCCCTCTGAGTAGAGTAATTATACCATCCCCAGTTGAGGGTGATGAGAATTTGAGATGCATAATTGTGTCTCATTTCAGTGCCTAATAGAAAATGGAGAATTAGTATGGCACCTTTCTGTTCAGTAAATTCATAATTACAGGCTTTGTTGTCACGCCTCATGCAGACCAGAGAACTGTTGATTTGCTGTGGTCTGTGAGTGCGTACAGTAAGGTGGCAGGCACACTTGCTCCAATGCATGACACATTCTCACACACGGACTGCTGAAAGGGGTTGGTAGCTGAGTTCAACCTGCACCTGCTTGTCTGGAATGAGGATTACCATCCCCGCTGGAATTCGGTTCTTGGCAGAGCTGTTTTTGAGAGCTGTGTTAGCCAGCAGAGCATATGGTGCCCAAAAGAGCAGTTGCTTTCAGACAAAGGCCACGGAGCAGATGCCACAGTGGGTTTAGATAAAGTCAGAAGAGAGGCCACATGTGGTAGAAAGAGCACTGGTCTGGGAGTCAGAGACATGAACTTTCCCTCTTCTCTATCTTTAACACACTTTGTGACATGCTGTGTGTTCATTTGATCTCTCTGGATATCACCTTCCTTGTCTCTAAAATCAGGGATTGGGAACCATTAAACTGAATTATCTCTTTCAGATCAAAAACATTCTAGAATCCCTTCAGATATTTGGACTTGCACAAGCAATTTAAGGGAAACTGTCTTGACTCTTATCGCTTGTGCTAAGAAGTACCCAGCAGGTACCATCCCATTATCATAATCTTCATTCCTCTAATCCTATTTCAATCTTGTTAACAATAACAACACCACCTACTATCACTTATTAAGGGTCTGGTTTGTGCCAAGCAGAGGCCCTGTGCCAAATGCTTACAGAGGTACTGGTAGTTCCCACTGACAGGTGTCACCTGCCAGGCAGGGCTCTGGGGATCAGAAGGACTCCCATTTTCTCCTGGTTTTGGTGGGTGATGTCCTGGGATTTCTGTACTTGAGACTCACATGAATTAAAAAGGACTTCCAAGTGCTCTATATTCTGGACCTTGGAACTGTGTATTGCTAGGATGTACATGGATTTTTCAGTGGTATAAATCTGCATTCCATCCCTAACTCTCTTTTTGTTGGTCAAGAAATGATTGTTGAACTTCTACTAGATGCTGGAAAAAGCTTTGGTGCTGTGGACACCAGTGAACAAGACAGAACCTGTGTGTTCATGGAGCTCACAGATGCTTGGGTCCAAAATCCTTCACCAAAGTTACAAGCTGCATAGACAAAAGTTGCATGAATCCTCGCTGGGAATCTTTGCTCTTCCCTTTTAGATTCACATTCTTTCCTTGGCTCTATGAATTTTAGCCTCACCTTTCCAGTGACATAGTGACAAGCCTTATGGCTTTCTGTTTTCAGCCCTGCCTTCTACCTGATTGTTTTGTGAACTGTGCTGTCTTAAGTATGACTCATTTTTGTCTACAGCTTTGCTTTGCTGTGCTCATTTTGTCATGTGGAACCCCCACAAGAAGGCCTTTCCTTTCAGCTCTGCATGTCCTCTCCAAGGTCATGGCTCAGTTCAGATTCCACCCCAGTGCTCCCCACAGCCTGCTCCTTGGTCCCTCACCCATAAATAGGAGGCTTCTTTCCCACAATGAACCTCCAAAACAATCTGTCACGTGGCTTATAACATCTCACCACATTCACTAAATTAGGTTCTGATGATTTCTTCCTGACGTGACCATGAGCTCTTTGAGGGCCCCCTCTTTGGTCCTGCAGTGTCTTCCATGTGTTGCGTGTGCTCTGAGTGAACATTTGTCACATGGATGAATGAATGAAGGCCCTTAATTTGTCTGTCTCTTGTTTGTAGTGGAAGTGTTAACCTAAAGGTGCTTTCCTCCATTCTTTTTATGTCTATTTGAAAAGATCTATATTGTTTATTAGGATTTTGGCTCACAATGCAAAGCATTTATTTTGTTTTCTTTTTTCTTCTCTGGGTGTCCAGCTAACCTTGTGTTTTATCCTTGCTGGGGAGATTTTCTGTTACTTGTGCTCTACTTTGTCCTATCATTTCATTTTGAGGAGTTTGGGGAGAGAGAAATTTCACAGAGCTGAGAAGCTCCCAAATAAGATATCAGAAATTCCTGCCCTGATGTGTTCCAGACTGGAAGAAATGTGAAACTGTCCACTGGAAACACATTCAGAAAACATCCCAGATAGAAATGAAGAAGACCATTAGGATAGACAGTGATTTTGTTCCATAAGGAGTTTATCTATCTATCTATCTATCTATCTATCTATCTATCTATCTATCTAAACAATGGCATCATAAAGCATCTTTTTTCCCTTTAATGAAAACTTCTAAGAAGAGCCCCCACTGTAGGAAGCAGCCAGGATCTGCCTTGTTAAAATGACCTGAGGGCTTGGAGCTGGGCTGTGTACCCAGAGGGCCTAGTGGCTATCACAATGGGAGGGGATGGAGGATGTGGGTTTTTAATTTGGCTTCACTACATCATCCAGCATAGGAGGTACAAAGGAAAAGTCCTCCTGCAGTAGGTCCAGACACAAGGCCAGAGGTGGAACCTGCAATGGACACCCCAGAACAAAATGTTCAGCTGGAGGTGTGGAAAATAGGAAGCACTGTGTCCCCTCATTCTTGCAAGGTCAGGGTCAATTGAGACAATTTAGAGTTAAGAATGATGACCCTGTATGGATATCCTACTTGGCAAATTGCATAACTTGTATTCATCCCATCCATAAAAAGAGAAGGATGATACATAACTTCCTCAAGCCTGCCTTCCTTAGTTGTAAAATGGGGATAACAATAGGCACATCCAGGTTCAGTATGTAGGGTTCTAGCAGGAAGTAAATGGCATTGTCAAGTTTGAGCAAAAGTTAATAAAAAGACTTCATGCAAATGTTCCTTCAGGGGCAGTGCTGTGTTTGGGCTCAGTATCAACGAAGGCCTTGATACTACCTCTAGGCTCAGATGGGACTCTGCGGGAGATCTTCTATAGAACCTGGCACCTGAGAAGCAGGGCAGAGAGGCCTGCCTTGGCTAGCATTGGAGGAGACTTCCAGCCAGTGGTCTTCTTACCCTTTGGCTTCTGCTGATGCTGCCTGCTGATGGTACTTTCATCAGCTCAAGAGCAGGGAGCCCAGTGGGGTAGGGTCCATAGGAGACAGTGCTTCTGGTCCAGAGAAGTTTGGCATGTGGGTATGGAGGAGCAAACGGAACATACCTAGTACCCAAAGGCCTGCTGGGGTGAAATGAGATGGTTGCCAGAAGGTGTGGGACAGTGGTCTGTACAGTGTCACATTGGTAGGCACATGTTGTTTCTTATCATCATCACTATTATAATGATGATGGTCATTATCATCATGGTCATCGTAGCCATCTTTACTATCATCACCAGTATTATTATTGTTGCTGAAGTCTCCACCTGGGCCTGCTTCCAGTCAGCTGTAACCACCTCACACACCCATTGTGGGGGCCCAATCATTGGCCTTCAGCTTTCCCTGAGACATTTCTCTACCTTGCATGCAGAATATGCTGAGTCCAGCCAGATAAACTGTGGAGTGCCATGGAGTCCTGTCCTGGTTCCCCCTCATCTCAGCCTTTTCTTTCTTCACTAGGGGAGACAGCCCTGTTGAATCCTGGCCCTCCGAGGGGACAGCTGTGTCCGAGTGCTGCTGTGTTGAGAGGACCCACCTGTGAAATGAAAGCCATGCCTTGGAACTGGACTTGCCTGCTCTCCCACCTGCTCATGGTAGGGATGGGCTCCTCCAGTCTGCTCCCCCGGCAGTCATCCTCACTGTCCCAGAAGCGGTCTTTTGTCACATTCCGAGGAGAGCCCACTGAGGGCTTCAATCACCTGGTGGTGGATGAGAGGACAGGGCACATTTACTTGGGGGCTGTCAACCGGATTTATAAGCTCTCCAGTGACCTAAAGGTCTTGGTGACCCACCAGACAGGACCAGATGATGACAATCCCAAGTGCTACCCACCCCGCATTGTCCAGACCTGCAATGAGCCCCTGACCAGCACCAACAATGTCAACAAGATGCTGCTCATAGACTACAAGGAGAACAGGCTGATTGCATGTGGGAGCCTGTACCAGGGCATCTGTAAGCTCTTGAGGCTGGAGGATCTCTTCAAATTGGGGGAGCCCTTTCACAAGAAGGAGCACTACCTGTCGGGGGTAAACGAGAGTGGTTCAGTTTTCGGGGTGATCGTCTCCTACAGCAACCTGGATGATAAACTCTTCATTGCCACAGCAGTGGATGGAAAGCCTGAGTATTTTCCTACCATCTCCAGTCGGAAGTTGACCAAAAACTCTGAGGCAGATGGCATGTTTGCTTATGTCTTCCACGATGAGTTTGTGGCCTCCATGATAAAGATCCCATCAGATACCTTCACAGTCATCCCTGACTTTGACATCTACTATGTCTATGGTTTCAGCAGTGGAAACTTTGTCTACTTTTTGACCCTGCAGCCTGAGATGGTGTCTCCCCCGGGCTCCACAACCAAGGAGCAGGTGTATACATCCAAGCTTGTGAGACTTTGCAAGGAGGACACGGCCTTCAACTCTTACGTGGAGGTGCCCATTGGCTGTGAGCGCAGTGGGGTGGAGTACCGCTTGCTGCAGGCTGCCTACTTGTCCAAAGCTGGTGCTGTGCTTGGCCGGACCCTGAGTGTCCATCCGGATGATGACCTCCTCTATACCGTCTTCTCAAAGGGCCAGAAGCGGAAAATGAAGTCTCTGGATGAATCGGCCCTATGTATCTTCATTTTAAAGCAGATCAATGACCGCATTAAGGAGCGACTACAGTCTTGCTACCGGGGTGAAGGCACGCTGGACCTGGCCTGGCTCAAGGTGAAGGACATCCCCTGCAGCAGTGCGGTGAGTTGGGGAGGCCGTGTGGCTGGGATGGTGGGTTGTGGACGATGAGGACTCTGGCCTTGTAGCCTCCATGGGGTGTGTATCATCCTTCTCTTTTTGTTCATGGGATGAATGCATCCCATCTTAGGTCTTATTGGACTTGGACTGTCATAACTAAAGTATCCTGAGTGTGTAAGAATCAGAACTGGAGCTGAAATGTCCATTTCCCATTGGTATACTGTTCTGTGTTTCATATTGGCTCACTGGTAATGGGAGGGAGTGCTGGGAAGAGCAGGAAAGTGTGTAGCAGATGTCCTAGGCACAAGACACAGTAAAGCCTGGGTTAGTTACATTGTGCCCTGGCACAAGACATGTGCTTACCTTTCCCACAGACCAAACCTGTAAATCACTTTCCTGGGAGGTTAGGATAAAACCATGGAACAGTGGGGAGAGGAATCGTTTCACATTTGGGATGGATGTGAGATTTCAGGAGCGTTATATTTTCAGCTCATTTTTTTAAGGAAATGGCAGATTGAGAGCAGAAAAGAGGTAAGAGGTGAGCCATATTCATTAAGCATCTTTTGTGTGCATGGTGCCATGGAAAAGAAATATTACAAAGTCAGGAGCATCCAGAAAGCAGCCCCAGGTGACAAAAGTGCTGTAGGAACACAGAAGGGGGAGTGTCCCACTCTGCCATAGGAGACACGCTTACCCTTGATCAGGGGCTTTCTCATGGCCTAAGGCCCTGAGAGACAGACCATCTTGCAGGGTGACCTCAGGTAGACTGTGTGACCTCCTGCCTCTCCAACCCTGCTCACATGTGATCCTGAGTGAAGAGTATCTTCCTTTCTGGGCATAACTTCTACTCATCTTTCAAAGTGTACTGTTCTGTTGTCCACGGTCATTCTTGAAGTGACCGAGGTCCAGCTCTAAGCTTCAAGCTTCAAGGTCCAGCAGTTGGCATCTTCTCTGCCCTTTGTACTCTCCTTTCCATTTTCCTTTTACAAATTATAAACCTAGTTTTCAGTCTATCTTGTGATCACTTAATTTGAGGAGAAGAAAGGAAAAAATGATACCAAAGAAGAGAAAACACTTACCAGGTTTGTCACTGTGCATTGACATGTAGACTCAGGCCTTTTCTGGTGGGCAGGGTTACTAGGTGTCTGGTTGAAATGAAAAAATCCCATTCCTCCTTGGAGGTTCTGAAAGCCAGAAGATCCCTAATGGAGGAGGTCCCATGGGCCAAGCAAAGAAGCCACAGATGGACAAAAAAGAAACAGGCAAGAAAATTTAGGGAACGCTGCCATCTGTTCAGTCCTAAATGGCAATTTAACCTTTGGGATTTCCTCCTGGAGCCCTTTGGGATAGTGGCTGATCTACTCAAGAGAGTCTATGAGACAGGGTTATGAATTTGGAGGAATTGCTCTCAAATGAAGACAGTCAGTGACAGGCCATGTAGGTGTATTACACACTCAAACACAGGTCATGGGAAGATACATAAGAATGTTGGTAAGGAGAGGATTCAGACAGAGCAGTGATAGTGGACAATTTATAATGAATGGAAATTTATTTCACATAGTCCTGATGGCTAGAAAGTCCAAGAGCAAAGATTTGCATCTGGTGAGAACCTTCTTCCTTCATAGTAGAGGGTATTACATGGTAAAAGGCCAAGAGAAAGGGAGAGAAAAAACAAGAGGAGTCTGAACTTGTCCTTGCCCCATTCTCATCATAACAGAATAGATCCACTCGGGAGGGCATAGCCCTCATGGCCTAATCACCTCTTAAACATCCTGCCTCTCAAAACTGATATGACAGCAATTAAATTGTAACTTGCTTTGAGAGGGGCCAGAAATTCAAAACTAAGCACTGGTTTATGCCTTCACTTTTCATTTGAGCTTTCTGAGACACAACAAAGTGAATGAATTGCCCAAGGTCACACATCTTGTGAGTGCATGGCAAAATCAGCACCGGAGGGAAAGTCCCCCTTGCCTGCTGGGTACACACACATGTACACATACACACACACCTACATGCTTGTATACATGCATTCAATACCCCTGCAACTGTGCACACATGCAACCTATATTAGAAAATGGTAAGTTTATGCTATGGACTCACTAAACAACTAATTCTTTTGAGATCAGAGGGTTGGCAATCTCTGATACTTCTCTGTAGAAAACTTGCTCAATCTTTTGTCTTTTAGGCTATGATTTTAGGAGCAAAAACATCTGCAGTGATTTTATGACTGCCACTGGCAGGTGTTTGTCCTGCCCTTGCTCCCTGCCACAATCCAAGAAGCCAAGTTCATCATGGAAATTTGCAGCACTGCAGATCCTAACACCACATGGTAGCCTTGGAGAGAACAGAGGAAACACAGCTTTGCAAGACAGACTAATGCCAGGACTGGGAGTAATAGAGCCAGATAACAAGCTTTTGATTTTTCTTTTTGGGTTTAATTAGCTCTTTCAAGTTAGAGGCGAGTTCAGGACCGAGAGTGGAAAGGAGGAAGCCAGAAACTCTGCGTAGGGCTGGGGCTGTCTCCTCAGCCAGGCTAAAAGAGGCCAGGCTGGCTTTTCATGCACAGTATCAGTTTCCTTTGATTTGCCTGATACCCGGGTTACTTTGCTTTGGCCCTCTTGTTACAATTCATTTGGACTTGGCTCAGATCACACATGTTTCACGCAACGCTGACACCAGCCAGGCCAGGCTCCTGAGCTGCCAGTGGAGTCTGTAGGGTTTTGAAGCCCAGCATTCCCTCAACCCATTCACAAAGCTCTTGTGCTGGTTTCTTTTTTATTTTTTCCTTTCCTTCTAGAGGCAGGTGACAGACAAGATGAGTTCTGGAGTTTGCTTTTGCCTCTAAGTCAGGGACTCCTTTGAGGTCTGCATAGCAGGAATTGAATCCCAGACAGCTACTGTCCTGTGGTGTTTCTGCTGTAGGAAAATCATGGCAGGTAAAGCTCAGGAAGTTGACTTTAAGGATTATGTTTTGTAGGGGAGGAGTCTCTTGCAGAGCTTGTAATAGTTGCACTTGGAGAATTTAAAAAGGCAATATAACCACTGATTAATTTTTTGGGTATTTCTTGTTCTAATTCTTTAAATTGGAATGCTCCTTCTAGTGTACTCATCAGGCTTTTGTGGACCCTTCTATTTTCCTGGGATCTGAGGCCTCCATAACTTGGAGCCAGGAGCAGCATGAGCCATAGACCCCTTATCTAACCTTACCAGGCCCTGCCATCCCCTGCAGGGATGGCTGTGCTTAGTGGGAAAAGGGTGGCATGGGGAAGAGAAGAGTCTGTGGAACTGTGCTTGGGGCTTCCGTGAAGCAATTGGTGGGGAATCAAGTTTGGCCATGAGACCGGAACTTACTGACCACAACCACCAGTGTTTCTGCTTCAGGAGAGCCAGGAAAGGACGACTGTGCTCACATCAGAGATGAGTCAGGCTGGCCAGGAGTGGCCTCACCATGGGAATGTGTTGCGGTCACTTAAGTACACACTGCAAATGTGAATCTCCAAGCTGTGGTTGGGTGTGGAGGGTAAGGAGCACCCTAGGAACTTTCTGGTATGTGTGTGGATGGGGGCAGCTCCACCTTTGCCTTCCGGGCCGTTCTGTTTCTGTGTCCTACTGTTTTTCTAGCCTGAATGGAGAGTGAGAATCCAGGAACAAATAATGTCTGGAAATTTCTCTAAGGATTTCATGGGAGCCCAGGCATACAGAGAGCCCTAGAAGGATCTTTTAGGAGTGCTTGTTTGTCCTCAAACTCAGAGAGCTAAAGACATACCTAAGGCCAATGTTCTGGTGGCTATCCAAGTAGGTGGTGATGACAGTGACTTTGTTTTTGTTTCTGTAGCTCAGCACCAGGGCATCTCTATCTGCCTCTTCTGTCTGCACAGCATATGACTGCAGGACCGAGGAGCCCACACAGTGGCATTTGTCATGTGCTGAGGACCCACACAGGCCAAGGTGACAGCTCCCAGCCATGTATGGCACTCAACATTTCTGACCTGGAGTGAGACAGCCTGCTGGAGAGTGTGCTGTTATCAACCCAAGTCTTTGTCTTCCATGGGCCAAGTGCCTAGTGTCCGGGAGTCTCTTGGGTGTGGTTGTCTATACCCCTCCCCCTTCCTTCAGTCTTCTGGGGACATCTCACTGAACACCAGCCTTTTATCTCCAAGTGAGCTAATGCACTGTGAAGCTTGATGGGTGGGAAAATGCTTGGCAATGGGCTTCCTGGTGGTGGATGTGAAGATCATGGGATAGCATCCATCTGCCCATCGTGCCCATCATTACAACCTCTGTGATGGCAGCAAAGCCTGAGGCCCTGGGAGTTGCCGGCAGTCTTTCCACTGAACTCTTCCTAAGTTTTGAACCAATAAAGAAATGGAGCAAGAGCCAGATGGTATCGGCTCTAGAGCTGATAAATGGGTAGAGGGCATGGCACTGAGATGAGTCCATGTCAGGGTCTTCATTACCCCCTTAAATTTGATTTTAGACTAATTTTGGATTAGAAAATTTAGTTCTGGGGCTGGGGATTTAGCTCAGTGGCATAAGCACCTGCCTTACAAGCACGTGGTTGTGAATTAGATCCCTGGTACCCTTAAAAAAAAAGTAGAAAATTTGGTCCTGTGGTGCTGAACCCTTCTTTATGCGTTAGTTCCCCTCACATGAATCGCATGTGTCAGGTCACAGTAATGTGAGCAAGGACTGGTGGCCACCAAGGTGTCTGATGGTAACACTTAGGCATTGTAGACCTTCTACTTGCTGGTTTTTGAGACTCTATTTCATTTCTTTTTCTGCATGACAGCAGAAAGAGCAGAGCAGGCAGCCTCTCCAGCTGAGAGGTGGAGGACAAAAATATCAAATCTTTCCTTCAGCACTATGTAACCAGTAGATAGGAGCCTACTGAGCATCGATTCTCACCCTGTCACCTCTCTCATGCCGTTTCTTAATGGCATACTAGGGGTAGTTGTCTGAATGGGCAGTTGTTGGTGCAAGGACTATCTGCATATTGAAAGGTACTTGTGATCCTGCACCCTAAATGGTAGGTATCAGTGGGACTGCCCTGGTACTGTAGCCTAGAGAAGCCTCCATGTTTCTGGAAGCTTCTAGGGGAACCACAGCTGGACTGAGCTCCCCTCTGACTTCCAGGTTTATCTGCCAGCCCTTCTGATCCAGTGAGGGTCACAGAGGCACAAAGGCCCTAGTTCGGCATTTTCAGCTGAAGTGTCATTCCCATTCCCCAGCATCATGAATCTCTGGGTGCAAAGAAGAGTCCCATCTTATGCACTCTGCAACTTACTGGTGGTTAGTCACATAGTCCTGGAGAGCAGATAGGGTGACCCTGTGGACTCAGGCTGGCCTTGTGTCCCAACTTGGAGCGTCACTCAGACTTGCCTGGCGCCTGAGATCCTGAAACTACATGAAAGGGAGCATCCGGAATAGCCCGGCAGCTGTCCCAGGTCTCATGGCTGTTTCTGCCGTCTGCTTGGGTGTTTTCTTTTCCCTGTCAGCAGGAAGCACCACTCTGACTTAGAGGGGCTTGTTTCCTGTGTTTATGCTTACCTTGCTGCTAGGCCAGGTTTGCTCTGTCGACTGGGCTCCATCCCCCGAATCCCCTTCCCTGCCCCCATTCTTCACTGCTCTCGCCACAGGCTGTAGCCCACTAGACACACACACCCTGCACCACACTCACACAGTAGCACATGCATCACAATCTGTTCTCCACTGGCCAACCTCTCTCCTCAGGGTCCTTGACTCATACTTCAGGGTCTGCTTCTAGTATTTAGGTGCTTGTCATCTGGCACCCCCAGTCTTAGTAGGATGAAATCTTCCTTCTCTCCTCTTGCCATCCTTCTCCCCAAGCTATTCAGGGACAAAACCTACATACCTCAGGAGTTTTTCAGCCGGCAGGGCTTATAGTGAATGTCCCATCCCACCAAGCATGTGTGGTGATTTGGGGTTCAGGAAGGTGACTGAGCCCTGACTGTTACGCTGGGTCTAGCAGTGGGTGGAAGTCTGAGTTGGCCTCCTAGCTGGGATATGTTCTCCCAGGTTGCCCACCCTGGAGGCCAGTGGGTCAGCAGGGAGAGTGTAGGACACAGGAATCCTACTACTGAGTTTTAACATAGGTGGCTGTCAAGAGACTTTAGCACGGAGCTTCCTGAGCACAGCATTAAGATGCGGGGCCTCAGTATACTAAGACATCACTTTATGCACCTGGAAAAGCAGGGTGCACACCTGTACTCACACCCACACGCACTGGCACACAGGCCTTTGCTCTGTTCTTAATGACTGACTCACTTTCTCAGGTGTCTGTCTCCCCACTCGATGATGTCTGTCTACTGCTGTCTGCGTCTCCCTCTTACAGTCTCGCTTTAACTCACTCACACTCACTCCCTGAGCGTTGTCATCTCCTGGCCTCTCTCTGTCTCCCTCTTTCTGTGACTCGCTTTCCCTCACGCCCACACACTACACTCAGCGGCAGATACAGTGAGATTCCTCTTGCACGTGCACACACATGCGCCTCATATTGCGTGCTGCAGTCCAGCCCAGATGGGAATCCAGCCTCTTGCCCATCAGCACGTGGAGTGGTTCTGTTTACCAGCCCAGCTGTGACTTTCTGGGTCTTCAATTCGTGTCACCCACATAGGGCAGGCTCTTGGCCAGGATACTGGTTTGAGAATCTGCTTCTTTGGTCCTAGCCAGTGCCAGCCTGTGAGATGAAATGGAGCTGGTGAACATTTCTGCTTTTGCTCTGATGCACCCATTTCATCTTCAAGAGGGAGCTGATAAAGTCATGTTAAACATGGCTTTAAAAGTATAAAGAGAACTACGCAGACATTAATAAAGAAGAAGGAGTACCTGGGATTTGTAGGGCACAAACACTTTCATAGCACCATCCTGAATGTCCACTTTTGTACTCAACAGTACAGAAAGGGACATAATATTACTAGGGTTTTATTGGTAGATTGTTTTCTCCATCAATATCTGCTTTTGAGGGTTTTAGGTTGTTTATGTTATATTAATATTCAGTATTCCAGGCCCTGGGATATGCCTCCTGTCACCTGCCTTCTCCTCACAACACAGGTTAGCAATGCCAAGTGAATGCTTTTGAAAGAGGGGCTGTATTTCTGAGCTACACCCTTCCTGCTATTATCTTCAGGTGTCCTTTAGCTTCTGCAAGGCTGAAGGGAATGACCACACATTAGCACAATGAGCTTTTTTTTTCATTAGAAAAGTTAGTGGAAAGAAGAACACAAGTGGTCACTGAGGGAGCTTTACACCATTGGCCTCTCAGTTTCCATCCTTCCTCCTGCCTGCCTTCTCCACCCACTGTCCACGTACATGAGCTGGGATCGGTGGAGAGAAGAAAATCCACACCCTCCTCACTGTCGTCACTGTGTCTCCATCCATGTTCCAAAATATAATGCGATTGTTTCAGCTGATTTATCCTGCATGCAGCAACATTACCCAGACCTGAGATGCAATGGAGGAAGATTGGTGGTAGCAAGAATGGGGCTAATAAAATTTACTCCCACTAACAAGGGAATGACCTACCCCATAATTCAGCCTGGTGAGCAGGGCCTCTGCTTCCCTGTACCCGCCAGAAAACACACAAACTTAATCATCACGGTGCTTCTCGCTTCAATTACAGTTCTAGTGGTGACTGAGGTTGTCTGCCGTAGATTCTGGGAGGGAAGGGAAACGGGATTGATGAGCTGGCAGTGTGGGATTTATCTGCCCAACAGGCAGCTGCCAGGGTGTCTGTGCTTTGGACAGGAGGGAAGAGGTAACACCTGCTGGGTTTGGGTTGATACTGTGCACTGGCTGGGAAGCTTCCCCGGGGTTTGCAGGGATTCAGTCTGAGCTACTGACTAGACCTGAGAGTGGTTGATGTTTGCAGAGTCCTAGGCCGCTTGCCAAGCTGGCACATAGATCTGGCTGGTCCAGATCATCCCCTAGGTCACTGTGCTATAGCCCTGGATGCTGGTTGGAGGGAGGAACCCCTGGGCTCTCAGCAGCCTAGCTAATGAGGAGCAGGTCACAGGTCCAACCCCCAGGCTCCTGACTGAGCTGCTCTTTGACTGCTTTGCTTAGCCAATCCCGGTGAGGGGTGCTTGCTAAAGCTCACAATGGGTTTCAACCAGCTTTCAGAAAGTGTGCCTGGATTAATGCCCCTCTCCTGGGAATGCAGCTCAAATTAGTGGCCTTTGTTCCCTATTAGAAGGCTAGCTTGTTATCATGATGAGAGAAAGTCCCCTTAGATATCTAGTGGCATTGGGCCATACTTGGTCCCAAAATAAAACAGAGATTTTGAAATGAGTATAAAAAGTAGTGTTGAGTTTATCCATGATTTCCCTTTTTCCTCAGGTAATTAGGTGCATTAATTAACCCAACCAATATCTGCATCGGTAACTTCCACTGACTCCCATCCTCTATCCTGAGTTTTGGTTCTCTCCCCTCCTTTTGGAGATGCTTGCACACCAGGCTCTTGATTCTTGAGAATCTCATCTGCGATTTGTTGGGTTGTTTTTCCAGCCCTGAGACACTTTTCACTAAGCCACATCAATAACATATTTGACTAACTAGGTTATTGTGGCTGTGGCTGTTGGCTCTCCCTCCCTTCCTCTGTACCCATTCATTTTCCTCACAATGTCATTGAAAAAGACACAATAAAGAATCACTCTGAAATGATGCATTAGTAACTAAGTGGATAAGGCCACATTCTCACTTTCTGCTTCCAGCATCTATGCACACAGCCTGAGTGCTGGGGAAAACCCTCACCTGAAACAGCACTTTCCTGGCTTGTTTTCCAGAGTTCAGCCCTGTAGGGTTGGCATGGACATAGAGCAGACCTTTGGGAGAAGGTCAGGAATTGGGAAAGAAAAAAGAAACCTTGCCCACAACAGTAAAGCAATCAGAGATCTAGAGTGTCGGGCTTTTAAAATTCTGTTCTTTTTTACAGAAATGATCTCTCAAACACATGGAGATATTTTGTAGGGTAACAGCCTTCCCAGTGTGGCTAAACCTGGGTCTCCTAGAGCTTCTCAGAGATTTCTATCCCTGGGGCTCACTCTTCTTACCTCCACTGCTGTGGGGGTAGAGGGGAGCACACAAAGTCTTCTCATGGTCTCAAGTGTGTGTTTTGTCTACTGAGCCCTGCTGTGTTTAAGAGCACCTTAGGGTCAGTGGCCATATTTGAGATATGGTTCCCAATAAGTGCATGATCATTATCTCCCTGTACAGCAGAGCTTTACAATGGGAACCTGTACTTAGACATGAGCTATTGAAGCTTAGCTGATCAATATCTCCTTTAGAAATAAATTCCATGTATGTAATTCACTGATTCCCTTGCTTCCGGTGGGGGCCTGCTGTGCTGTGGTCAGCTTTTGGTGTGTGTGTGTGTGTGTGTGTGTGTGTGTGTGTGTGTGTGTAGGTATAGGTGTAATTAATGAAAAGCAATTTAAGGCTGCTGAGCATGAAGAATCCAAAGACCCTTTTTCTGTCCATATTAGCAGACAATTCATGGATTTCTTCCTCATCCTCCATCTCTTTCTGCTCCTCTCCTATTTTTATTTTCTTTTCTTCTTCTACTTTCTCCTTCCCCTTCCCTTTTTTTCTTCCTTCTCCTCCTCCACCACTACTACTTCTTCTTCTGTTTCTGCTGCTGCTTCCTCCTCCTCCTCCTTCTTGTGGTACTGAGGATTGGACCAAGAGCCTCACATTGAGCTACATCTTCAACCCTTAAGGTTTTTTTTTTTTTGAGACAATCTCACCCAGTGCAAGTAAGGTAAAATTTTGTGATAAGGAGCATAAGTTATGATCTGGGTGTATTTTACCCAATCTTTCTAAGTAGCCCAGGCTAGGTTTGAATGTGGGATCCTCCTGCCTCAGCCTCTCATGTGCTAGGATTACACACATGCACTACTGTGGTGTATTAGTTACCTTTCTTGTGGCTGAGACATAATAGCCAACACTCACGACTTAAAGGAAGAATGGTATAATTTGGCTTGCAGTTTCAAGGTATTCATTCACTGGTTGTCTGGCTCCAAGCAGGAACATAATGGGTGGGAGAAGTGGTGGTATAAAGCTGCTCAGTTCATGGTGGCCAGGAAGCAGAGTAGTGAACAGAGCAGAGAGTAGAGACTGTATATTGACCCCAATGTCAAATCTCTGTGACTCCTCTAGCCACACCCAGAAGCATGCTTTATGAATCTGTTAGACATTTCTTAATCCAATGAAGCTGACACATCTAGATTAGAGGTCTATGTCCCACCTCTCTTTTTATTTTCAGTTGTGTTTTCTTTCACAGCTTCAGATCTCATTTCTTTGGGACAGATGGACCCAAGAAAGGAAGAATCCCAGCTTTTAAGGTGTGGCCCAGGGCCTCTTTGGAGGAAAGAGATGGCTGTGTCCACATTTTGGAGATGGCAAAAGACAGAGCTCCCATCCTGTGCTGTATTTTGCTTTTTCCAAGCCTGGAAGGTGCTTTGAGCTTGCCCTCTAGCATCCCCAGAAGAGGCTCCTGCTTTACACCAATTTTTTTCCTCTGGACTGAGAACTTGGCGTTGTATTAACTCCTTGTAATCTGATAGGGAGAAGCACTTCACTCCTCAGGTCTTGATTTCCTCTTCTGTGAAGTAGGATTGTCAAATATCATGATCTTGAGTTACATTCTTCCCTGGAACAGCATGCTATGTCGAAGATAGTTTGTGTACTGTACCCTAACACAGAAATCTTGGAGTTGAGCCCAAATCCACCCTTTGTAGGAAACCTTGCCTGTTTCCTGAGACAGTTGGTGGTTTTGCCCTCAGTTCTCCTCTGGGTACAAAATTGAATCAGGTCATGGATGACCTGTTTTGTTACAACCTAAGTCTGCCTCCCCTAAGAGGAAAGGGGCAATTGGAACAGAAAAAAAAACTTTCGTAGCCTCTCCTAGTGCTTGATCCCCTTAAACCCACTGAAGCAAATTAGTAAGTGAAGAGCTATAAAAAGTATTGTCTCTATTGACTCAGGTTCCTGCTGAAAGAGAAGAATTCCAGTTGACTAAGGGACCCCCAGTTTGATGGAAAAAGGCCCCCCAGTGGATGAGCTTGGGCTGATCTCATGCCTTTTTTCCAGTTTAATGAGTGGGAAGGCTAATGTCCCAATTTCAAGGGAAGGTGGGGACTGACTGCTCAGATCTCTGTGCATGAGGCTGGACAACACTTCCTCATTCAGAAAAGGCAGAGAGCTGGTTCCCCTCCACTCCCAGGGATTAAGAGGCTTCTGTTTGCTTCTAGGAGATGCTCACAGAGCAAGGGGAAGACCAGGTCTGGCTTGGTGTTTTCCATCCCAAATCCCAGAGTAGCCAGGCAGGAGTGTACATGGGTGTAGCAATTGCCTGTATTCATCCACCCTACTATGGTACCTGGTCTGCTTTTTAGAGTCTGTTTAGAATATTAGTAAACAACAGATGCCTAGGGTAAGTGGGCCAGCCTGTGGCTATGGAAGAGCCTGTGTCCCAGAGCTAAGCTAATTGGCCCACAGGGGCATGGACCTGCTGACCTGTGCCTCCTCGTTAGCACTGCCTTTGCACCACTGAGCTCTGGTGCAGTTCTGACCTTCCCATAATAAGGGCTCAGTAGGGTTTCTGCAAAGGTGGGGCAACCAAGGGATGCAGCTAAAACAGCTCCATGTAAGCAGGGAGGTGTGTGAGGAATAGAGAAGAGGCTGTGCCAGCTGGGTGATTTCAGGTTCAGACACCAACCCCACCTCGTCCTCTGTGGTCTTTGAGATGGATTGGCATGGTTGTCAGGGTGATGAATGTTTCCTTAAGAGCTTGACATTAGGGTGTGGGGTTGGAGGGTGAGGCTCAGAATTCCCAAGGGAGCTGCCTAAGCTCCCAAGTCTGTCTCCTCCTCCAGCTCTTCTCAGGGAGTCTCCATAGACACCACTAGTCGCTTCTGGCCTCTATGGGTGACTGCATTGCCCCCAAGCCTGGGGACATTGCTGGAGGAAGGACACAGGCAGTATTTAAAATCCTCTTTCCGTGGAGATGATAGAGCTTTTCAGAGTGCCAGTCTCTCTGTGGAGTGGGAGCAATTTCCCTGTAATTGGTAAAGTAACCGTAACTGCTCTGTCATTTGTATGTAGTGACACGTAATTGCATGGTAACCTTTGCTGCGGTGCGCAAGAGAAGCGCCATAAGCTATTAGACTGTAATTCGGAGTGTCAGCTCAGGCTCCCTGCACCACCTCAGCAGGCTGCTGCTGCTCAGCCAGCTATGGGGAGGCTGTGCAGGGTCCCTTGGCACCCAGGTTCCACCAGGGGCTCTGCTCCCTAGTGTTTTCAACAACAAAGCACCCACCACGGGCTGGAGGTCAGACTTCCTGAAATTCCACCCATTGCCCAAAGAGGTATGAAGATGTAGGTGTTCTGATCAACTCCAAGCTTTCTGATGGAGTGAGGGGGCATGGAGTGGGGACCCCCAGATTTGAATTTGCTCTATCTGGTAGATCCAAATGACTGTTCCTTGGTTCCTTCATCTACTCCATTCTGACTGATCTTTAAGAAGAATCCCTTATGCTATTTCACCTTGACAACATCAGCACCTTAACCTTGATAATACCCTTGAGGTGGATATCACGCATTTCCTCAGATGCCAAGACTCACAGTGTTTATCTAACTTTTCTAATGGTGCCAGGCAATAATAAAGCCTAGCATTCTCATAGCATTTACCAAATGGTAGATACTGTTTTATATGCATTAAATTATTTAATGTTCACCATGGCACTAGGGACTATGTACTATTTTTATAACCCTCACTTGATAGGTGATTGAAGAATCAATCACCTATCAAGGGGTTAAGTGACTTTCAAAGGTCACACAAAGTAAGTAACAAAAATAGGATTCAAATATAGTTCTGCAGGTAGCCACTATGAAACCCAGGTTTTATCTAACTGTCTATCTGTCCTTTTAGCCATCTATCCATTCATTGATTGATCCATCAATCCATCTATCTATGCAGACAGTCAGCCATTCAGTTATCCATCCATCCATCCATCCATCCATCTAATACATGTTTCTTAACCTGCTATTAATTGGGCACTAAGTTAAAAGAGCATACACAGATACATAAAGCATGTTCTCAGTTCTTGAACTCATAGTCCCTGGAGTACAGCGGATCACCCATCTTAATTCTGTGAGAGCTTCAGGGAAGTGGAAAGGAGATACAATATCCTCTTGATAAGAGCAGGGATCCATCAGGTCTGTGGATGGATTGGCCAAGTAGTTGCCCCATTTTTTCCCATGTGATGAATTGTTAGGTGCCTTCCATGGAGTTGTTCTCTAATTAGTAAGCAAATGATGGTGGCCATGACTCATCCATGGGTATTCGTGGGACTGGCTGAAGGAAAGCCCATCCATGGACCCATGTAGGAGCTTCTGATTACAGTTGAGTCTGTTTCTGGATCCTCTGGCTATGGCTCCCATCTTGCTGTTAATGGGGCCCAGGGGAAGACTCTGACAGCCCAGAGAAGCCACTGTCCTCTGTCATCTAAGGTGCTCAGGAATCCCCACCACCCCTCACCTGTTGATCCTTTTACCAGTAAGCCTGGTGACCCCACCATCTGCTTTCTCTCCCTTTCCTGCTGGATCTATGAGCCCTGGGGACCTTCATGTTCCTCTTCCTATGCTATTATTACCTGTGGCTGAAGCTCAGGAAGCAAATTAAGACTGCTGTCTGCAGCGACTCTACCTATAGTCTGGGCAGAATTTCTAAAGCAATCAGCACACAGGGTCTTCCATTGCTGAAGTGCTGCTTGTTCACAGTTAGTTGCCTCTTGTGTGGCCTCATCCAGTCATCACCATGGCCCTGGTTTGCCATTTGGTGAAGCAGGTGATACATCTAGGGGACATCTGAGCTACCATGCAACCTGTCCTGTGATACGTTTCCACCACTCCTCACACCATCACCCCTTGAGGAAACAAGGAATAAAGTCACTTCCTGCCACGGTGGGGAGATCTCAGCATCCACGCAGTTAAGCCCAGTTCATATGCCTCAATCACATCCTCATCACCTGTAGTCTTATCGAGAAGGAGAAACTGAGTCATGGGAAGCCTGGGGAGAAAGATGCCATTGTCCCAGGTGCCACTTTATGAGCCCTAGCTGCGTCTTTTGCCTCATTCACACCCAGTGACAAGCTGGGGTAGGCAAAGAGCTGGGTGACTGTCATGGTACAGATGAAGAGACCAAGCCCCTGCTTCCTGGTAGGGAGCTACATGAGCTGAAGATGGTCTGCACGGAAGGGCTGCCTCCCTTCCTTCTGGAGCAAACATCCCTCAGCCAAACTCTGGCTGCGTGAGGTGCTATGTGGAAAGAGGCCCACAGGTCACTGACTTTTGCCTTAGAACAAACACAATTTAATGATGCAGTGGCCCAAATGTATGCTGTCTTTTTGTAGGTGGCTGTTGATTTGTTTGCATTTTGACTAGCTAAAGGGAAAAATTGTGTTTGGAACTAAAACAAAACCAAACAAAAAAATAATTCAGGGGGCTGAAATGGCTTACCACACCCAGAATAGTGAAGAGTGTGTGTGTATATGAGAGGCAGTGTGGAACTATGGAGCATGGGTGCAGCCCCCTGCCTCAGTTTCCCCCTTTGTAGAGTAGGCAATTGTTCTGCCTCATCTACTTGGAAAATGGGTCATGTGGATAATGTACAAAGTTTTCTGATGGCCAAGGTCCTGATGCACAGGCGAGGTCCCAGAAGTGGAGGGCTGCAGATTTTTTGTAAGCTGAAAACAGCCAACATTCAAGGGCTATGAGGATTTCTAGCCCCCAAGGCTGCCTGGTAATACCTTTAGGATGCTGTCATTTCCTCCAGCAAGGAATGGACATCACTTTCTCTAACCTGGATCTTCTCTTCCTTCCTTCTTTCCATCCCATTCCCTCCTACCACTCATCTCCTTCCCCATGTCCTCGTTACGGGATGAATGAGAAACATCAGACTAGACTTTGATTAAAGTCCCTCCTAAATTTAACTCCTGCGGCTCTTAGTGGGACAAGCGAGAGTTGCATTTGGTCTGGGCTACTGGACCAGATGATGTAGGAGAAGCCAGAGGCTCTCAAAGGCAAGGAGCAGGCATCTGCTGTGCTCATGGCCTGCTTGCCCTTTCCCCTATGCACCAGGACTGCCCTACTGTGGGAAGAAGCAAGGGAAGGGTCAGAGAAAGCTTTTGACGCTCAGCACATTCCCTTCCCTAGTTGGATGATGCCTGCCCACCCCATCCCCTCTTTCTGGAAGGGAACAGAGGAGCCCCAGGCCCTGGAGAGCCGAGTTGGCCACTTTCACATGGCTGTGCTGGCAAGAGCCTGCCTGCTGTTCTCCAGATGCCTGTTGCTTTGTCTGGAGCGAAGCCTTTAAAAATGTGACACCTTGTATTTTATTTCACTCCTTTCTTTCTCTGAAAGGTCCAAAGATGTTTATGGGCCCAAACTCAATAGGCTTTATGGTAGCCCATCAAAAAGCAGGGATTGTTTCCTTCATCTTTATAGAGTACAAAATAAAAGCACAGGAAGACAGAGAAACTCTTCTGAGGCCACACAGGAGCTCCAAAAAAATGGTGGAAAGTCCAATAAGTTTCTAACACCTCAGAGAGGCCTAACTGAGGCCCCTCTCCTTGGTAAGGCACACTAGAGGTGCCTCACTAGTAACCATGGGGTCTGCATATTCCCTGGTTTGACAGAATCTGTCAGGGACCCTACTTTTCCATGAAGACCTGTCTGTTACATTGGAAACTGGCGACCTGGTGTGGAGAAGGAGGAGACCCAGTGAAGGTGTGGTAAGGAACTGGCCCAGAAGCTTTCCCTTCTGGCTCCTGACTCCTGAGATTTAACTTTCTGGAGTCCAGGAGAAGAGCTGGGTTGGTGTAACCCACAGGATATTTCCAGAGTAGTCACTTTAGGGGATATTGACAGATATTCTGGTCAATAATAATTTGGGGATGAAATGTTTGCGAAAGAATGAGAGAAGCTTAAACATATTACTTCTCATCCTATAGAAATGAGGATGTTTTCCAGTAGTTTGCCCAAAGCACTCTTTTAGGTGGAGCATCCTGGGGAGCTTGAGTTCCACAAATGGAGCTTTGGGAAACACTAATGTATACATGACAAAGCTAAGACGACCCCCTGGTTCTTGTGCTCTAACAGGGAGCCTGAGACTGGACTCGTAAATGGCTGCTCAGAAGCTGATGACTGGAGATTCTTCCTTTCCCCAGCTGATTGTCCAAGTTTGGCCTTTGCTGTGATACTGTGATTGACATTCATGCATCTAGTCTTATTTTACTCTTTTGAGTCCTCACTGAATGTTTGCTCTACAGGAGAGTGTAGGTGTGAAGACCATTTACTTCCCTCCTGTGCCTGAGCTGAGCTGTCGGGAGCCCATGCTTACCAACTGTTGGCTTATTGCTTTTCCAGATGACAGTGACAATGAGCAATCAAAACCACCAAGATGGTGCCTTGGAAGGGTTGGAATATAGCCAGAGGGCAATGGCATCTGGTGAACAGAGACTCTCAGAATCTCTGTGTTGTCTGTATGGTCCTGCAAGTACCCACCTAGATAACTAGACGGGCTACATATTGTCTCTGCAATCATGATTTCCACATGCAAAAAGAAGGATTTATATCAGAGGATTCATCACTAAAGATGCTTTTAGCTCTAAAGTTCCCTGACTTCATACCTCTGCCAACTTCCCTGATGTTCTTTCCTAATTTTTTCTCTCCTTTAATTTTCAGCTCCTAACCATTGATGATAATTTCTGTGGCCTGGATATGAATGCCCCCCTGGGAGTATCTGAGATGGTGCGTGGCATTCCCGTCTTCACGGAGGACAGGGACCGCATGACTTCTGTCATCGCGTATGTCTACAAGAATCACTCTCTGGCCTTCGTGGGCACCAAGAGTGGCAAGCTGAAGAAGGTAGGAATGAGATGCAGTTTAAGTGATTGTGAAAACAATCTGTCCCCACAGTGATGGCTGTTATCTCGTGGCTTGTTACTGCTGTGAGCCTTGTGGGTTGCTAGGACTTGTTTAAACTGAGATATGCTGCTGTGGATGTCATGGTGATCTCTGTCTTTTCTCTGCCTTTGTTCTGAGGTTGTTATGAGACCTGTACACTCACTTTTCTTAGAACCGGCATGCACAGGAGATGTGTTAGCCCTGCCTCATTAGGTTGTTCCAAATGGGGCACTCCGTTTGCATGAGTCTTGAGCCCTAAGGCAAGGGCTTTATTGGGTCTGGTGGTTGGGTAGGTGGGGGTAGGGGTATGTCTGCTCCTTTTACTTCAACCCTTCTGGCTGGTGCATCCATCTGGAATCCATTCAGGGAACAGATGGAGGAATGCACAGACCTGCTCAAGTTGCTAATGGAGGTAAGAGCCAACTTGTGGGATAAGGAACCACAGATGCTAGGGGGGCATAGAAATTGTTAAAGGTAGAGTGAAGTGGTACGATCTGAGGATCTGGCCTGTCCTCCTTGTACCACAGAAGCTGGTTGATTTCTACGGCACCAAGTGACCCTGGCCTACAGGCAGTGTTGGGAGTGTTCTCATCTCAGTGAGAGGGAGTAGGCACCATAGCATGCCCTCAGTGATGAGGACTAAGCATCTAAGCTGTAGGTCCTGTTTTCTGCAGCCCAATACCTGCACTTCAGCCCATTCCTAGGAAATGTTGCTGATCCCATTTGGAGCTCCTGTTTGTCTCATTTAGGCTGCATTAGGCTCTTTGAAAATTGTATGAGTCACACTAAGTGAAGAGGCATTACATGATGAAGACAGAGCTTTGATTCCTACGTTTTTCTTTGGTGCATTTCTGAGTATCAGCTCCAAATGGTGAAGGGAAGAGTTCTGTTCAAATCTAGAAGGCTCTGTGTATTTTACTCTCCTGCTCTCTAGCAGCCCAGAAGTCATTTCTTTCTGTGGATTAAGTATGCTCCCAGCACAGGTCATGGGTCTGGATTGTGACAGGGTGGAGAGTGAGAGGCAGGGAGCAGCATGAGTGGGGAAGCTGCGTATGAGTAATACCTGGAAAAGAAAACCATGTACCCTGCTGAAGCCCAGGGCCTCGGCAAAGATGATGTGTGCAGTGTACTGCGCTTCTTGTGGTGCCCAGGAAAAGGTGCACCTCATTTTAGGTTACTGCCTTCACTGTCACAGCTGAAAATAGTTTTCTCATTGTCTACACATCTTCAGGCTATATTTCACAGGTCCCTGCCCTTTCTGCAAAGAGCATAGTAAATATAATTGAACCATTTCTTGCTGCTGTGACTCTTTATGATATTTACTCACACACTCAAATGAATTTCCTGGACTCCCAGAGAAGATGCTGCAAAGCATGGGTGTGTCTAAAACACAGCTCCTGTGATTGTTACAGCCTTCCTGGTTCTTCTTCTAGTGCATGTTGTTACTCATCACTTCCAGGTGACTGGAAGGAACATGGGTCAGCTCTCACACTTCTCCTCCTCCCTCACTCTGCACCTTGAAGATCTCAATGGGCTAGGAAATCAGAGAACCAAACTTTGTGTCCAAAGAGCCTCAGTACATATTGAGGAAAGAGCTGCCTAAACTTTTGAACAGGAATGGACCTGGTGGACATTTCTGTTGGTTATTTAGATGGTTCTGATTTGCTATTAGTCAATAATTTAAGTTTCTTGGAAAAGTGAACTCTAAATCCCAAAGGCATTAATGTTATAGTTTGGATCCTGAATGTCTCCCAAAAGCTATGTGTTAAAAACTTGGTGACTCAGGTTGGTGGCACACAGCTATAATCCCAACACTTGGGAAGCTGAGGCAGGAGAGTTCTTGCAAGCTAGAGACCAGCCTGAACTGCATAGCAAGACTCTGTCTCAGAAAGACAGAACAAACAAACAAGCAAACAAATCCTTAAAAAACAAAACAAAACAAAAAAACTTGGTGCCCAATGTGCCACTATTAGATGTTGAAAACTTTGGGAGGTGTGGCCCACTGGGAGGTCCTGAGGTCATTGAGGGCATGCCCTTGAAAAAAACTGTGGGACCCCAGTGCCTTCTTTTTTATGCCACCACATGCACCTGCCATGTTGTACTGGCTCACCACAGTCAAGAGCAATGGAGCCAAATGATCGTAGACTGGACTTTCCAAAACTAAGCTAGAGCAAACTTTTCCTTTTTATAAGTGAATTTTCTCAAGCATTTCATTATGGAGATAGGAAGCTGACTGACCCAGTTACCATATACAACTCATACAACGGAACATATGTTAAGTAGCTTTGCTTGCTCTTAAAGGTGAATGAGTACCACTGAGACTCAGTAATAGGTAGCATTTTGAGATATAGGGAAACTATTCCCCTGTAAGCCCAGTCTCCATGCCATGGAGAAGTGATTTCCTCCATTGCCTTAAAAGATTCACACATACACATCACATCAAGATACACATCAAACTTTCACCAGCTGTCAGATCGTGTACTTGCTGGCAAGACAAAAGAGATATTCGGTGAGAACTTGTTTTGTAATTGTCTGAGCTGGTTAGAAAAATGGTGTCAGTGAAATCAACATCAAGAGTTCAGTGCACTTAACAGAAAAGACAATTATTAAGGGAAAACACTTGTCTCCTGGTCATGGCCGAACTATGAACCTGAGACAGTGGGCTCCTAGATGTGTGCTGTGGGTCCCTGGGTGGAACAGAAGCAGATGGTGGCTGCAAGCGCCTGTCCTTTCGCAAGGAAGCCAAGTGCAGTGACTAGAGACAAAGATACTCCAGAACCAGGGTGAACAAATTCTCCATTGAAAACCTTCATGGATCAGGTGTGGAGACCAGGCAGATGGTGACAGGCAACACCTGCCAGGCAGACTTGGGCTTTCTAAGCCCTGCACTGGCATTTCCTATTTTTTCTCTAGTGGATTTATAGGAGAGCAATTCTCTTTTGGCCGTCTGGGACATTATATTTAATTTCCAGAGCAACAGTAGGGCTGGTGAGGCATAAACATCTGAAAGCTAAGCATACAAGGGTCGTGGGGAGGGGAATGAGCCATCCATCCTCCTGGGGAGGACCATGCCTTCGAGGCAGCTAAACTTTCTGCTCCACAGGCTTAGAATGGCAGTCTCTTAATAGTTTTTCTCAAACCTAGTGACCGCTTCTGCAGTCATTAGGTTTATCAGGTCCACAGTTGGTCACCTTTTGGGCAGAGGTCCAGCTATGACTAGCTCAGGGCTCTGGGAGAGTTTTGCAGCAAAGTTTTAAGAGTAGTGTGAGAGTAATGGAAATGTACCCGTAATTACAGAGCTGGCATCTCTGAGCCCTGTAATAATCTCCTGTGTGTATCAAGGACCTTTCAGGGTTCTCTGAGACATGACAAGGACTTGGAGTGAGCAGACTGGGTGGAAGGGGGATTAGAGGTTTGCCGAGAGTGAAGGAGTTCACTGTAAATTTTAGGGGCTCAGGAGCTAGATTGCAGCTAACCATAGGTGCTCTCCAAATTACCGACTTTTCATTGTGTTTGAAAGGCATGGGCCTCCACTGTGTGCAGTCTTGCCACTGATAATCATAATTTCACTCTTCGAGTGCACCCATCACATAAGGCAAGGGGAAAGGAGGTGAGATAAGTGCAATTTAGATGTCTTTTGTATTTTCTGCTGTGGTATGTGTGTGGGGGGTGTGTGTGTGTGTGTTATGGCTGGGATTGGCAGCCTTTTATGATGGCGAGTGTTAAAGGTTTGTACTGTTAAGAAACTTGGCATATAAATGCTACAGTCATCAAGAGATGCCGAGGGACTTAGAAATAACTCACTGACTATTAAAATTTCAACTTCAGGTGGAAATCATAAGGCAAACACCATCTGGACTTGCTTTAGAGTATTGCTATAAATCTGAAAACCTTTGGCCTAAGTTGGGGTAACTAGGTCAGGGTTGTGTCAGAAAGACAAGATTTCCGTAACGTATTTCTGCTGAAATCCTGTCTCTACCTCTTTCTTTCCCTTCACTAAGTGATCATATTTTATGGCAGCTGCTCAGCAGTGAATTACTGCCTGACATTATTAGTGAGAGAGACTAATGTTCATTGTGGACCAAAACATCATAAACTTCCACTTGAGGTGTGATCGCTCCTTTTGTTTTGTGATTGAGTCTTTCCTGGGTTTTTTTGCTGGGTTAAACTGTTCATACCTAAGGGGAGGAGCACTTTGTGGGTGGGTGCTAGCTAAATAAAGCATGGCCTAGTCTTGCTGTGAGGCAGTGGGACAGGCAACCATGTGTATTTTACATTCCATGCCAGGCCAGCTTCTGAGTGGGACCTATGTGTGTGTCTGAATATAGAACCGATACACATATAAAATGCATAATCATTCTTATTGGCAATGGCCATGAAGATTAATTTAATCATCCCAATCCCTTCCCCTCCTCCCAGATATGTTTTAAAATTGATTTGCTCATGTTCCCCAGGCTGAGTTCAGAAAGTGAATGAAGGCCATCGTAGAGTGGAGTGGATGGAGACGCACGTAGGGTTGTCATTTTGCATACTATTTCTCAAGAATGAATGATGGGTGTGTCTTCAATGCTTGGTCTCAAAACAGTATCAGGTCAGCTGTTCTACCCTACCTTTGCTACTTCCTAAATATGTCTAGGAATTCATTTTTAAAATTCCTCTAGAAATTTACATTCACTTGAACTAAAAATAAGTTCATACCATGTAAAGCTCTGTGGATGGGTAGGATTAGTGGGAAATAAAGCAGGGGTACGATGCTGGAACTCCACATTACCTACCCCTGCATGGGGGCTTGTCTGGGTAGGATCTGCCCTTGATCCCGGTGTGGTGCACCAGCTCTCTCATGCTGTGCATTTCTCAAAGATGGACGAGGTTAGGCATGAGCAGAAATGCTCAGGAAATCGGCAGAATGGGTGCTGACCAATTTTCATGATAGAAAAAGACCATGTAAGCAGTTTTGTTTTTTAGTTGTTTTCCCTGTATTGCTTTGTATTTTTCACCCTTAGTTTTTCAAGTATTGAGCCTGCTTGGATCTTAACCTGTGGTCTATATACTTGAAGGGGGACCTGAGGATATCAGAGATCCAGGCAGTGCTGGGGGACACCCTCCTTCCTCTGAGTTCATGTCTAATTAAGGATGGAGAGATGGCCATTCTGTCATTGTCCTTCTAGCCTTGTGACCCCAAAGCTGGCCCTTCAGACCAATGTTCCTTTTCCCCCTTTTTCTCACCTTGCCTCAGTGTCTTATGCTGTATTTCAGCTTCTTTACCTGGTGGGTAAGAGCAACTAAGCTGATCACTGGGCCCTTGGACATCTTTTGTGCTCGTGAATACCATTAAGCCCTCATCCAACCAGCTTTTTGACATAAGTGTTTCTTTACTTCCCTATCTTCTTAGCATTTTGATTTCCCTTGATCCTGCCCATGGAGCCGACCTTCCTTCCCTGCATATGACTGGGATCTCAAGTGGTCATTTGGAGCTGACCCAAACAAGTATGAGGAAGTGTCCTTCTCATGGTTTTTGTGCAGCTCTTCTCAAGCCAGTTCAGGCCGATAGCTGGGCCTTGCTGCCTTCCCCTCTCAGTTCCCTCTGGAAGCACACATTGAAATCTCCAGCACACAGGACCTCAGGAGCTCTTGCCACATTCCTATCTAAATGATCATTGCCAGAACACATGATTTAAGGAGATTATTTGAAATGAGTTTTGCCAATTCAAGATTTATTGATGTATGTGCCACTTTTTCGAATCATATGTGTGTATATACACTAGTGTAGAAAGATCCTGATCATAAATTAAAATGCAAAGGCATTAAAATTGAAGAGAGTGCTGCAGAAACATCCCAAATCATAGAGCATATTCAGCCAGCTGATACACAAATGTCAGACATGCCAGAGGAATTTATCCAGTGACACATGCAATTGAAGTAAAATATTGTGCTTTACAAGAACATATCATTAGAATGAAAACTAGCAGCATATCAGGAGTCTGGCCATGTAACCAGGACAACAAAGATGGGAGAGGATGAGAGACATGGTGTGTACAGGGAGAGAGAGGAGTTAACAGGCAGGAGAAGCAGGCCCTGGCAGTAAAGGTCCTTTTACTGCTGCATGGGTCCCTGTTGGGCGATTCTGGATGGAAGTTGATACAGTGGAGGCTCTTGGCAAGGACAGAACCAAGGAAGAACATTGTCATTGGAAATTGCTATGATTCTTTCCCTACTTTGATAGCAAAGGTGGCGGCATCTGGACTGATTTGCAGCCTACCAGCTTACCCTCTGATTTGGGGTCTGTTTAAGAGTCCTTTCTTATTGTTAGGAGACTTCTTTGAATTTGGCCATCAGGCTTGCTGCTTGAGGGTGTCATAGTGATTTTTCCAACAGCTTTGGCTTCTCAAAAAGCATCTACAGTGACTTTTTAAGAGCATTGTCTTAGTCTTCCTCTCATTCTTCATAGCTTCCATCCTGATCCAGGTGACACGGGTTATGTGGCTGTTGGGAGTTTTGGGTTCTTACTGAATTTATTGGTTCTTTTCCTCTATGAGAGCTATTCACACACAGTGAAATATGGCAGCTGGCTTCTCCAGAGCAAGACACACACACACACACACACACACACACACACACACACAACCACATGGATGGAGGGAGAGAGGGAAAGAGAGAGAGAGAGAGAAACTGAAGAAGAAAAGAGCCATTGTCCTTCAAACCTAACCAGCAGTGACATTCCAATACTTTTGCTGTACTCTTGGAAGCCAGCTACTCTGTCCAACTCACACACTTGGGGAGAGTGTTCCCTGATGGCCTAAAAACCAAGAGGTGGGGATCCCTGGGGATCATGGAAGAGGCTGCCTACTATGCTAAGGCTTTGTGTCTGGGCCATTGAGAACTGAACCAGTGCTTTTACAGGTCAAGTTCACATTTAGAGGTGAAGAGAGCGTGAAACCTTGCTCAGGAACAACAGTGGACCACATACTGTCCTGTCATAGAAAAGCTCCTTGAGGTTTTGATTGTGTAAAATTGAAATCAGAGATGGAAGGATGCATGGGGGGAGGTGGAGTGGCCTGCACTATTCCCAGCCAAGTGCTTGGCTCAGGCTGAGTTCTGTTTAGCTGGATGATGGCAGTGCTTTGTGCCTGAGTGTGTTGGGGCAGGACAGGTGGTGGTGGTGGTGATGGTGCTGGCCTTGAGATCCATGACTTTGTGTGATCTTGTAGAATTCAGCCTCTTGATCTGGGCCTCTGCTGAGGTTACTGGGCTCCTCAGGCAGAGTTCTGAGTGGCTGGCAAGAGAGAGAGAATGGGAAGAGTGCTGATGTGCTCTGCATACCTGGTAGGTACCAGGCGTTGTTCTTTCTACATACATCATCTTAGGGAATCCTCAGCGCTCCTTTAGGCAAATATTACAACATCCATTTTATCTAGGAGAAAAAGGGATTGACTAACTCTCCTGGGTTAATCTAAGGTCTGCCCTCGACTGATTCACACAGCAATGACAGGGACTCTCCTTGAGGCCTGGCTCTGAGTAGTGATTATGTCTCACCTCCATGGCCCACTGCCATTGCCCAGAATCTTCCTTTCACTGCCTGTACCCTGCTCTGGATCAGAGCCTCAGTGTTGTTTTCCTGTCTCTGGATGCTCAGTTCTTCATCCAGTCTATAAAGTATGACCCCCTAATCTTCCTAAAGTAGCTCTCATCTTTACCCTTGTGGTTAAGAAAAACAAAACAAACTCGCCTCATTCAATCTTTCATGACCCCGCTGCCCATGGCCCAGCTGGTGTGTTAATGGTCCAACACACTGAGGGCAAAGGTCCCCTGCTCAGCCTTCTAGCCACAACCTTCATGTTTGAGTCCTTTGGGACCATGGATAATTTTTAACACCAAGGAGGAGGCAGCTGCCACCTAAGAAACAACGGGATTTCCACCTACATAGCCCTCCCTGGGTCGCTTCCCTCTCAGGAACCTGAGCTGGAGTCTGCAACAGAGTGACGTGGCTGTGGTGGCTCAGGAGTTTTATGTGATGTAGCCAGGCTGTGCGTCTTTGCCTACTCCTGACCTGCTGGGACACACTTCAGCCTTGCTTACTTTGCTTTTTCACCACAACTGTCTCCCCCAATCTCTGTTAGACAGTATTGGTGGCTCTGCATTGTTTATTCTATTGTAAGTCGTCTGGGATGCCCGTCTCTCCTCCTTTGGAAGATGGCTGCTTCTATTTGGTCGTAGAACTTCCTGACTTTGCGAGCCCTCTGGAGTTTATAACACCACTATCTGCCTAGCTCCTGGTCTTCATGAGCACTTCTCCCAAACCTTTCTTTTCTCTCCTCTCCCTCTCTCTCTTTCCCTCCTTCTCTCTCACCTTTCCTTCTTTAATTCCTTCTACTCGGGGTTGGACCAGTCTTTGTACTGAGCTGTAGTCCCAGCACTTTTTATTTTTTTATTTTGAGAAAGAGTCTTGCTAAGTTAGTAAGTTGCCCATGCTGGGCTCAAACTTGTGATCCTCCCGTCCTAGCAAATCCAACCTCCTCACTCCTTCTACTTGGCCCCAAACCTGAGCTTCTTGATTATTTTCTAAACCCTTTTCCTGCTTTCCTCTTGTTTACTTTCTGTCATTGCTTTTTTTCCGTGACATTCTGTCATGATTTACTTTTAACTTATGGAAGAGCAGACATCATCTTGGCTGAATTTCCCAGGAAATTATGGGGTTGGCGAGACTTCCCCACTGCCTTACCTACTCCTAGCTTTTCTTCTGGGGTCTCTGTTGGGTCACCTTCCAGAAGGTTCTCCACTAGCTAGGGAATGCTTCTGAGGCTTTGGAGGCAAAAATATTGAAAGGGAAAGTGGTAGATTGTCTCCCTGCTAGTCCTTGTCCAGCTTGCACGAACGCCTGTGCTCAGCCCCTGGTGAATGGGCTCTTATGGTTGGAGCTGCAATTGAGCATGCCCTGTAGTGCATGGGCTTCGTGTGCTGGAGCAGTACTGAGCCACCCAGTGACTTCTCATCACTGTGTTCAAAACTTAAACCCAGTTCTAATGCTTTTTAGCTCTTTCCCATCTGAGTCTTAAAAGTCAAATGTTTGCTCTGCCTCCTGGCAGGACACTACCTAAGATCATTTCGGCAACTTGTCCATGGTTTGCTTTTTTGGTGAAAGTGAAGATGGTTAGATTATCTTTGATGTGTTTTTAAAGATCTCTAAGTTAATAACCTCTTTAACTTTTGCTCCAGGGACAGTCAGCTTGGTCCTTTTTGTTCTAGCTTCCCTTCATAGCGCACAGAATTCATACATGATTTTCTATCAGAAACAAGGTTCCCCAATATCCATATTTCTCATGATAGGCATACAGATTTTTGCGAAAAGTTGCACATGATTATAGCCATATTTAAAATGCATCAGGTCAGCAAACATAGAACATCATACTTAATCTTTATGATAAGATTTTCTAGGCCTTTTCCCAGATATATCAATTGGGAGAGGAAAGTACATTTTCAAGCTCACTTAGAGATTGAGTCTTTCTTAGATGCAGTGGAGTTTGATCAGGTAGGAGAGGCTTAGACCTTGTGTGGACATGAACTTGCACACTTTTCATCCTAAATGCCTCAGATAAATGGCATCTAGGGACAGTAGACCCTTCCCTTTTGTGAGCAAGGATATAGCTGTGGGGATGCTAGTAGTATTGGCTGCTTTCCTGCTTCAACTGGACTCTGAACTTCTTCGCCTAGAGGGAAAGACATGGGCATTTGTGTATGTAGTGATGTAAGTTCATCAAAGGAAGCCAATTAACTTCTCCTAAAATCAGGAATCCTTTCATAAAATTAATAGCCTTGTAATGTACCCATTCTATCAATTGGAGTTTTTATTTAGCCTCATTTTTTATTCAGAGTTTTTAGTAAATAGAAGGTTACAACATTTGTATCAATGGTTTTTTTCTAAAAGCAGTGTGTTCATTTTCTTCATATGGAAAATGCAGTTCTTCAATACAGCTGATTTTTCTTCCTCATCACATTTCGGCCTTTCCTCAGTTAGACCACAGTTGTGCCTTAGTACTGTCCTGAAGGTAACAAATATCACATAAAATATATGCATGAAGACTGATCACGGATATTTAGAGGTTTACAGTGCCTGTGTGTGTGTGTGTGTGTGTGTGTGTGTGTGTGTGTTGGAAGGAGTGGTATCAGCTAGTTGAGGCTAAATTATACCACAATAACACATGACACCCAGTGGCTTCTAACACTAATGGCTGTTTCCAATTCATGTGCATGTGGTGGACCCAAGTTGGTAGTGGCTCTGCTCTAAGTCAAGGACTGAAAATCAGTCCCCATTTGGAATATGCCACTGTCACAGGAGACTGAGTAATGGGATGGCAAAACTAAGGCATGGCTGTTAAAGCTGCTGCCCAGAAGTGCTTCATCTTATCAGTGCTAGGTCAACATGGCAAAAGTGTTACCAGCAAAAATGAGTGTATGGGGAGGGTGATCCTGCCACAGGGAGGGTCTGCTGTGTATATGTGTGTGTGAATGGAAGATGAGGGTGGAGAATATTTCGGAATTACAATTTGCCGTAAGGGTTTTAGCCTTCAGAAATAATCTCTTTGGCCATCTCTAATGTATAAGATGCTTTTTGACTTAAAAAGCAGATGGTCTCTTCTTCATATTAGAGAGAAATGTACCAAAAAGGTAGGATATAGTTTATTTTATGTCATCAGCTATATATCGTATTTTTGTGTGTCTGTGTGTGATTTACTTTTTGCTCCTAAAACTGAAGCTAGAATTCTTCATTTTCTTCCATCTGTTGGGCTCTGGATGTTTATATCTCCCCAAATTTAGTTTTTCTTAAGAGTGGGGGTAATTTAAATGAGATATTAGATTGTAAACTGGCAGATGCTTCTTGAATAATTAAATTATCTTGGGGAATCAATTATTTTACCTAAAATTAAGTAGAACATTCCAAATTAATTTTCCTTAAATAATTTACTCCCAAAGATTCCCCATCTCTGAACCCATTTCGTTGACCATGAATTCCAGAGATTCACTGTGGACACAGGCAGGATATTGTTCTTTGAACTCCACTCCTCGGAGCAGTAATCCAAAACTGACCATGATTCAAGACTATCTCACATAACTCCTGTCCAGCCTCCCTTCCAGACTGCTTTTATCTGAAAAGGACAAAGGGCTTGCAGAGTTCCAGCTTGAGCAAAGGAAACCATCCTGTAGATGGGTTGAAATATACCGACTTTTAGCTCTTAAACTCTTCTGCAAGCTACCGAGTTTTCAGTCAACATGTCTTAAATTTGCATTGTATAGATGCAAGAAGAAGCACTGAGCAGTGATAATGGGCAGCATGTTACAGATGTTCATGGCTGAGCTTTTAGCAGCAGACACGAGGACCTAGACCATCATAAGAGGCCCAGGTGCATTTATGCTAGGAGAAGCCCACTGATTCTTTCCAACCTTCTGTTTTCAAGTGGGCAGATATATACCTACACTTGGATTACTGTACTCTTACCCCCTACATTCATGGGATAAATGTCTGTACCTGATTTACACACAGATCTACATTCACCTAGCACATCCTGTACATGCACATCTAGGGGTACAATGATTTACTCCCTGCAACCTCAGCCTGAGACTGTTTCCCCATCTTTCTAGAGCTGTACCACCTCAGATGGAGCCACTACCCCCCTCTTGCACTCTCTGGGAAATTAGCAGCACATCATCTAATCAGTTTACCTCTGACTTGCCCACTTTGGCCTCAAGACGATGACAGAGTGCAGCTATTTAGCTGTCAAATGCTCCGACTATTGCCCAGATGGACAGCGCCTCCGACATCAGAGCCATCTCTCTTTGTCTTCTCTATGTGGGGGTAATGGACCTCCCAGTTGCTTTTAAAAGTGCTCCCTGTATCTGCCTTTAATGTTAATGCCTCTTGCTTGATGACCTCCCTTCTCAGCAGCCAGCCTAAAGTGTGATTCCCATAATTAGCTTAGTGATAATTTAATCTCTCTGCTTTAAATTTGATTGTGTTTGAGGGATCTGGGGCTGGGGCTGGGGAAGACAGACCTTTGCTCCTTTCTGACCTTTGCTTTTGAATGAGCTCTTTTTCTGTCCAGGGACAGAAGGAAAAGGAAGTAGTGGGGATGTTGGGGGATGGGGAAACCGTGATAGGCCTGTGGCCTCCCGAGCAAACTCTGGGCATGGGTAGAATCTGGAATGAAGTTCATATCTCTCTCTGTGTCTTTCTGTTTTTGTGGGGTTCCCTTTCTTTGTCCTTATTTCTTCCCACACATCTGAAGGCACTTGGGTGTGGACACACATGAGCTTTAAGATGCTCAGAAAAGGAGCAGTTTTAAAATAGGAAAACAATACACTTCCCCCAGTGGTCATGGTAACCATTCTTTCAAGTCCAAGGAAGGCTAGAAGGAGCCAGGAGAGTCACTGGATGCCACCCTATTGCCACGCATACCTCCTAGCTCCTTCCCTCAAGTGATCTTCATGTCCCAGTGTCTGCCAGGTCTGCATCTGGGGCCAGGCGTGTCTCCGAACTGTTCACACTGGATTTGAATGTTGTTGAGAATGTTTGGAACTGACAGCCAGGAAATCCTAACTTTGTTTCTGGCTGCACTTCCAATTTTGAACAAATTAAGCACACATGTGTGCACTCTTTATCTCTCAGGAGTAAGTTGAGGGCAACAGGACTTCACATCTGGAGAGCATTCTTTGATACACCCTGGAGGAAAAAAACTAAAGATTAAGATGTTGAGGACTCATATGACTTTATGCATTTAGTATATTTCTGAGAAGAGTCTTGGAACACCTTGGCTATAAACAGCCGCGTGAATCTAGGCAGATTAGGAAAGCAGATGATAGGGGGTCTCCAGATGTTGTCTGCCTTCAGGGAAATATCAGATGCTCCAGACAGGTGTTGTACCATTCCCTATGGGGTTGTATGTGTGCATGTATGTGTATGTGTGTACACATGCATGTACTCAAGGCCTCTTTGGAAGACCATCGGAGACCCCAGTGAAGAAGAGGGGCTGTAACTGAGCAGAGCTGCCCTCTGCTCTTCACTGTGATCCTACTGCTGTGAGGTGCCATCCCTGGAGCACTTATTCCAGAGACAGAGCACGTGACAGGCAGGGTATGCACAGGGCTGAGCAGTGGAGGCTCCCTCCCACCACCTCCTGCAGCCTAGAAGCAAGGTCTTTGATTTGTGAGCTAACTTTTAAAATAAAAATTTAAAAAAACTCTCAGTTTTCCTTTATAGGATAAAGGGTTCACCATCCGCCCCAATTTTATTTCTTTCCCCAAAGCCCCAGTGCCGCAGGTGGTGTGTGCATACATGTGTGTGACGTGACCTTGGCCTGGTGCTCTGGTTCTGACCCCTGGTGGGGTTCTTTGCTTGCTCCCATGGCCAAATCTGCCGCTATCCACTGATTTCTGCTTCTGGTCCAAATATCTCTCATAGGGGTTCACCTTTGTCCTCTATCTTGCTTTTTCTTTGCATCTTTTTCTGAAAACTTTACCTGAATAGATGCTGTCAGTTCTACTCTGTTGCTTGTAGAGCTTTACTTCCCTTAACCACAGCAATGTTTACACTGCCTTTGGTGGAAGAGATTTTATTTTGGTGATTACCCCAAATTTTCAGTAGGTTTTGAATTCTCTGACAGCCCCCTATTACAGTCCTCAGGCACTTTCCAGGACAGAATTGATCAGACGTGAGGCTCTTGTTCTCCGGAGCTGATCTCCTTTAATATGACTGAAACCGACATGGGAGTGGCACCTGGTGTGCTTCTATGCAAGCCTGGCCTTTCTTATGTGACAACATTTATTCATCATCAGTGTCCATCACCTTTAGTAGTGCCATAAGGACTGTTTTTTGGGCTGGATCATACCTTCTGGAAAGACCTGAGTTTATATGACATTTAGAAATGTGTTTCTTTGTTTTTGAAAGTGTCAAGCCCATTCTTCTTCATCATTTTCACACTGTTCTCTACCAGGAAGGCCCATGGGGTGCTGTCCATCAGCTACAGAGGCAAGAGCCAGGGGTCCTCCTCCCAACTAAGGATGAGCCCAGTGCTGCCCTCTCAGGATTGCGTTAGTGCAGCATCAGAGGACACCTTGCAGGCCCTTTGCTCCGGGAGCATGAGGGAAAACCTGGCTACTAATCACACTGAAAAGCCTGAGAAAAAACGACCAACTAAAATCACCACTAGAGAAATCTGGCAACCCTACTGCAGAGAGCCACAGAGAGGAGGCTTGAGACAATGGCAGGACTTGGGGTTTTCTCATGGTGACAAATTCTCATGCTTTTTTTTTTTTTTTTTTGCTACTGACTTATAGAAAGGACAATGACAATCACTCCTCTCTGCAGGTGGACTTCTTGGAGGGACTAACAGAGGGAATGCACTCCAATCCTTGTCTTCTGCCTACAGCTGTATTTATAACTACTCTGCCAAGGAATGTCCTGGAGGGGGCAGGAAGGGAGTGCACAGGGACACAGGCCGTGACTCCACAGTGGAAATGTTGGCCACTGCCTACTGCTCATCTCCAATACAGAGTTTCAGTGTCTGTGGGCTGTTTCCAAGGCTTCAGTTTGCTGTGTCTGGGGTCCCAGGACACTGGGGAGAGTGGGATGGACATGATGCAGGCCCCTTAGTCTGCCACCTGCTAACCCACTGTGGCCACAGCCTTCACCTGCTCTTTTTGGTGTTGCTGCTCCTTTTTGGGGAGCCCAAGCAGGGGTCTGTGACTATCACAAATATTAGGGCCCAGCAGTGACATCTACTT
Organism: Hydrochoerus hydrochaeris; assembly: GCA_004027455.1. Lineage (NCBI taxonomy): Eukaryota > Metazoa > Chordata > Mammalia > Rodentia > Hydrochaeridae > Hydrochoerus > Hydrochoerus hydrochaeris. Next base: position 199,190 of record PVLA01001474.1, on the reverse strand, counting down.
CCCAACTTGTCCAAGTGATGTTTTCCTGAGCACTCAGAGGCCCTGGGGCTGTTCTGCAAGATGAGATCATCGGTACTAAATTTGTCTCTGCTGACAGCCCAGAACTGGGTTCCAGGGCCCCTGGCAGCTTGGGAGGAAATCAGTTGGGGGAATGTCCTGCACAATGCCCCAACCCCTCCCATGACACTTCTGTCTGTCAAGAGGGGCTTTTATTTCTCTTGCGTGGTTCTCACCCACCTCCCAGCCCCCATCCCTGTCTCATATTCCATGTTAAAAAGATTCACTTTTTTGCCTACTACCTACCCAGCAATGAGCTTAAAGGGCCAGCCCAAAACCTTAGGTAGAAAATGTGGTGGAAAACAGTCATAATAATGGAAGGAATGGTATGTGTGAATGATCCAGCAAACACAGACAGTTCATGCTCTTGAACAACTGACCAGAGTAAACTGAGCTAGTGAGGAAAAATATTTCTGAGCAGGAAAAGATTTGGGTTTATACTCCAAAAGACCTCTCTGTGCTCCAAGAAAAATAAATAAAAATACAGGAAAGCTAAGTGAACTTAAGGAAAAAAGCTCAAGGTGGCCCCAAACTCCTCAGGCTTCTGGAAAATAATGGTGGCCAGTTGCAAGCAAATTTCCCAAGTGTTTTGTGCTGAGTGCAAAGGCAGAGAAATTCATTATCAGAAAAGCAATTTTGATTGCTTTTTGTTTGATCAACAAGTTTATATAATATTGCAGCTATGTCCTCTGGAAGTTCAATAAAAAGTAACCAATTATTTAAGAATTCTGAAAACTCAAACAAGGTAGAGAATGTATGTGGTTTGTATTTGCATGCATGCAGTCTTTTGGCCTTTAATGTAAGATGACTGGTGGATTATTTAGGGTTCATTACAGGATATGTATAAGCATATGTATATGTTTATGTATATAATTATGCAAAAAGTTTTATCAGGTAGACTTACAGGATCAGAAGAGGAAGAGACATAATAGGCCTGTGTGAGATCAGAAGCGAAGGAATCCAGGATGACCATCTCTGCACTGGAGAGCCAGAAGAACCAGCAGTAGTAGAAGCTCACTTTAGAGTCAGAGTCTGTGTCAGAAGGCCCAAGAGTCTCTTGGGAGACTGAAGAATCTGCTCTGGAAGGCTTAAGAAATGACACCAACATCTAAAAGCAATGATGAAGACAAGCTCTTCCAGCAAGAGAGCAACTTTCCTTCCCTTTTTATTCTATCCAGGCCACAAGTCTATTGGTTAGTGCCACAACATCCGGCATAGGTCTCTCTTCCCCTGCTACCCTCATTTTGCTGGCCTATATATCTGTTATCCACAGAACTTTACTAGTCTGCTAGGTTGTCCTTACTCAAGTCAAATTGATATATCATGATTAATGATCTCGATGTTTTACAAGTGCACGTCAGAGAAAGTGAGTGAAGTAAGCAACCAGGTTCTGAAAAACTCTGCTCTTTCTCACACTCCAAGGTTTGTCTCATGGACATATGAGCTTGGAACTTGAAGTGTCCTTTGAGCAAGAGCTGAGAGTCCCATTGAAGAATTAGCATCATTTGAAATAGAGCCAAAGGAAGAAGCCTGTTCTCCTGGCAAGTGTGCTGACAAGGAGTTTGGGTCAGGGTTAGCCCCAGAAGTACCAGGTGAGGCAAATTAACTGTCCTGATGGGAAGATCCAGCCAGTTGTCCCTTCAGGGAACTCAGTGGAAAGGGGTGCAGATGAGACTGAAAGCTTACCAGGAGCCAGCAGTGTATCAGTTTCCTGTTCCTGCTGTAACAAATTACCATAGACAAACTGATGTAACACAGATGTTGTCACGCAGTCTGATATGGGTTTTACTTGGGTAAAACCAAGGCAGTAATGGAGCCTCATTCCTTTCCATACCGTCTAGAGGAGACTTTATTTCTTGGTCTTTGTCACAAATTGGAAGCAACCACTTTCCCTAACCTTGACTCTCTTGCTTCATCTTTAGCATTAGCCACATTGCATCTTTCTGACCTTCTATAGTCATGTTTTTAGCTGCTTCTGACAGCTGGAAAAAGTTCTCCATTTTAAAAGACTCATGTAATCAGAGCAGTTCCACTGGATAATCCAGGCTGATATCCCATCTCAAGTTCCTTAACTTCATGATAACTGAAAATCTCTGTGTGTCATGTTAAAGAGTGACTCGAAACTTTTGGAGAAATGGATGTGACTATTTTTTAGGGGAGCTATGATTCTTCCTACCACAACCAAAAAGTCTTCTAACATATCTACAAAATTGTTAGGGGAGAGATAAGAAGCTGGAAATTTGAGAGGGTGCCTTCTGAGATCACAAGTTGCCCGTGGGAGCCCCTATCTAAAGAAAAGATGTACACATTTTTACAAAAAGTAACCACCCCCAACTTCCCTGCGGTTTCCAGCTAACCCACTCCCAGTCCTTGAATTCAAGCCTGATGAGATGAGAGTTGCCCCATGTCTCTGAGCCCAGTAAGTTGGACTGTTCAAAATATAACTTTTGGCTCTGTTGGACATGGAATGAAAGGGCTCCTCCATAAATATCTCAGTTTCATTGACTTTATTTGGGAATTCAGTATACAAAAGATTGCTTTCCTTTGGTTGTAGAAGAGTTTTCAGCATGAAGAGCTTTGGTTACTCATCAGTGTGTGAATTTAATAAGGCTGAAAGGCTTTTGGTTCATCTGCATGTGGAGCAGCTGAAGCCCAGTGGGAAGATCTGAAGCAGAAGCTGTCAGCATGCTGGGCCAGGTGTGACAGCTACAAGTGGAGTCACCACTGACCTTGGTTATTCACTGGTTGAGGAGAACTGTGAGTGGTCAGGTTCCTATTTGTATGCCTTGTTTTCATTTTCTCCCTGCAATTTCCTGGCCCATTGCCATCTTCTATTAATATTTTCCCTTAAGCAAAATATAATTTGAGTCCCTATGAGATGACAAAATAAGAAAAGATGGTCTTTCCATTCCTAGAGATTTGAGGTTGACAAGGAAAGTTAGGCTGGACTCACACATTGAGAAACCACACAGGTATATTGGAATGAAGATCATGAGATGCTTTCTCATCAGAAAGGCATTGTCTTAGTCACTTTTCTCTCATTGCTGAGGAAATACGTGGCACCCAAAGTTAAAGGTGCAAAGCGTTATTTAGCTCACAGTTTGTAGAGGTTTCAGTGCATAATTGGCTTGGTCCAAGGCAGGGTAGTTTAGCAGAGGAAAACAGTCCACTATGGGCAAAATGTAGCAAACTAATACGGGAGAGAGATAAGACTCTTTTTGTCCCTTATATTGTATACAGGCTCCTGGACTTAGAGGGCATTCACACCCTTAATCGTAGCCAGAACTATGCCAAACCAGTCAGTGGACTGATTTACTAATCACATGCCCTTAATCCCAAAACCACACACTCTAGATTCAGCCACATTTGAAAAAAGCCCTATGACCACATGAAGCTTTAGGGGGACATCTAGACTCAAACCATAATAAGCATGTTCTCTGCCTGGCTTCAGAAAACATCATAAATGAACCCTGTTTCAGGAATTCTGAGAACTTTTGTCAAATTATGGTAACTAAGTGTCTAATCCCAGGTATAAGAACTATGTTCCTGCTATCAAGGACTGGTTTTTCTGTAAAGGTGGGAATTATTTTTAGCCAGTCCGTACTGGGGAGGCAGAGGGTTGGAAAATGAAAAAAGGAACAACAAGCAACTACTTCCTGCTGGGTCAACAGTCCCTTACACATGTATGTCCATTCTCTGACCCTCACAGCCACCCTGCAAAGCAAATAAATCTACTCCAGTTTTACGCAGGGAAAAAACTTAGATCTAAGGAGGTCAGGCACCCATTTACATGCAAACTCCAAATCTAGGCTCTTGCTTTAAATTCTGCCACCTCTCCCTTTGTAGACCTGAAGACTTTTTTGTTGCTGTTTCTTTTATTGCTCAATTTGTCTTCCCACTGGGTACTCAGCTCTTGGGAGGAGTGACTAGAGCAAATGTTGAGGGTCCAGAGATGAAGCACTTGGTAGGGATCCCCCTATGCTGGAAGCTTCTATGCATCTGGGGCTGTTCTGAGCTTTTCTCTCAGCGCCTGCTGAAGGCCCTGACTCTTGCTGAGGGCTTCTGTAATCACAGCGTTGTTTTGGTTGGGCTTGTGAAAATGAGCAGTTGATGTGTAACATAACTCCTTTTCTCCTCATGTAGCAGTAGGTGCATAAATAGTGGTGCGTGCATTTGTGTGTGTGTGTGCGCTTGCACGCGCGTGCATGTATGTGTGTGTGTCTAGGAAGTTGTTCCTGGAAAAGCCTGCCTGCCATTCTTGGGATCCTTTCTTTGTCTTTCTTTGCCTATCTGCTCTTCTCAGCCCACTTTTACTTCTGTAGCAAAAGGGATGAAGACACAGTCCTGTAACCTGGAAAGGGAATTGGAAGCATTTTCGAGTGCCAATTGGCACTTCAATTGCTTCTGTCACTTTTTTATAGTCATGCCAACTAAGATTCCCCACTCTGACCTCAACTCTGGATAGCTAAGATATGATAAGTGTTCCTTTGGAATTAATTGGGATTGAGTGTGCAAAGCTTTAATAATGGAAAATGATTACTATGGAAATTGAGTATTATGGAAAATGATTCGTGCAGATTATTGATGTCCAAACTTTTGGATTACCTGGGCCACACTGAGTTAAGAATTATTTTGGATTGCATGTAAGATATGTAATATAGTTAATGTATGAAAGTAACAAAACTTCCTTTTAAAAATATTTTTACTATAACATTAAAAAAATAAAGGACAGCAGGTTGGACAGATCTGGATAGTATCTCCCAAATATGAATTATATGTTAAATTTTCCACAATCCTTTGTGCATGTGTGTATTATCAGTCTTGTTAAAACTTGGCAACTAGAATGTAAAGATTTTTCTAGCTCTGTCATAATAAGTTGTCTTTGGCCCAGTTGATGTCAGATAGCAAAGTTTGTGCCACTTTTTCCAGAGAGTTAAACACCAGTGGGGAGGGACTGATAAAGGAGCAAACCCCAGTATATCCAGTAAACAGGCCAATGAGCCAGTTAGAGTTGTGTGTGTACCTGTGTGCATAAGTGTGTAAGAGCCATGTGGAATTACTGCTAGTAGCATTAGAGGAAACAAGTGTTTCAAGAGATTTGGAACATTTTAGCCTTTGAAAGAGAACTAGTAAGGATCCCATGGCCAAGAATCTGCATTTCTCAGTAGCACTGTCAGCCAGGAGTGAATGTGGGTACACCTGGGAAGAGTTAGAAAGACCAAAACAACCCACTCACAAACTACTTATGGGGATGTTCATGGGCTTAGGCTGTAAGACTGGTTTCTCTGTTTTGTTGTCTGGTAATTTTGAGACCCCATGGGTGGCTACTTTGCCCTTTCTCCGTGTTAATTGCCCCACTATGTGCAAAAAGATAGAGTGTGTTTAGGAGTCACATTCTCTAGGAGGTCCTTTGTGAATGCAGCCAATGAGTGGGCCAGGTTTTAGAGCCTAAGATGCAAAGTTCAAGTTAGCTGAAGCAGAGGAGTAACAGGCCAAGGTCTTTGAAATGTTTTCCACGGGGAAAAGTAAACAATTCTGTCTTTGGCCCTTGGGCAGAATGCCAAGCTCTTACCTAATGGGTCAACTGGCCTGCAAATGTAACTGATGCTGCTTTGGAAAAATCATGCATACCCCATACCCTCCCTATTAGAGACGAATTCCTCTCCCACCTCTTTTGGTCCAGCACCAGTTCTCCGCAGAGCTGTGTGGAGCCTCCAGGGGGGTGGCCAAGGGTGTTTTAGTCCTTTCTTACTTGAAGAATCAGTACCCCTTGCTATCAATAGCTTCTTTCTTGGTGAATCAGGACCTCTCCATCTTTTTCTCACCAGTGACTCCCCAGGCTGCCTTGCAGCTTTTGTAAGTGTGAGGCAGGCATTGGGCAGGTTACCTGACTAGGCGGTTTAAGGTGCTCATAGGGTTATGAGGTGAGCCATGGGTTAGGGATACAGCACCTTTTTCTAAGAGTTTAAAGCCATCCTAAAGTCTTTCTGGAACTGAGTCTCCTACTAACTCAAAACACTGGGGACCCTGTGAAACAGGCAAATCCACCTACAGTAATTCATTATTTAGGCTACTTGATAAATGGTTCAACAGCAGATCTATTAAAAGAGCACAGAGGGAGAACTAAGAACATATTTAAGATACTAAAATAAAAGGAAAATAGGCAAACGATAGGAAAAGACAGAAGAGGTGGACATGGAAAAAATGCTCCAAGGTGGGTGTTTCGTATAGGGGAGATTGTTTTCAGGGTGCTTTCCACGTTCCCTGCCACTCCAGGAACTATACTTACGAACCTCTACAACTGCTCTTCATTTAGCAGAGTTGGACCCGATGGGCCCTTGGAAAGGGGACTTGTCTGACTTCCTTGACAGCTTTTACTGCATGCTGCCTGACTATGGATGCTCTGGGTGATTTTTAGCCACTAATCCATTCAATGCTCAGAACAGCCCTGCAGTGCTTGTTATTGCCACACATATCTGAGAACAATGAGGTCCAGAAAAGTTAGGCAGCTAATCCAAAATCACCTGGTAGGGCTGGGCAGGCAAGATTTGAATGCAGGGTCTGACTTGGGGGCGCAGGGTGCCTTATGAGGCTCCAGCAGAGCAGAAGGTGGTTACCACTCCCATGATTTCCACCCAAGTCCTGAAACCTCCCAGAATTATCAGGTATCCCCTGTCCTTCATAATGGTCCTTTTGCAACTGGTCACCTCTCCCACATTCTTCTTGCCCTAAGATCTTTTGTAGCCAAGCTACACTAGGTCACCCCTCCGTGCCTAGCTGGTTAATGGCTTCAAACTGCTCTGTCTCTGAGGGGGAGAAGCTGGGTGGGGCAGTTCCAACTTGTTGGCCTCCTGATGCTTCCTGGGAGGGGATCAGGCTCTTAGCCTATGAGTGCTTCTGGTATAGTGGTTATTGTCGCCATGCTGCCTGCAAACTCCTCTGAAGTCATCCTGTCAGGCCCCAGGATGGCATCTCTGTTTCTCTGGCCTTTCCTTCCTCCAAATCTATGCATTTCCGAAATAGCAGATGGGTTTCTCTGAGCTCCTCCAGCCCCCTCTCCTCTAACTCTGCAGGAAAGCGTTGTCTCTTCTGGGTCTTTGTGCTATCTTTCCTTCCTACCACAGCTATCTCTGTCCCCTGCCAACTTTGTGATAACGCTGTTCATTTGAGCTCCTCATACTGGAACTTCCAGTCCTGGTTCCCATGATCTTATGACCACAACAAATGGCAGAGGTGTAAGGATTTTTACTACAAACCAGTCAATTTCTGGTTCTCAGGTATCATGGCCACGTGCCCAGAGAAATTCCAGATGGTTTTATTGTTAACTTTCATTTTCTTGTTAAGAAAACATAGTTTTTATTTGGTCAGATGAAAGGACCCTTAGACAACTTTGCCCTAGCTCAGCGATGAAGGACTCTTTCCCTACATCTCAGTCATGATGCTCACAGTCATGACTGCCACAGAGATGGTGAAGCTTCTTAGAGGGAAAACATTTTCTTCATGTAAAGTCTTACCGGGAAGCCAAACATTAAAGTGATAAAAATCAGTTCAGGTTGAGGGAGGTAGGTGGGGATGGGGTGTGCTTTCAGAGCTTCCCTGTCTTCCCACACGTCCCCAAGATTCCTAGGACATCTCATGGACTTTGAAGGGGCCTGTGCAGCATCCCTGGAAGCCTCATCCTATCCACCTGCCCACTGCGTGATCCAGACAGAGCTGGGAAACATCTTTGAAGAGCTACCTGCCAGGGTCAAGAACGGTGTCCACAACTTTGGACCATAGGATGCTGTGCTGCAGGTGCTTCCCTAATCCTTTTGGGGATGTGTGGCTAACTGATGGCAATGCCACCAGACACCCTCTCCACATTTGAGTGTCAGGTTACTGCATTTTAATGGAATATCCCCATGATAGGTGCTATGGGTCTCACCTGACAGGTAAGGAAGAGCTTGGTGAGCTTAGTGAGGTGACCTGACTGAAACCGAGCACAGAACTGGCCATGCCAGATGGGAGATAGGAATGTGACAGTCATTCCAAGGCTGATGCCATCTCACTATGCTCCAGATGGTGACTCAGGTCAAAAGAGGTGCATGATAATCAAAGGCTGTTGATTTCTAGAAGATTTTCTGCAAACCCCTCCCACATCTCCCATAATATTCCTGCTTATTTCTCCACCCTCTTGAGGTGAGATGGAGCAGGGCTCTTCTGAACATATTCCCATTGTTATTTTTTGCATCTCAGTACCACATGTATTGCTATTTTTATCCTGTACTAGAAACTATTAAGTGGGGAGAAATGTTAATTGGTATTATTACAGCAAACTGTGTCCTAGTAACTTTGCAATTCAGAGGTAAGCTTCCCACCTCCTCCTCTGCCTTTTAGGTAAGAATAGGGATTTTATTCATTTTGCTGATAGCAAGAACAGATTTTGGGGGCAGGGGGAAGTACTGGGCCTGTGGGAAAAAGTGTTCAAGATTTTGACATCTAGGACTAGCTGCTAGGCTTCCACTCTGGCTTGATGTGAGAGAAGCAGGTGGGGGTGGGTGGAGTTGCTATCACTCTAGTTCTGTTTTCCTGAGGAACCTGGACTAGGAAAGATAGCATGTCTGCTAGGGAAGTGCTTATAGATGTGGCTTTGTTAGAGAGTCTGTGTCACGCGTATGTACAGTTCAGCTGAAGGAGACCGTAACCTTCACACTTGTGCCCTCCTCAGCCACAGTGAAGAATGAACTCATTAAAATATAATAGCAAGAGAGATCCAAGATGGCCAATTGATACGTAGCACGATAGAAAGCCTCTGAAACAAAAACTCAGATGCTAGAATCTAACACCAAGGAGAAGACCAAACAAAAGAGAGGAATTCTCATGACCCAGGAAGAAACTGAGGAAAAAAGAAAAAGAAAAAAAAAAGAAGTGTGGACAGAGAGCTGGAGCTGGGCATGCTCCAGTCACTGTACTGGGCGCATGTTAGAGTCAGGTGACTCACGATCAAGCTGAGGTCGTGGTCCTGCTGAGAGCGAGGGTTGGTGAGCTGGAGACTCTTGGTGGGAGGGGGTGCTGCAACAGGGAGTGGAAATGGCCAGTCAAGCTGCACGGACTTTGGTGAGTCATAGGGACTGGATTCCCCAGAGTGGGATGAACAGATAGATGACATTTTGGAGTTGGGCAGGACAGGCCTGAGTCAATAACCAAGGCGGCATCAGTCAGCAGCTCCTGGCCCAAAACAGATTGGTGGGATCTGCTTGAGCTGGGCCACACCCCTGGTCAAGACCCAATAGCCAGGGACAAGGCTGTCCTGAGCCTGTGACATCTGCAGGGAACACACAAACATACTGAAGCACTCACTGGTTGACTGACTTAGGGGGAGGGGCTGGCCCATAGTGCCCCTGCCTGCACCTCACAGAGTGGCAGCGGACTTGAGGATGTGGCACTTCCCTAGCCAGTGCGCTGCAGAAAAACTGCAAGCCATACAAAAGGCCCGGAGACCACCACCACTCACCTGTCTGAAAGAAACCAGAAATATGACACGACAGAGAAACAGCAAAAGGCCTCCAACTGCTGAACCAGGGAAAGAGTCTAGGAGAGGTAAATGGCAGAGGAGGTTGAGGGCAACAAACACGCAATATCAGATGAGGCCTCATGGGAAATAAATACTTTCGTGACCTCATCGACGAATTTAAATCTGAAATTCTAACTCAGGTGAAGCAAGATATAAGAAGATTAATAAAAGAAATGCTGGGTAATCCTCAAGAAGACACAAATGGAAGAATGGAGGAACCTAGAGAAAGGAGAGAAGCCTTTGATGAAGAATATAAACAAAATGTAGAATACATGAAACAGATCCAAAGAGAATATCAGGAAGTTAAAAATTCCATTGAAAGCTAGCAAAACTCCTTAACAGAACTAAAGACAGACTTTCAAAACTTGAACATGGATTTGCAATATATGATCATGAAAGGAAGGACCTCTTAAAAATAACAAGGAACCAGGAAGTAACGATACAAAGGCTAGAAGATGACAAGAGGAATTATAACCTAAGAATAAAAAATGTGAATGAAGATGCAGGGGCAAATACAAATGAAATAAAAAGGCTATTCACAGAAATAATTAAGGAAAACTTCCCAAACATAGGAAACGGAAGTGATGTCCAGATATATGAGGCATACAGAACTCCAGCCAGCTACAACCAAAACAGATCTACACCCAGACACATAATAATCAGGATCCCAGAAATCCATCACAAGAACAAAATATTAAAAGTGGTTAGAGAAAAGAAATAGATTACCTATAAAGGAAAACTCATCAAAATCACAGTAGACTTCTCGATGCAAACTATCATATCAAGAAGAGCTTGGAGTAAAATATTCCAAGCCCTGAAAGAAAAAAACCTCCAACTCAGATTGATGTACCCTGCAAAACTGTCTCTCAAAATTAATGGAGAGACAAGATATTTCCATGACAAAGAGGAACTGGGGGAGTTTGTGACCACCAATCCAATCCTGCAAAGAATACTGAAGGACATTCTAGAGAGAGAGAGAGAGAAGAAAATCACCAGGATTCCAGGAACAATGGCAGAAAGGCCTCAATGAAAGGGGCAGGCAGTGGGATGAAGGAGTAAACAACAATGACAGAAAAATAGCATAGCAGAGATGAGGCAGAGAAGATTGGCTATATCACTGTTTTATCTTGACTGATTTTATTCAAATCTGGTATGCCTGAGAGTATCAAGTCTGAGAGTAGAGGCAACTACTCTAAAGATGACAATATTCCATAGGATACCCATTCTGGTTGATTATTAACTGCCTTTGAAGTCCTATAATGTCTCCAATGTTAGGTTTTTATTAATAGTGCTATGTACTGCTAAGTTAATTATACTATGCCTGATGATAGAGACAATTTTATTGAAAATAACCAGAGACATCATAGTAGCTACCATAGATCACCTAGTATTGTGGTTTTATATGTCTTTTTTGTGTTTCTCTAGGAATTTGTATTGTTGACTTGTTTTGATTTGTTTCTCCCTCTAATACAGAAAGGCTAGGTATGCATGTAGAGACTTATACATGTGTAGAACTTCTAAACAGTTTACGAGAATGGATTATAGTTACTTTAAAGAAAAAAAGAGAGGAAAAGAAAATATTCTAAAGGATATAACTGCATGTATGTTTAAGTGTGTAGGATTGATAACCATATTACTAAGATTTTGTTGGATAGATGAACAGAATTGATTGCAGTCTCACTGCTTTAATGTCCACTTTGCATGCTTTACTTTTGTAACTTGAACAACTACTTCTAAGAGGACAATATGTAATTATCAACTAGTGATTTCTTACTGGTTATTATTTTTGGTTTTTTTTTGAAATTTTGTATTACTTCTACCCTCTTTCTGCTTCATTTTTTTCTTTAAATAAAAAAAATTAAAGAAAAATATACTAGCACTGAAGTCCAGACAAGTTTTTCCTAACTTCCAGAAGGAAGAAAAGAAAGAGATGCAAGATATAATCAAGAAATACAGAGCGTGTTTAAACTTTTAAAAAATTTATTACTATAAAAGACACCTTGCCATTTATCTCCTTCCAAACACTTCCCCTTCCTTCAGACACACTCATCCCACCTTTCTTGCCACTTTCTGAAGCATTTCTGGAAGTCTTCTTTCATGAATGTCTTTAGTGACCTCAATTTATTGAATCAACTCAAAATGTTTGCCTTTTATGGTCATTTGGACTCTAGGGAAGACCCAGAAGTAGAACAATGCCCGATTCTGTAAATAAGGTGGATGGAGACTCACCACAATGTAAATTTAAATAAATCACTGTGAATGTAAACTGCTTCAGAAAATGACAGTGACAATGGGATAAGTATGTCTGAAGCAAGAAGGCTTTTGAGGGAGATTAATGGCAATGTGTCTCTTACTGTAACTTTTAAAATTAAGTTTATTCGTACGTTTTGGGTATACACAATGACCTTATTCATCATAGGGAATTTGTACCTGCACATGCTATATCCTGATTCTTTTTCCCCATTCCCCTACTCTCCCTCATCCCCTCTTCCCCTCCTTATTTACAAAAGTTTTGTTTCCATTTTTCCCTTTGATTCTCATCATTTTTTTCTTCTCCTTTCCTTCCTTTCTTCCTTCCCCCTCCCTAGGTCCCCTTCCCATTTGAACATTTTCTTCCTATTTCACAATATCTATTATACATTTTAGTCCTCTTTTACACTTTTGGTTTCTTACACCAGAAAAACAAGCAAAATTTACATATGCATGTCCAATTTGTTTCACTTAAGAGTATGGAGAAGATGTGATTTTTTTTTAATGTAATAGAGTACTACTCTGCCGTAAAAAGGACAACCAAATGAATGTACCTTGAGGCCAAATTCTTAAGTGAAATAAATTTTTAAGATTTAAATATTCCCTGTATTTTTGATTTGACACATGGGCTAAATACAAGATGGTTGGATATAAACCCTAACAGCCTTACTTCTCAGTTGTGCAACCTCTAGCAGTCTCTTGTCTTCACTGGCCTCAGTTTCCTCATCTGCAGAATGGTGCTGGTAACACCTTTTTCTCTGGATTGTTGAGGGATAAAGTATTTTATACAAAGCACATAGTAGGGAATCTGGAAACCAAAAGTTTTCTAGTAATTTTTTTCTTCTATGTTCTGAGAATTCCAAGGGCTAAGATTTTACTGCAAGCAGCAAGAGGTTGAAAATACAGATTCCAAACCAGTATTGATACTGACTGCAAGAATCTCACCTGTGGTATATAATATATTTCAAATCCTCTTTATCTCTTTTTCTACCATGGAAAATAATCGGCTTGATTTCATAGGGCCCTAAATTTTGTTTCTTGTACAACTGAATGGTTTTTAAAATAATTATAACAATGCATACCACTTGTGGAAAATTTGGAAGAAAAATAAATGAGAAATCAAAATCATCTGAAATTCTACTACCTTCAAAAATGATGGTTATAGGTGAATGGATGCAACTAGAGACCATACTGATAAGTGAAATAAATCAGACTTGTGTGTGTAAACATTGTATTGCTTCCCTAGTATAAGAAACTGAAAGAGTAAATAAGATCCAAAATGTACAATAGGTTTTGTATATATATGTATATATGCATATATATGATAGATATATTATATATATATATATGATAGCTGAAATAATTATACTACGTATTTTAGTAGTTTGTTGAAAGGGACAGTTAGTGTTTATATTGCTTAACCAATTCTGCATGCCTATATCTGGTAATCTGAACAATTATTTTGAAGACAACAATATGTAATATGATAACCATTGTTAATTTCCTATCATTTTGTTTTGCAATTCTGTATTGTTTTTACTGTTTTTTAATTCTCTTTAAAATAAAAAAAGATTGCTGCTACTTTTGTATATCTCTGTGTCTTTTCCCCTCAGTTGAACAGTTGATGTGTATACAAAGTTGAGATTCTACACATACATATTCAATATTGCTTTTTTCCTCACAGTTTAATGTGAACACTTCCTGCCATGATTAAATATCTTTCAAGCATGATTTTTAAGGAAAGTCCGATATCTCACAGTGTAACATTTGTGCTTCTGTTCTTTATCTGTAAGCTTTCTGATTGTCTTTCTAAGGCATTTGCTTCTTATTTCCTTTTCATTCCCAGTTAAGTTTTGTTATAAGGATTGATGGGATTTTCTTTACTTTCCCTCCCTCTGGTGATTTGAAAACTATTCATCCTACTTTAACTTAATAGTGGTTACTTTTAAGGTTTTGAAAGCATATTTACACCCATATTCCCTAAGCATCAAAGTTAAGAATTAAATACTGATTTTACAGCCTTTTCCTCCCATTACTTTCCATTTTTTGTTAATATGATCTAGGTTTTAAAACCCATAGTAATATAGCGTCTTTACATTATAATCTCAATATTCACTCATCCATTTCAAGCATTGTTTTTTGACAACTCTACTGTTTTATAAATGAACTTACACTGTTTAGACCACTCTATCAGCTTACCATTGCTCATAGATCCATCACATTGCAAGTTCTTTACCTGTAGGTCCTTAATTTTTGTCACCTGTTAGATCAGCATTCACCATTAAGATATTTCTCCTTAAAGGAAATACTGATAATGTAAATTTTAAGCCTCTGGATGTCTGAGAGTGTCATTCTGTTGACCTTACATGTAAATGAAAACTTGGCTGAGTATTTTTCTTTCTGTAAAGTTGTTGGACTCACTCCATTGTTTCTGAGCAGTGACTTTAGAAGAGAACCCTGAGGGTAGGTGGACTTTGATTCCTTTGTAGGTGATCTTGTCTTTTCTGTTCTGAAGGTTTATAGAATTTTCCTTAGATATCAGAAATACGTATCAGGATATGTATGTGAGTTGACTTAATTTCCTTTGCATTGCATTTAAATATGCTCTTTCAATCTGCAGCCTCAAGCCTGCAATGAAGGTGAGGTCAATATTACTGCTGTCAGTACCATCATCATCATCTTTTCTCTTGAGCTATTTCTTCCTTGGAGGATTCTCTTTCTCTGCAATGCCTAGTTTTGTCATTCAGGCCTCATTTTTACTCAGTATCACTGGAGTTCTAGCAAAGCTTTTCGAGTATGTCTTTAGTTCATCAATTGCAGTATGTTTTCTATTGTTTACTGCTTTTGTGAGGTCGTAACTTCAGCAACCTTACCAGACCTCAGGTTCTTACTTTTAGCTGGATGAGAAGGCCAAATCACAGCCAAGGGCCAGATCAGACTCACATTCGTATAGTTTGCGTATTGTTTAGTTACTGTTACTGCTTTGAGGAGCTCTGTGTGGTCTCAAACCTGTTAATATTGATTCCAGCTTATTTTGGCGGGAGGTACCAAGGATCAAACTCACGACTTTATGCTTGCCAGGGCAGGTACTTATGCCACTAATCTAAATCCTTGGCCAGATTCCAGCTTTCTAAAGGGAAAGTTTGCTGACTTCTGCTCTAGATACTATTTACTTTGGTTTTATTAAAAAACAAGAATATTTCTCAAACATTCTCTACTTTTTTGATTATAGTAAGTTATCTTGTAGAAAATATTTCTTTTTTATATAGAAAATGTTTCTTAAGGTAGTCCTCATCTTTATTTTCTATTTATTTATTTAGTTAGTTTTTGGACCTGTGGTGTCTTTCTGCTTCTTTGGTGACTCTTTAGTTCATTCAGCCATACAAGGGAGGATAAGGGTGTATGAGAGGTACACTGAGTCTACAAGAGAATTATAAAGGGCTCTTTTCTGAGATGTTTAAATCCTGGTCTCTCTCTGTCTCTGTCTCTGTCTCTCTCTGTTTTATTGAAAAACCAAACTCATCCTCATAGTGAGTAATACATGAAATCAGCAGCAGGAACAATTCATCTCACTGTAGGTAGTAAAGGAAGGATGAGAGAAACTGAGGCACAGAGATCATAGGGCATACATATAGTTTTGAGTTAAAGCCCACTTTTTGCTGTGGAAGCCCAAGTTCCACTCTTCAGCTGACACCTCCTCTAGTTGTCCTGACTCGGTTTCCCCCTGGTAAAACATCTGCCAGGGCCCTTTGACACTTAAAACTTTTTGAAGGCTGGATCATCATATATCTGCTGCACTATCTAACTGACTACAAAATGATGCATGAATATGGGCCCCTTTCCCTAAACTGCATTATTTAATAGGCCAGGATGGCAGCTACTTTGTGTGCCCAAAGGCATGTTGACCATAGGAAGGTTAAGGGGAAGAAAGCAGATGCACTTTTGGTAAAAACATGAATTTGAAAAATCAAACACATTTGCAATTTGCTTAGTTCTGATTATCTGCACTTCTGGAAGGGAGATGTGAGGTACATCATCAAAATCACCCAATCATTTAAAACTTGTTTGCATATGGTCTTGGGGTGCTCTGTGTGAAGTGTGGAAGAGTTTTCCTACTTGAGAACAGGATGCCCCTTTAGCTCTCTGCAGATTGATTTTCTGAGCTGTAGTTACTCGGTATGGTGCTAAAACAAGTCCAGATTCCCTACTGCCTACCAGCCTGGATATCCAGGACAGCAAGACTAAAACTTGATAATGCCCAAGGGAATAAGCCACACTCCAAACCTCAGGAATGGAAGCTATCCATCTTTCTGAAACATTTACCCCTCACACACTAATGTGTCTCACCGTGAAAAAATCTGCAAAACCAAACTTAGTCTAGCTGCTTACTTCTTAAGGATGTTTCCCTGGCATTCTCATCTGCACTGCCAGGGAAATAGGACCCTCCCATTTCACATTTGCTGTTATTCCATTTCTTTCCAGTTTCCTTTGAATGATAGATCATGATCAAGGAGGTCGAAGTGCTAACAAGAAAATGGGATCTTTTCCTCATATAAACAAAAAAATCTTATTCATATTAAAAACAATAGCTACTACTTAAGTTCTTGCCTTGTGCTTCTTCATGCAATTTTTAAATTAGGAGCCATGTCGCAGAAAACCATCTGCTTAAGAGAATTTAGTCCTCAGAGTTGTTAAAGTCTTTGTTCACATGATACCCCAGAGGTTCAGAAAGCTTCCTGGCTTGGGGCTGAGAGGCACTATATAGGCTGTGATGACTCTAGTTTTGTCACATGATGTAAATATATGGGCTTCACCTAGGCCTGCATTAATGGATGTTTTTATGTTTCCTAAGCTGCATATTTCAGGGTTGTAATTGCATCTGTGTCCCCACCACATCATAAATGTGAAAGGAAAATGAGGGTTTTGCACACTCTCAGAGAGGTAATTATGGTAATAGGCAGGCCTTATTTGCTGTGCTTGTACTGTGAAACACTTAGCCCAGCTCTGCCCCGCACACAACTTTGGGAGTGGGTGGGCTTGGCAGAGGACTGTTTACCAGCCTGGATTTCCCAAGTACTTTGTGTACCATTATCATATTCACACAGGAAAATGCAGATAGCCTGAGTACACACTCTGGTGCATTTTCACAAGCTCAGTTCCTCCAAGACAAATCAAGAAATAGAACACGCCCATTTCCCAGTTCCCTCTTGCCCCTTGAAGTCCCACCCCAACCCTCTGGGAGCTACCCGCCCTCCCATCTCCTCACAACACAGATTTCCTTGTCAGTTTTTGATTGATTCTTGTGGTTCTGTGTGGGACATACTCTCTTGTGTCTCATCTCTTTTGCTCTATTTTGTATGTGCTAGCATGATCTACGTCATTGCCTGAAATTGTAACTTGTTCGCTCGTTTTGTATAGCATCTTTTTCTGTGAATCTATCAAAATTTAGTTTGCCATTTTTATTGTTGTTGTTGTTGCCATTGAGCATTTGAATGGTTTGCAATTTTTGCCTTACATGAACAGTGCTGCTCTTGTGTAGGCCTTCTGGTGACCACACATATTCACAATTGCCACATTCAGTGCAGCTCTCAGAGTTTCCAGGGGGAAGGATGGTGAGTGGATGGAGAAATAAAGATGAGATAATATACAGAAAGTTGAGGTCAGGTAGAGGCCTCTCTACCTGGGAGGAAAGGAACTGCTCAACCACCATAGCTCATTTACTTATACATTGGGCAGGTTGATGTCATGTGACACCCCTTTGCTTAACTAGCTTCCTCTCGTACCCCATGTTTATGTTTTCAAGGCTGGAACACCTGTTCCCTTGGGGTGTTCTGTGCCCTCAAGGCATTCCTTGGGCTCTCCGTGCTCTCAGATTTGCATATGTGAATGATCACTAGCTCAGTTGCTTCTCATATCTCCACCTTTTCAGTTTTTGTAGTTACAATCAATGGGTGTTTAGTTGAAGTTGGAAGAGCTGTGTTTGGAGGACTCTGCACACAACTTTCTTCCTTATTGTTATACTTTTCTGCTGGATATTAAAGACCAAGTTAAAGTGAGACCTGTATTAATTAAAATTAATTTTTGCTATCTATCAAGGTCAGCTAAGTCTCCTTAGGAATTGTGTTGGATCCATGCATAGCACCTCTTAGTACTTCTGTCAGTGCCAGCCATCTGGATGAGTTACAGTCATTGTTTAACCAAGTTGCTTTCTGTGACAGCTTGGTAGATTTTTGTCTCCTGACTCTCCTTAGGCACATTGTACACCTTTGATGACTTCCCTCTGGGGTCCCACAATCTCCTTGATCCGCAAGACCTGTTATAGGGATTCACCAAGTTATAGAATGTCACAACAGAGGTTATCTAATACCCTAGGCCCTCACTGAACTAGAAGGGTAGCGGCCAAAATATTGGTTATCCTCTTAGCCTATCTTTCTAATTTTTTGATCTCCAACCCTCAGGTGTTGAACATCTAGAAGAGAAGGCTAAGCACATTACATTGTAATGGGAGCAGTGAGCTTAATATTATACAAAATAGAACTTATTTTCTACCAATCATGGATGTCCTCATATTTAACTCCCTACAGAATATTAACAGGTAACGGTTACACATTTTACACAGAAAATTAGAAATCAAAAGCTGTACATAATATTGTAGCATGACAATCACAATGACATTTTGTAATATACTTAAATTTTCATTTTGACATAAAATAGCCTTTTAGTCAGTATCCCTATCTAGTACATAAGAAGCTTTTGTATAACTTCTTGACCTTTAATGGGATGTCACTGCAGAAATTTGTGATGTTGTCTGGACTGTATAATGTCTAGGCATCTCTTAGTTTACATGCATAGACATAGCATGTACATCACATATGTTTTGTTAGAGGTAAATATTTGAATCTGAAAGAAAAGTCTATCACTATAAACAGTCCTTATTGCACACTTCAGAATATCTGCACATCTGTAGGAATGAATACATTCAATATTCTACAAAAACAATAGTAATCAATTGTCATAGCCATATGAAAATCTTTGTACCAGAACATCTTTAAATCAAAAACCTTATTGTCTAGAAAACTTAATCTTTTGACACATAGTATAAACATATTGCAATAATATATTCTAATAGCGTTTATTGGTGTGTCTCCTGTAAGACTATAAAGATCACTGGGACTTCCTATTAATGAACAAAGGCTTGGATAGTTTTTCCCAGGCAGCTGCTCCTTTATTTATCAAAAGGAATCTTAACCAATAATTCTCCATGCCCAAAAGATCCCTTTACTGACCTTAACAATTTTCTGATGCCCTTTGAAAAAAAACATTTTGATATGAAACTGACCAACTGACCACTCAAGTAGAAGCATGCTTTTAAACCTATAATCCAAATTAAATTTTGAACAAATGATCCAAAAATGAAAAGAAAAAGAAGAGAGAAAAATTGTTGATCTCAAGAAAAAAGAGCTGTTCACACATAAGACAAAGAAACAAACACACAGCTCAACAGATTAGACAAGAAGTCAAACATCTTACAAAATCAGAATGTACTCAAATACATTTTTGATCAAATTAAATTATAGTAACTTTTGCAATTTTATATTTACAACTGTATTTATAACTGAATTTATAACTGTAAATAGACTAGTCATATTTTTTGTTGGTCAATTAGCAGAGCTCTCTTACAAGAAGAATTTGGACACAAAGTCCAGAGTACTAACCGTTACACTATGGGGCCAGCTGCAAGAAGAATTTGGAAGGGATAAAATCTTTTTATCTATAACTAATGCATATTTTATATTTTATTTTGTCTTAAGAATGCTGATAATTTTCTGATCCTTTTATTGACATAGCTTTCAGTTATTTCTATATACTCTGTCATTTATTCAGACATTTGATTCCTATTTTTGGTTAACATCTCCTGGATATCCTGGATCATTTATTTTAATTGGCCCCAGGCCCATTCTAGCTCCATCCTTCTCTGTCAGCTGTGGCATGGTCTCTGAAGCATCACTGTCATCACCGTCATAGGAGCATCAGCTTCTTGAAAGGTAGAATTAAATCCTCTGGATCTGTGTCCGTGATATAGCCAGACAGCACACTCTGGCACCCAGATAGGCCAGTCAGTGTTCTCTGGAAAAACACAAGAATAGCCTCTACCCCAAGCAAGTAGTGGTCCACGTTCCTTCCATTGTCCAGTATAAAGATCTTTCCAAAGGACCCTTCCTAACTTTTTTCCTTTATTTGACTGAATTGTCTTTCTGCTGCTCTATATCCATCCTTAGTAGGATTTTAAAACTTTAATAGTGTATGAGGTATAAATTTTTTGTAGGGAAAAATTCCCCCTTTTGTTTTTGGTAATTGAATTTTGAGAATACGGTAAGCACTTTCACCAACTTCTTGACCTTGAGGTTTATAAGGAACTCCTGTGGTAAGGGAAATATGACAAGTTTTACAAAATGTTTGGAAGACAGCACTCATATAGACTTGGCTATTGCCCATCTTAAGTGTAGAAGAAAACCCCAGATCCTGTATTCAGGCACATGGGACTCTGATTTGCTGCTCTCGCCTCTAGCTGTGGCTCCTGCCTTGCCACTAGGGATGGGCTCCATCTCTGGATCCCCATTTCCCAGTGGATGTGGCAGTTGCTGGCTCTGCAGCCATGGTCACCATTTGTTTCCTCATTCTGGACTTGATTTCTAAAAAGTGCTCTAAGCCAAATCATCTGTGATTGTCTCAACAAGGGTACTACCCTTAAGATACTCCCTAACCCAAGTCCATACACAAAAACATATAGGAATCCACAGCAGATGAGATTTTGTTTATACACTTGTTGTCCTTGAGAACTCACTTACCTCAAGTTTAACACTAGGTAAAATCAATCTCTCCGTTTTGTTTCTCCTGAGCCTGTTTTGCTTTTTTGTTTCTCCTGAGCTCATTTTTCCCTTTGGCCCTAGTGAGTCTGTTTTTCTCTTTGGCCCTAGTCAGACCATTTCTCTTCTTGGCTTCTCTGGATCCTATTTCTCTCTTTGACTTCTCTGGAGCCTATTTCTCTCATGCTTCTCCACAAAACAAAAGTAAATATTGGAATCAGTAATACAATGAGCACTTTTGGATATATATTTATAAAATTTCTATATATATGTTCTTTGAGAACAGTTTTCCCTGTGTTTTACACTTGATGATATCAATAGCAGTACACTTCTGTGATCAACACTGATGCTATCAATGAACTTCTCTCCCTTTTGTGTGCACAATGAGAAGTATGCCCTCACTTACTATTTCTTCTTACTGTGGTGTTCATGGGTCAGTATGCCATGTCTATCACAGCTCTTGAAGTTCACAGGTTGGGAGGAGGATGATGAGAGGAAAGAGAAGTAAAGATAAGAGATGATATACGGAAAACTGAGATCAGATGGGGCCCTCTCTCCTGATGGGAGGAAAGAAACTGCTCAACCACCATAGCAGGTTTATTTGTACATGGATTTTAGAAAATCCATGCCATGTGACACCCCCCTTTGCTTACCTAGCTTCCTCTTACACCCTGTGTTTGTTTTCAGGACAGGAACACCTGTTCCCCTGGGGTGCTCTGTGCCCTCAGGGCATCCCTTGGGCTCTCCATGCTCTCAGCTCTGCAAATGTGAATGATCACTAGCTCAGCTGCTCCCAACACACATTTCTACAGGGAATATATGTAGGAATGAAATTTCTGGTCACTGAATGTATTGTGCTTTCATCGATACTGCCAAATATGGACCAGGTGTTTTAAAAGGATGGTTTAGTCTCAGAAGGCTGATTAATATCCTCAGCATAAAAGAGAAGAAAAGGTACACCAAGTTATTTTTAGACAGCATGATAGAGTGGGTTTAGGGGAAAGATAGCCACAGGCATATTATCTCAACAAATGTTTAGTGAAGGCTCACTATTTAATGAAAAATATTAGTTCTTTCTGGTTGTTTCAACATATTATCACAAACTCAATGGTTTCAAACAACATATATTTTTTTTAAAGCTCTGGAAGTCAGATATCCAAAATGGATGTTACTGGATGGAAATCAAGGGATCCACAAAGCTGTACTATGTGTAGAAGCTCTAGAGAATTCATATCCTTGCCCTTTCCAGAGCTGCAGTCCTTGGTTTATGAATTCATGCTCCATTCCCTAAGGCCAAAAGCATGCACCTTTAAATCTTTTTCTTCCCTGTCTTCCTGTGGCCTGCTCCTCTGTATAATAAGAGCACCCTCAACCTCTTAGTAAGATACTTTTGACTGATTTAGGATTCTGCAGGTGATCCAGGATGATCTCTCCCTTCTTGGGATCCTTAACCTCAGCACATCTGTACAGTTTCTTTTTCCATATTAGATGCCACATAAGACAATTGTTGCAGGTTCCAGGAACTGGGACCTAGAGCTTTTGGGGACCATCATTCAGCCTAGCATACTGGAAGATAGCATGATAACTTGATTTTAACAGAACTGACCTTCATGAAAAATCATAATGGTGCCCCATAAGATTTCCAGTTGTTCTGGACTACCTATGGTTCTCATGGGGTCACAGGAGAAGGCTGGCTGATGGGATGGGAGAGGTGGACATAAAGCATGGACAGGTTAAGATTTCTTTCACCAAATTGTGATTCACTTTTCTTAACAACAAAGATTCAAAGAAAGGAAGAAAAATATCAAGATACAAGATACCCTTCAAACACCCTGTTTGGACCCTGAATAACAGGTGGACATTGGTGGGAACTAACATCGAAGTGTAACCCTGTAGTTTCATTAGCTGTGCCGTGTGACTGGCTTAGTGATCGCACCATGGTTATTATTATCATGGGAATGTTAGGCATGGGATACAGAGCCACTCCATGCATTGCCTTTGCAATGTGTCCTTTTCTAGAAATCTAAAATTATTTCGAAATTGAAAGTTGTTTTTGTTTTTTTTTAAATACAAAGTTCCCATTCAAGTACCAGAGAAAAAGCTCAAAATTCCCTATGTTTGTGTTAAATGGAAGACAAAGTCCAGTATGGGCAGAATGAGTTAAAAAGATACAAAAAGTTGATGAGGCTTAAAAAAACAGAACCATTAAAGTCTAAGTGGTATCTGAGGGCTGTAGACAAGTATGGTAGCTTTTCTGGTGTTTCTACAAGGATGTAGGGTCATCACTGGTTTCAGCTATAGTCTCCCAGGAGACCTGGGCAGAGGGCAGTCCATGGGTGTGAATGGGGGAGCCCTACCTGCTTTCAACCTCTGATTGATTTATCAACTCCTCCCGAACACTCTTACCCTCCCCTCCTCTTTCTTGTGGCCTGTTACAGGGCTCAGCCTGTGAAGGGCTCCCCTGTGGCCTGCTGGCTCACAGCTGAGTTGTTATCTTCGCGTCACACACTTATCTGGGCATGGTTAGAGCACTGTAATAAAATTTGTCGCTGACTTTAATCCCATCACTGTCCAGACCTGGTTGATTAGCCCCTCTGGTTGTTTTGGCTTAGCTCCTCACCTCCAGCTTTTTCAGAGGAAACTGGTAGAGACAGGGGCTCAGAGAGTCCTTTGGAGCTTATAACGAAAGATCAGAGGCAACCTGGACTCCCAAATACTCTGACAATAAATAAATACAAATGACTCCCTCCTAACCTCTTATCAGTCCAGTTCCAGGGCCAGAGAAGGAAACAGGCCACACCATGAGCTACAGAAGGCCAGCCCAGCCTCAGAACAACTTTAACTACCACACTCTCACCCCTCCAATATCTCCTGAGAGGGGAGAGGGGTCGGTAGGTGGGTCTCGGCAGGGGAGCTGAGGGCAAGACTCTCTGCTTTGGTCTGCTGGGAGCTCTGCAGCTGCCCCCCACACTAGCTGTGGACCCTCTGCTAAGCCACATAGATTGGCTGGCAGTCTTTTCTGCTTGTCTAACTCACTTCACAGTTGCATGCTGGGCACACAGTTTGGAAGCCCAGAAAGAAGGTGTGGGGGGAATACAGAGCTGAGAATCTCCAAAGGAGCACTTTCAGTCAGATAACATACTGTGGGGCTCCCAGCAGACAAGGAAGCTGTGCCTGTGTATGTCATCCTAGGGTGTATGTGTGCAAGTGCTTGTACTGATGCGTGTGTGTGTGTGTGTGTGTACATGCACACTCTCAGAGTGCATTGGGATTTGGCAGGTCTCCAGGTATAAATGTGGCAGCCTTTCACAATGTGTGTGTGTGTGTGTGTGTGTGTGTGTGTGAGAGAGAGAGAGAGAGAGAGAGAGAGAGAGAGAGAGAGAGAGAGAGAAAGATCTACTCGGGCATGCCAGTGTGGGCTCTGCTCCTCCACCCTCTCTTAGTGTTTTGCTTTGCTGCCCAGCTGCCACTTGCTTTCGTCTCATTCCTGCAGCATCATTCAGAGAGCCAGATGCCCTTCCCAGCCCCTAAAGGTAAACCTGTTCTGCATAAAGAGGCATTTTGTCTTGGTGCTGTAGTCTCCTTCCTCAGGCTTCTTGCTCTTTCCAGGTGCCTGCTGGTAGGGAGCAGCAGCCGCAGCAGCCGCAGTTGCGGATACCTGCTGTGCACACACTGCTGGAGCCGGGCGGGCGAGACTGGGAATGGCCGAAAGGCATATAGCCGGCGCTGCCTCTCAGCGCATCCTGTCTCCCTGAGGATGCCCCACCACTTTGGCAGGGATGCGCAGAGCCTGCACCGCTGGCCAGCCCCGGTCCCAGGAAGAGCTGTGGGAGCCGTGTGCAGTAGATGCACATGGTAGGGCAGGAGAGGTTGGTATTTTCCTTCATAGGCTGCTGTAACCAGGGACCCAGTGACTAAAACTGTAGACATTTTTTGTCTCACAGCTGTGGAGGCTGGAAGTTCAAGGTCAACATGTGGGTAGGACTGGTTTCTCCTAAGGTCTCTTTCTTTGGATTGCAGATGGTTGTCTGTTCCTTAAGTTTTCAGTCTTTCCCTTGTGTGTCTGTGTTCCAATGTTCTCATCTTATAAGGACACGGGTCTCATTAGATTAGGGTCCACACTAACAATCTCATTTTAATGCAATTATCTTTTTAAAAATTATTTATTTTTCAGTATTGGGTATCTAACTCACAACCTCACACTTACCAGGCAAGCGCTTGAGCCACTGAGCTAAATCCCTGACCCCTGTAATTACCTCTTTGAAGACCATCTCCAAAAATGGCCACATTCTGAAGTCCTGGTGCTTAGGGCTTTCACATGTGAGTTTGGAGGCCATATAATTCAACCCATAGCACAGTCCTTTCTATATGTCCATTCTGACTCCTTCCTCCTGGACATTTCTCAGCCAGCATCAAGGAGAACCAGAGTGTCCCTCCCAGAACCCTAGCTCCTTTTGCACATGTGAGCAGGTGGCTTTAGGTTTCATGACTAGCAAATTAACTGCAAGGGAAATACAGATTTTTGGTGTTGTTTTAATAATATATAGGACAAGTAAAAGGCACTGTGATACAGTGGCAAGAACAAGAGCTTTGGAATTGAGAGTTGTTATGCGGTCTCAAGCAAATGGCCTCTCCTCTCAGAACGCGTTTGCCTCTCTCTCTTCTTCCCTCCCTCCCTTCTTTCCTTCTCTGGGCTTTGAACCCAAGACTTTTGTATTGAGCTGTATCCCTAGTGCTTTTTTTTAAATTTTGACATAAGTTCTCGCTAAGTGATCAATATAACCAGGCTGAGCTTGAACTTGCAATTTTCCTGCCACAGCTTCCCAGAGGGCTGGGATCAAAGGCATGTGTCACCTTTCCAGGAAAGAACATGTTTTCCTATGCTATGCGATGGGTCCATTGTGAGGGTCGAGAGAGATCAAATATATAAAGTAAGAAGACAGTGAGTGCATGACACATATTAGGTGCTCAAAGCTTACTTGTTGCCTTGGTTTTCAAGTACAATACTGATGTTGCTACCATTGCAGCAGAATAATGTGATGGGATGACAGATGCCATTCTGCAAGGTTCTACTATCCCCACAGGGAGCATGGACAAGGGTGTGCTCAGCACAAGCCTAATTCAGCTGTTTCAAAATAAATGACACTCAGATGGTGGATCAAAGACAACATTGCCAGATACCAATGGATCCATACCAAGCGTCTAAGAGGAGTTTCAAGCACTCATTGTGGACAAAAGGTGAACTGAAAACTGGAGTTTCTTTTCCTTGCAAGGCTGGTTCTCAAATTTGAATGTGAATCGGAATCACCCAGGGGCTCCTTACACCACAGCCTGCTGGGCTTTCCTCCTGGTGTTCCTGAGTCAGGAAAGCTGGACAATTACTTTTCCAGTGAGTTCCCAGGGGCTGCTGCTGGTCCAAAGGCCTCACCCAGGGACTTCCGCCTCATGGTCTCTATCCCAGCTTAGGGTCTACATCACCTTATTTTTCCAGTCACTCCTGGCTTTGCTGCAGTCCTGTCCTTATCTAATTGCTCTACTCTCATTCGTTGAGAGGACTCTGTTGTACCCGATATACGTAAGATTTGCATTTGTTAGTGGGCTTATTTCTTTTGATCTCATCCTTCTTCCTCTTTTTCCTTCTTTCTCATGTCACTTTTGGGCTTTCTCTCTCTCTTTTTTTTTCCTCTTGTTACTTTTGGGCTTCCAGATATTAACCCATAAGCCACAAGTCAGAGATGATACATAACTCCCTTAGTGACACTTGTGGTGACCCCAGTTAGGAGGAGGCAGATGCAAAAGGAGCATCTTCCCCACTGCCATCCTCATCTTTGGAACCCCCATGTGCCTCCATCCCAACATGTATCAATTCCCTGGTCCCAATTCCCTAATCACTTTGCCAGAGTAAATAATTGCTGATGTGTGGTGACCCAAGGTCATCGCCAATGGAGGAATGTGATTAGGGCCTTCATTTCCGACCATCTTGGGAACTGTCTTGCAGCTGATACTTGTTTCTCTGACCCCTTGCATTGATGCTCATGTCCCCTCCTCTTCTGAGTCCAGAGAGCCTGGATTGGAGTAGCACTGCTCATGAGCAGATGTCCACACTGCCTTTCTTTACTTCTTTCCCCATGGACCTGAGAGGATAGAGCATCATGCTCCAGGGAGCTGGGACCTTGGCCCTCATATCTTGCACATCATGCCTTGAGGTACATGAGTACTTTCTAGGGACCATTTCAAGGAGGAATCTGAGGTATCACATAACTCAGGGTTGTGTCTTTTTGGACTTCTCAACCTCTCATGGCCACCATTGCTTTTGCTGTGTTAAGACTGTTTTACTTCCTTTCTTCCTTGTCTTTTGAGCACTGTTAATATGTACTTGGTAGAGAGGGGCATGCAACAAGCCCCCTGAGTGGAAAAGGCCTGCAGTGACTTGGAATGTGTCCTCTGGGTGGGTGGGACAAGAATGCGGGAGGCAGAAGCCTGACCTTTTATTCCTGCTTCTTCCATCTTTCCATGCTGGTCTGATTCCTTTTTCCTGTATGCATAGTGTCAGGATGCCTTGCTGGGGAAGATGATGATAGATAAGTACTTTTGAGTTCTTTTGGGAACACCCTCCTGGTCAAAGCAGGGAGGAAAACATCTTCTTGCCATCACTGTGCCTCTCATGGTTAAGCCAGACTTGAGACAAAAATAAAACCAAGAGAAAAGGCCAAGAATCTCTTGAGTGTCCTTCCAGAATCTCTTTCTGTTGGGGAAGGAAGAAGACAGAAAGTATGATGTAATATTTTGGTGGCTGATACTTGGAGGCTCTTTTTGGGAAGAAAGTACAGATTGAGTCTGAAGAAAGTGGAAGTTTTCTTGATTTTATAAAAAGAGGGACCATGGGCTGTAATCTCTAAGAAGGTCCTTCCTATCAGTAAATGGGCACAGCCCACACAGCCTGCCCCTGCTGTTGTTGGGATTACCACTCTGTTCTGAGCCACTGAGGCAGTGCAGGAGCCCTAGCTCTTTTCTTACAGGGGCTGATGCTGCCGTCTCTTCTTGGCGTTTCACTTAGCCTGGGCCTAACTCTACTTCTGTCCTTGCCTAGACAGATTCTCCACAGAGAGGTGTTTCCCTGTGGGCAGAGCCTACTGCCTCTCCCCCACAAGGTGTGCAAATATCACTGAGAGATAATGCCTGACATTCACACCTTAAAGGAGGAAAGGTTCATTTTGGCTCACAGTTACAGTCCATAGTTGACTGTCTCCAAGACAGAGCAGCATGTGAGGGGGACGAGGCAGAGGAAAGCTGCTCACATCATAGCACCAGGAGGTAGAGAGAGATGGGATTAGCAGGGAGGGGGAGATGTAGCTTCCAGGGTCACACCCCAGTAATCTACCTGCCCCATCAGGCCCTACCTCCTAACAGAAATCACTATAGCAACCCCATGGCCCTTCCAAAACCCTTGCCAGTGTTCAGAGGCATCTATCATACTAGTCCTCCAGACATCAGGCCTGGAGAGACAGCACTGCTTATTACCCTTCTGTCTCGGCAGGAATACCCACCTGTTTCCCAGGAGGAGGTCTTCTGCTCCTTGAAGACCTTTCTGTGTGAACTCCTTGTCAGGGAGAGGCAAGGCCAGGGTTTGGTGGAATTTTTTCTGAGATCTTAGAGAGCAGCTTTATACAGCTAACCAAGTACCATAAAGCACCACAGCATCCTGGACCTGCTTCTCAGTTTCTTCTCTCTCCATGGCTTTCTTTGTGGGCTGGGAGCCTCTATGGATATCAGCGTGCTTATCTTTCTGTGAAGGGGCCCAAGGAATTCCCACTTTCTTCCTTGGGGAGAGAGAGAATCACAGTGATGACAGCAGGAACTGGTGTCCAGAAAGGAAACAGACAGTGTGACTGACAGTGGCATTTCATCAGGTGCCTTCTGTCTGGATTTTGTTGGCCTGTAGTGCCTTCCACTTCCACCACAGCCACTGACCAAGAGGCTGGGATCCTGGGAAACTAGAGAACAAAGCCAGTTTATTACACAGCCGGAATGAGTAAAACCATAGGCATGAGCTCAAGAGAAACGATGAGGTCAAGGTTATGCCTGACCAGTGTTTGTTTGTCTAGTTAGCCAGCTAATTTTTACCTTATTAGAAAAAAAAAGATTTCAAAGGACTCGATCTTTGATAAAAAGCCAGTGATTTGCCACTTTATAATTCAGTTCAATTTAGAGCAATTCTGTTAATAACTTAAATATTTGTTAATTGCTTGTATCTTTAGTACTTTACTAGACATTGTCAAGGATTTATAAGAAGGCACAGTCTGCTTTTGATGAGTTATCTGCAGAGAGTAAACATTTTTAGAATGAGTAGCTGGAGAGAGCCCATGCCTGTGGATAAGTTGCATGTAGAATGCAGTCTACAGTCAAGAGCTCTTTGCTGAGTCTTCTATCTGAAAGTTGTAGCTTCTGAAAAAAAAAACTTGTAGCTTCCTGTGCCTCTGCTTTCATTTAAGCTGACGCTATAACTGGGCACCCTCTTCACTAAATTCTCTGACTCTCCAGGGGGAAAAAAGTCTCTCTTCAAGGGAAAAATGTCCTAGTTCATAGCATATGTCCATTTCTGTGTTATGATTATTCCCACCAGGGTGAGCCCAAGCTACCAATTGATTTAGCAAGCAGATCACAATATTCATGAAAATTTTAGCAATCACTTTTCCTAAACTGGAAACCACTGGCATCCACACACCCCTGCAGGTTTCCTCTCTGTTAAGTTGGTTACCAGTGACCATTTCACAAGGCACTAGATCCAGACTGTACTGGCAAGTAGTAACTCTCATAAAATGCCAATGTGGATCCTCCACTGGTCAGCATTCATTGGAAATGGGAAGTTCAGAAAGGTGAATATAGTCCTGTTTGGTGGCTGGTAAGCCTAAAAGCTTTTCAGAGATGGAACTGCATGTTGGGTGAGAGGTTACATGCGTGGTTATTGGAGTTGTTACACTTAGAAGAGACATCTGCTTTGCTGAGCTGCGCTATGAAGATGACATGTGGGGATCACTACATCTACTTTTGAAATATTTATAATTCTATGAAGTCTTCTGATGAGTTCAAAGATCATGGTCCCTCTGTTTGCACCATGGTACCTGGTCACCTTTCACTGAGCCTGTTTGATCTCGCTCAAATTTTCAAAGCCATTTGGCTCCAGGGTAATGGCCTCATCCACAGAAACTCAGGTTATCCCAGGGATGACTGAAAACAACTGTACTTAGGAGCTGAAAACTCACCTGGCTCCATCTCCCGGGGATCATATTTTCTAGTATCCTTCTTCCTTCTCTCCCTGTTGAGAGAAGAAATACCCATCAGTTGTCAGTTGAATAATGGAGACAGAGTCTAAGAGTCACTGTGCCTTGGCCCTTGAGAGCAAAGAAGGAAGGAATAAGGACCAACTCAACCTCTCTCAGCTTCAGGTGATGGACTGATCTGTTCTGTGCTGCAGCAGGGAACTTGGGAGCCAATCTGAGGTCTCCAAGGGAGAATCAAGCAGAGGTGTCAGTCAGGCAGTGAAGCGGGGCCAGAAAAATCAATGCTGAATCCCAGATGCCAAGAGGGCAGGAGAGAAGGATGAAATGAGAGCATTTGTTTGCAATTCTAATAGAACAAATCAACTGATCACTGGGTAAAGTACCTAATGAAAATGCGCATAATGGATGTGGGTGGGAGAGGAATGCAGGGTGGGAGTGAGGCCAGGGCTGCTGAGGGATTCACAGGTGTCTGTGTCCACTATAGGCCTGCTGTGAAGGGCAATGTTGCCCAGACCAGCAAGCCTTGGGCTGGAATGCCAAATCTACTGCTTACTGGTGTCAAGGCCTTAGACTAATGACTTCACCTTGTTAATCTTCCATTTCCTTCTCTGTGAAATGGAGCTGCTAGGAATTGGGGAAGGATCGGTCTTTGTGACACTACAATGAAATAATTTTGGCACCTGATGCTTGATATATACAAAGTTTTATTTTCTTCCTTAAAACACATGTCACAATGTATGGTACATGGTGGCCAAGAGTGTGTGTATTTTGTGCACTTAATATACACAAAGGAGATGGAGAAGCTAGAGCCTGATTTCATCTGCCATCTGGGCAGCCACAGCATTTGAAAGACTTTACCTGGTTTTCTGTGGTTCCTCCAGATAGAGTCCTCAAGTTTCACTCTTCTCATTCTCCTTTCAATCCTTTTTCTAGCAAGGAGACTCAGGACAGATGTTCATTGGCACAGGGTTTTGATTTCAATGTGTTAAGTGATGGTAACAGTACTTACTAGGCTGTCATGAGGCTGAAATGAGAGGCATTGTGGGAAAGTATCACATCTTTTGCTGAAGAGAATGAAGTCTCTGGTTGAGTATACTGCATGTAGTATCTCATTTAATCATAAACAAGTTATGCATTTTTGGCTCAGAGAGACTAGGAGTGAGTCTGAAGGCTTATGTTCGACATCATACATGGCTATTTCTGATTTGACTCACTGCGTGCTGTGCCTTTGATGTGCCATACATTTGATAGCATGGGACAGAGCCTGGCTTTTGGGCGGAGGAAATGAGCCCATCATCAAGGTGGACTTGTGAGATTTTGCTTTCTACCTATGGCTTCCATTTTATCACCAAATCACCTGAACTTAAGAGGTTGGCTTGATTCTCTGAGGGAAGGTCTTGGAGGGGTCAATGACATCTCAGGAAATTCCTAGAATTTCTTTCTCATGTTTTTCTCTTTCCTTCTGGACAGTGAAATGAGGTATGTTTGAACTGGTCTGGCCATAGAAGTAAATTTTATCAAACCATATAGTTATCCTTTTTTTTTCTTTCATTTTGCCTCAACTTGGGAAATTTTCAAAGCATTTTCCATGTGAAAATGCCACTTTCTATCCAGAAGGGAGTATTATAGTTATGTGGGGGTGACTGTGATTTGCTCAAATGGAACCATGTCTGGCTCATACCATGGAGATGTCTGTTACTTACCATTTCCCATGGCAGTCAGAAACCAGGAGTGTTCTGTGAGATGCGTCCGGAGGGTATGACCCACAGGGGGCACCCACCAGGGCTGGATGAGTGGACATCCAGTCTGATACCTACCTGCTCAGTTGCTGTGAAGACTTGAGAGGGAAAGCCGTGATGGGATGCATCTGGATGCCTCCAATCAAAACTCTTCATCAGCTTCAGAATCACATAGAAGGAGCAGGTGGCACATTTGTGACATTCGACTATACATGTAAGGGTGCATGAGGTGAAGTGATATGATTGGCTAGATCAGGAAGTTCACAAAGACAAAGCTTGAGACAGTGTCTGTTAATGGACCCAAGTTCTGGTTTCCAGGAGGCTAGAGTAGGAATAGTTACTTACTGGTCTGCTCCTCAGAAAAATAATTTAGCGTGCACACTTTCCTGATGGTGACAAGCAGAACATTCAGAGGTGGGGAAAATGGAGAATGTGCAGAGTTGTAGTTGAGAGTGCATAGTCACACTCTTACACAAATCCCCACAGCATACACACCCCATCAGCACAAACCTTGCCACAGATACATATTAGGATGCCTGGCATTTCTGGAACACAGGTCCTTTTACAGGCTAACATACCTGTTATTCAGGAGCAACAAAGTATAAAGCATGGGAATCTTTATCTAGAAAGGAGCTAATTTCTAATTGGTGTGGCGGTGCACACCTGTATTGTCACTATTCTGGGAGCCTGAGGAAGAAGAGGCGTAAGTTCAAGCCCAGCCTGGACAACTCAGTGTGTTTGGGAAACCATTTCTCAAAAAATACAAATGAGGGGTGGAGGTATAGCTCAGAGAAAAGGCAAAGGCCTTGAGTTCAGTCCCCAGTAACACACACACACACACACACACACACACACACACACACACACACACACACGAGCTAATTTCCAATAACAACAGTTGGCCAAATGGGCCTTACTGGAAGGGTGAAAAGGTCAGTTCCATTTCCAGATGTGAAGGAAAGTTCTAAGTTGAAAGTAGCGTTTCTAATTAAAAGACTCATATTCTAGAAAAGAGAATTAGGGAAGGGTGAAATTGAGCCAGATAGTACTTTTAAGCTCATCTAAATGCTTCTGATAAGCTCAGTGTGTAAACAGGG
Source organism: Hydrochoerus hydrochaeris (assembly GCA_004027455.1). NCBI lineage: Eukaryota > Metazoa > Chordata > Mammalia > Rodentia > Hydrochaeridae > Hydrochoerus > Hydrochoerus hydrochaeris. Next base: position 166,346 of record PVLA01001474.1, on the reverse strand, counting down.
CATCTGAGGAGAACGAGCAGAAGAAAGCACAGGGAGGGGGGATGCATGGCCTCACTGGAGTCTGTGGTAGTGAGAAGCCGAATGAGTCCATGGTCCTCCTTTGCTCATGGATGGGATCCGTCTATTATTGTGTTTCTTGAAATGGAAGCACACATTTTAAAAAAAAGAAGCTATGCCAGAAACATTTTAATTTGAGAGAAGTACCAATTTAGAAAACGAAAGGAAAGCCTAGAGATGCTATGTGTTGGTCTTCGGAAATTTCCTCTGTGAATCCTTCAGTGACAATATTTTCTCTCCTATGTAATAAAGGATATAGACTTGAGGTTAATTAAGAAGGATGCACCTAAAGGAAGGCTGAGTCCAGAGCCACCTAAGTGAGGCAGTCACAACCACCAGCAACAGTGCCATAGTGTTGATTGGGTGCACACAGGGACACAAGCAGCAGACCGCTCACTGGCAGCTAAAAGCCTAGAAACATCCAGGAGGGGAGGGCACAGGAATTACAATTACAAACCAGCAGTTTCTCATGGTAGAAGGAAAGAGAGACATACAGAATGTCTGCATAACTGGGTCCCGGGAGGAAAAAGGTCCGGCTGATTTAGACTTCAGGTAGTGTGAGCCTCCTTCTGAAGGCTTGAAATTGGCAACCCCATCAAGAGCAGCCTAAAGGAGAGCTGGGATCCCCCAAAGAGAATTGGCCATGACAAAGAAGGCACCACAGATTGGATTGGCCTTTGCTGTCAGGATAGAGCACAGAGAAGGTGCAGGTAGACCATCACCAAAGGAGCATCTTCCTGTTGGACAGACATCTTGCTTCTCCACTGACTTGGCAGAATCTGAGTCTTGGGAGACACGGGCAGTGTGCCATGTGCTGCCAAAGTCCCACCCTGTGACTGCAGCCCTCCCCCTCCCTGGCTGTTCTGCTTTGTGAGAAAACCAAGGGTGGTGATCACAGGCAAGCTGCCACAAACCAGGTCCAGCAAGCAGACCTGACTCACTGGCCAACCCAGAGGGGAAAAAAAATCAGGGGGCAAAGCCTTGGTCAGGGGACAATGTGGCTGCATGTATAATGCCTATTTTTTATGTTAAATTGTGAGGGGTGGAGGCCTGGGACTGCTTCTGTCTTGATCATTATTCTGTATGGATGCTCAGCCCAGGGCTCAGCACACTGTCCATGCTTAGTAAGTCCTATTAAATGCAAGAACTATGGAATTACAGCATTAGAGAGGACAAAGACAAGCATTTAAAAGAAAAAGAAGAAAAAGAACAGGAAGAATCCCATGGAGAAGCAGCAGATTGGAATCCAGAAAGATAAGTAGGTGGTGGGGAAAATTGCCCATTCAAGAAAAGTTAGCAACTTGAGGCATTCCCGAGAAGAAAGGGGGTGGAAAGGACATCTGTGAGAACTTGTGGAAGTCGGCTGGGGGATGGGAGATACTTGCTGAGCTTTCTTGCTTTTTTCCTTGTTTCTTTGCTTACTGACTTTCAATGTCATACTTACCTGCAAACATACCCCAGTGCTGTCACCTGGGACCTGTGTGGCCCTGAGCTCTAAAATCCTAGCTGATGACACTAAGCGAGTTCCTTTGATTCCCCAACTATTTGCTCCTGATTGATAATTTTTTCTCTGCCCCTTCCAACTTGCATTTGTCCTTTCCATTTGTCTCAGGATCACCTAGATGGCCCTGAAGGCCAAGTATGATGGACTGGGGCTCCCTCTGGAGAGAATGAGTGGATAGTAGAACGTCTTGGGCTTCCTCTCAACTCTGACTCTGAATGTCTGGTGACTGCAGGCGAGGAATGTCACTCTGACATGCAATCTTCACCGAGAGCTGTGTTTATATGCACTCCTCACCACAAAGGGACTCTCCAAAGTGAAGCCCAGATAGACCTCTGGCCTCAATAAACAGTGTCTACTTTTGGGATCATGCTTCTCTGATAATCAGCTTTTGCTGGCCTTGAGTAAATCATTCTTTGAGAGACCTTCATTTCTCTGGCAGCCAAGCAAGAGGATTATTAGTTCTCTGAATAGGTTTTTAAAATGTGGTAGACTCAGGACTTTTTTATATGAATATGACATGTAAAAAGAATGAAACAAACTCTGAAAAGCAAAGCTTAAAAAAGAATTCTCATTCATTACTACCCAAAAAAAGCTGAGCTTAGTGGAAGGAGTACATCGAAATGTGCTACAACCTTGGAAACTATGGGCAGTGTCCTGGGCTCCTGAGCACAATGTGCTCTTGGTGGAGGAAAATCAATGAGAGATAAGCGAATTTATTGTTATTCTCAATACAATTCAACAAGCATGTATAGTCCAGCACTGCAAACCTAGAAAGAATTAACCATGGCTCTAAAATGCTGTCTGCCTTACTTACAGATCAGTCTTCCAAAATATTGAAAATGGAAGCAAGCATTGTGTCCAAGATCTCATCACAAGTTCAGTGACAAAGGCGAGTTTGGGAATATTCTTTAAAATTTACATTTTGTTGCCATACAGGGGAGATGAAATCTCATGGGGCAGATGCTAGCAGGGGATGAACATCTGGGACTAGAGTCAAGAGACTTAGATTCCAGCTCTCTCCCAGATGGAAACTCATCCTGTAAACTTAGACCATACACTATGGTTTACTTCTGGAAGAACCTAGGGTCCACTATTCCTATACTAGAGTTGCAGAAGCAATGTCTTTAATATTTGACTTTATTGACTTAATTCATATATGCAAAACAATTATGGAATATATATCTTACTTTACCAAATAACATAGGAGAACAGCTATGAGGATATTTTGTAAAAATAAGTACATAGTGGTCTTGACTCTGTTTTTTAGACAAGCATTGTTCTGTTTGTCAGCCCTCTTTTTTCATTTTTCTTATTGCTATTAGGTGTCCACATAAGGCCCTGTGGATTTCAGCAGGACTGCTGCAAAGTGAGTCCCATGAAATCATTGAGTATTCTGTTACGTACAAAATTCCCATAGTAGCAGCTCTCCTCTGGTCCCTATATAGTTCTTTCTGCAAATAAGTGCCCAGTAATCACCCTTTATGGTGAAATATTTGATTTATTCAATGGCAGTTCATTGGAGGGTCTTTTAAAAAGGAAACTGTGTAAAAACATTTTCTGGCAGCTTTAGAGAAAGAGCAGAAAGATTACGACCACACACCCTTGGAATTGTTATCATATTAAACCTATGTTTCAGGAGTGTACAGATTTTCTGATGCAGTTGGATATCTTGCCTCTGGACAATAAAATTGCTATCGTCTGCCACAGAATAAATTGCCTGTCAGGTTCTCTTAAGTGGTTTCGGGTTGGTAAATTTGAAGACAGTAGCACAGGCCACAGTAGGGCTGGAGGCTGGGCATGGGGAGAGAGAACTTTCTAAAGTTGCCGCAGTGTTTCACAATGTTACTTGCTGTGCTTGGTTGATCTGGTGCAGTTTGACAGCTGCATGCAAGAGGTGGCAACCTCAGAGGATTGAGAACCACTTCCCAGGTGTTCATCTGGGTAACATCTGTCTGTGCAAGGTAGTGGGCAAGGCAAACCAGGGCTCACTTCTCAAACACAACTATCCTGGGATTTTCCTACAAATTAAATTCAACATGTTTTTGGTTACCTCACCTGTGGGAAATGGGTGGATGTAATTGACCCCACTATGAAGATAAATTTGTTATGATGACAGCATGGCAAAATCCCACACAGAACCATACACACCTGCACATACGTGTGCGCGCACACACACACACACACACACACATTCAGAGTAAGGTTTTCCAATTAGCTAGCCAGAAGCATTTACTCTAATGCCATAAAGCTTTAAAAGGTACCATACTGCTCACTTGACTTTAGGACATTTTCTGGGGGCCAAGAACCAGATGCTCCTTGCACCAATAATCTCCCAGTCAGCGAGGCCTAGAGAACCATGGGAAAAAAGGAAACTGGAAAGACCATTCACCAGTGGCTTCAGGGAAAAGGAAGAGAGAGAAGGAAGAGTTAGGATCACAGACTTTGGTTGGCCACCTACTGCATGAACCTATGAGCTCAGGGCTCTCCCATTAACCAGTGATTTGGAAATATTTGCTTCCAGAAGCTATTTGAGCAGCAAAACATGCCCATCCTCCCACAAAATATCCCTAGCATGTGTGCCACATAGGGTGGACAGGAAGAGAAGCATTTGATATCCATGTTTGTATATCTGTATGTGAGCAAATGTGCATGTGTATGCATATGTGCACGTGAGCATGTGTTTATGTGAATATATGTGTGCATGTGTGATGTATATGTATATATACATATCTCTTTGTGTGTAAATGTGTATGTATGATTCTAAAGTGTGAGTGGTCACATGTCCTGAGAGATTAGCTTGCAGAAGGGCTAGGTGATCTTCAGAGGCTTCCAGGAGTGACTTTGGTGGGTACCGGCTACTCTGGCTTCAAGGTAGGCCTACTGCATCTGTGGGCCACATGCCTGAAACTCCATACCTGAGACATGAGTGTCAGGACAGCTGAATCTGGCTGAGATTATTTTCTGCTTCACAATTTTCCCCAGGTTAGAGATACAGCAAGAGCTGCAGTTCATCAATAATACCAGGACTCCTGAATGAACCAGAGACCATTAACATTCTTACCAATAGTAAAGCATGCTACACATGCTAATAACTACAGGTTAGCACTTGCTGTCTGGATTTAAAAGGGACATGACAGTTCATCTCAATGTTGATTGAAGATTAATATGACTATGTATTTCATGTAAAGCTGTTTAATCTGTCACTTGCTTACTATTTCACGTGGCCAGTTTATTTGGAGCAGATATTTTTGTTTTGATATGCTGACAGTTACAAGGACTAATTTTGTAGCTTTTGAAATTGACAATCGTTATGTTTACTTACAATATACAAAGTGATATTTTGATCCCTGTGTACATTATAAAATGATCAGAGTAATTAGAGTAGCCATAATTTGAGATATTTATCTCTTTATGTTAACATTTAAGATCCTTTTGCTTATCTGTGCTGAAGTATGTAGCACATTATCACTGACCACACCCCTCACTGTGCAGAAGACCCCAGAACTTATCTTCCTGTCTGACTTTGCCCCTGTTGACTGACATCTCTCCTTCTCTCACTCCCACCTGCTCCCAGCCATTCAAAAGAGTCTTGAAGAGCCATTAGATAAAAGGCAGAACTGTTGATATCAACCTCCTCTAAAACTCCATATATCTGTGGGTTTTTTAGCATCTCTTAAATTGTTAGAATATGGTAGACATTGGACTAAGCCAGTCTATTTGCTAGCAAGTGGCAAACGTAGAGTTCTATTGCAGTCTAATATCAGTCCCTGCTTTCCTACCACACTGTAAGATACTTTAAAATATATGCTAGACTGATTTGGGAATTAGTTATCTAGATTGATAAGTATTATAATCCAAATATTATAATCCCTTTTCCTAACCTTGAAGTCTGGGAGATCTATATTTGTAATCCCATTGAAATGTTATTGTAATTCCAGTGGCTTAAGTTCAACCTAGTACCTCCAGGGCAACCCACAGTAAGAATAAAGACATGAAGACATTTATGGTTACGGGCAGCCAAGGAGACCTGAGTCCAGTCCAGGTGACGATTCACGGTACAAAGGCCTTAATGGGGCTTCACCCAGAATGTATTAACTCTGTGAAGAAGGGATTGGCTTGAGGATGAATGATAGTGAGAATGATGGGAATTATGGGAGTCTGTGAGCTAGGCTTGGCTAGGAGGCTACAAAGCATCTCTGCAATATGCAGGGAGAAGGGTGCGCAGAAACACCAGTCTGCATAGCTCAATTGGGGTAGCATTGAAATGTTTAGGAGGCTGTTGCTTCAGTTTCTGATGCATAAACTTTTGTGCCCTGGGAAGTCATAGCCTATCATCTTGAGGCTTAAACCCAGTTGATATTCTTGGAGCTATGTCATCCCATGGTGCTCAGCCGTTTATAGGAAGACATGGTACGAGGAAACAGGAAATTGTTGGCTGGCTTCAAAGATTACCCATCGGTACCTCAGCTAGTGTATCACATTGCTTTGAAAGCAGAAGGAAATAGCCACCTCTGTATGTATCGGTACATGGAGATAGGGCTCAGTTTAATAATGCCAAAATAATTGTTCTACATTCAAGGAGAGCTGTCCGCACCATCTTCTACAATAATCATATAGTAATATTTAGTATGTGGTTGAGAACTTAGCAGTTTTTGGTTAGCTACTTAATATCAACAATTGCAGTTTTTGGTTAGCTAACTTGTATTTCATTTTTACTATGTTATTTTAGACCTAGATGATGGGAAGAGGCTGGACAATAATGATAAAGCAGATAACTGTTTACTGAACACTTTACTAATGTTGGGCACTGTACTTATATTTTCTCAGGTTGTGTTATAAAAAACCTTCTGTCTCATGCATGAAGAAACCAAAGCTCCAAGTGGTTAGATAATTTAAAGCTGACATTTTACCCAGGTGTTATGGTCCTTACCATACTTGAAACCCAACTTACAGAAATGCTTTTGGCATGTTGTGTGCAAACTCATGCTCATGCTTGTATACCTATAAGTTGTCTCAAGATTTTCCTGAACTGAGTGTACTAAAGATCAGCCTCTCAGAAGTTGTGACTTGCCTCCCTCTCAGAGTGTTCCCAGCTCAGGATCAGCTCTTTCTTCTGTGAGCACAACCACACACAGGACGCAGCTCTGGCCACCTCCTCGGACCTTCTCCCAGCCTCTGTGCAATCCTTGGGCTTGCTCTCGCTTGTTGTTGACTCCACGTTCCACCTCCCCTTCAGCTCCTCAGTAGGGACAGTGGTTTCCCCTCAGTGTGAGAGTGAGAACTCGGCTTGCTGGGCTGCCCACTCATGCCCTCCTGCCTCTCTGGTCTGCACAGAGTGACGGCAGTGGCTGTGTGTGTACCCATTCCAAACTCTCCCTGGGCTACTATGTGTTTTCTGGTTGTACAGCGAGTGCTGTGAGATCAGCCTGGCTGGGGAAAGAGGGGCCAGTCTATTAGCTACAGGAGAAGTTAAGGAGACCATCTAGGCCATGTCAGGTTAAGGATCTTTAAGTGCAGAGGATGGATTCTGTGGCTTTCTGTGCCTCGACGCAGCCCTCCTTTCATTTGTGAGCCTGACTTTCACACATTCACACCCACAGCCTCCCTTAACTCTTACACATAAACCCACACATTGCTAGTTATTGCAGTTTCATTTGTAAGAATGTGTGTTTATGTGATTATACACACACACACACTCGTATACACACACACACAGTGGTCACTGGTCACACCCTCCCCTGCTGGCTTTCTGCCTCTTGGGAGTTAATTCCATCTCCATAGTGTTATTTAATGGGCTGAGCTTAGGACCATCAGGAAGAGAAAAGCTTTCCAAGATCTGAACTTTTTGGGATCTTCCTCTGCTCTACGTTCTATTACACTTCTGGAGAATCTCTCAAGAGAAGGCTAGATGGCTTGTATTAGTTTATAGGGTGGCTGAATTATATTCTGTTCCCCAGAGGATTAGCTAGTAGCCATTTTCATCCAAGTATGCAGGCCACAAAGGAAGGGAAAACCTACATGGATACTCTTTGCACATGCTGCTTCCCACCCAGAAGACTGATCCAAGGTCAGGATTGGCATTCTCCTTGAACAAGTCCTGCTTGTGTGGAGATGGAGTGACTGAAGGTACCACAGCCAGGCAGCCCAGGAAAGTCTGTATCAAGTAGTTCCACTCATCGCCTACAGGGTTGTCATCCAAGCTGGTCAAAAATATAGGTGTCTTAAAGTCCTGAAATATCCTCCATTGAGTAAAGCATGGAATCTAGGAAGCCACTACATAGAACTGTGTCATGGGCTGAAGGAGGAGATGGGGATTTTAATAGGTCACTCCTACCTTGTGGCAAGCATCTCTCTGCCTCTCATTTCTCAGTGTCCCCTTCACTGACCTTTCCTTTTCTTCTGTCCTGTGCTGATTTTGGCTCTCCCTGGCCTCTTGGTTCATAAGCCTAAATTTTAGGGCTTTCTTTCTCCATGTAGCAACTCAGAAATTTACATGAGATCTCTTTTCTGGAACCCTCCAAGGGTTGGAAATGGAGCGAAAGGTCACCTTGCTTTGATTGGGATCTTTCACCCCTTTGGCTTCTTCTACTGTCTCCAACAGTGACAGTGACACTTGCAACAAAGGTACAAGTGGAGGAGGGAATTCCTAAGCTAACTGGTTCTGTCCCTTTTCTTATTATTGATGGAGGGACCCTTCCCTGTGCTTCATGCCTCTGGCTCCAGGATGGCTGGGCCAAGTAATTATCCTGGACAGCTGCACAGTGTTCATTGCCATGGCCTTACCTCATCAGCCACCCGTTTTTCACTCTAGCTGTTTAAAATATAAACCAGACCCCTTATCCCCATAGACGGGCTCCCTTCAGAGCAAGACAGAGTGCAATGTGTCATATGTCATCTGATTTGCAGCGTGTTGGGGTGATTGCCAGATGGGCACAGGAGGAGGGAGGGGACAGCTCTGAGCATGCAGAGAGAAAGGAGTTGGGTTTTCTGGGGACAGTCTACAGGCGGACACCTGACCCACCAGGTAACTTTGACAGTTGCCTCTAGGCCCTATCTGTGAAGTGGAGAAAAACCTTTAAGTCACCAAGCATTTTCTGGGAACTTGAGGAGTCTGTTGGGAGTGTCTCTATGCCAGAAATCTATCATTTCAGCAGTGATTCTAGAGCATTCAGTGTGAGTTCCTTCAACCCGAAGTGGGAAGCTGTCAGAGCCTACTGCTGACTGACCACTGACCCTGGCTTTGCCTCACAGAGATTGACCTTGGACTTTAGCCTGAAGTTTTGAAAGAGAAAAGAGTTGTAGTGCTGGTAAAGGGAACATCCTAAGGTGTAGAAAGGGGAAGGGAGTCCATTTGCAGATATGTCCAAGGCAGCCACACGCACACACTGGCCTGCGGCAGAGCATCTCACATCACATAGATGCTCAGAGAATCATCAATGCAAGGAAAAATGTCCCTAGACACAGGTGGTGGTCCCAGCGTATGCAGATGACTCCCATAGTGATATCAGTCTGTGCCTCCGACTTCTTTCTACATTCCACTTTTTCAACATTCTTTTCTCTTCCTTAGCTGAACTTCCTCCTATAACTCAAACCTCTCCATTAGCTTTTTGTCTTTGTAGGTGATTGGGGAAGTCAGAGGGTGACAGAGGGCAATAATGGTTTTCAGGGATGCACAGGAGTCCTGTTTTTCCCACCTGAGGGAGGCGCCAGGCTGGGGGAGGCCATGGTGAGGTCTGGCTGGAGGCTTCATCTACAGGGATGATTAGAACAGGCTGCAGTTTGAGCAACCATAATAAGGACTGGTTGTCATGGAGACAGGCTCTTGATGTTGTCCAGATTTCAGAATCTCTCCCCTCTCCCCACTTCAGTTATTTTTCTTCCTTCCTTGTTTTTTCCCCTGGGGCTATGGGTACACATTCAGCAGGAGTTTGTGCACCAGCGGCCTCAGGACTGCAGATTCCAGGCAGTCTTGGTACAGCTGCCCTGCTAAATGAGAATGTGCTCTGCATGACCAGGAGGCCTGAGGCAAGGCACACGTACCTCTTGCTCAAAGCCTGGCAGATGGGCTGATGTTGCAAATATCAATAGCACAGACTCAGGCCCCCACTGTGCCCTTCATGGGAGGGGTGGGGGGAAACTGGGCAGGCTGCTAACCTGGACCTCAGCTCTGTCTCCTCTCCAGAGTGCCCCAAGAGTAGAGCAGCTGAGAGGAGGAGTTTGAGTATGCACTTTGGTTCTTCATCAAAGGTGAGAGATCACTGTAGGGACATACGTAGCTGTGACCACCCTCAGGCCATGCTCCATCCTCACAAGGAGCTTACCGTTATTCTCCGTCGAGGTCACTGCTGATCATAGAGCTGAAGGGAGAGCACAGCCTGCTGTGATGCACTCAGGACAGCACCAGGCCTGGGATGTGTGCCTCAGTGTCCCTGAATACAGCAAAATGGAGCTCTCATTTCCCGATCTGTCTGCATCTATCCTATGGATGTTGAGAGGCTAAAAAGAGACAACAGATGGCAAGCTCCTGGGAAAGGAGCAAGAATTATATAAAGGAAAGAGATGGTGCTTGAGACTCTACTGTGAGACAGAGTTAGAACAGCCTGAACTAAGGGAAACTGGAAACTGATTTGTGTCTTAGACAATACAGAGTTAAAGTTTGAATCACACTAAATATCTGGGATTGGGAGAGACTTTGTGGTGCCCTAGGGTGACCACTCTCTTCTCCCTCCTTCTTATTCCTCACAGGAGCATCTGGGACAGGCCTGACAGAGATGCCAATGTGGGTTGGACCCCCCAAGGACAGCAATAAGTGTACCTGAGGTACCCAAATAACTTGGGAGTTAAATACAATCCATGACCAAAAGAGAACATTCAAAGTGAATACTGGGAAGGCCAAACTTGATGCCAAAATTGATATCAGGGGATAACAAACAATGGGAGACAAAAGCAAAATGTCAGGGGCGGAGGAGATATGGAGGAGGGGAAAACAGGTGGAGTGTGTCCTTGGAGTCAGGCAAAGCTGTGTGGTGGTGCATAGCAGGTGTAGTTTAAGGTCCCTTGTTGGAGAATTACATAGTAATTGCACATAGGAGGTACTGAACAAGCTCTCACCGACTGGTTGATTCTAGCCAGCAATTTCTAGGGATTTGGGTCATTAGTTTCTCCCTCTGTGTGTCTTTAACCTCAGTTTTAAAATGTTGGATATTTTTGGTTCTGTCTATTCAATTGATTAGAATCAGAGTATAGAGGGAACTTTCCAATACGGCAGTTTTTTCTAGAACGATCAAGAAGGTACAGTGCTGACCATAGTCTTTTCATCTCATAGCCTCCAGTGATAGTGAACCTGTTAAAGCTTTTTCAATGATAGCAAATACCTGGCAGGTGTCATGGGTTCACCACCCCTGGCCCGGGAGGTCTGGAGAACCACAAATTGGATTTTCAGTTTGTTGTCTTCTACTAACAAGTGGCAAACTGGGATTCCTCTAAGTGAGAGAAAAGAGAAAAGAGAAGGTGGTATGGAGCTGATCCTCTGTTCTGGGAACAGAGCAGAAACTTCAGACACAAGTCAGCCACTCTCTTCTCTGGATGGTGTTTGTGCTGTCTCCAAAGGGAAATGAACGCTGTGCATGACACTCTGAAAAACATCCTATTTTAGAACAGCCCTGCCTGTGGTCACATGCTTTCTCTTTTAGTTGTGTCTTATTTGTTGTCTCCTTACCTCCAGCCGCCTGTGTAGAGCACTAACTAGCAAGGGAGACCCCAGAGCCTTAGCACAGAAGGCTTTGTGTGGCTAGTCCACTTCAGGGACCTCAAAGGCATGCTTTTAGGATTACTTTTGTTGTGACAAAAGGGTGACACAGAACCAGTTGCTGGAGTAACAGATAACATCACATAGTTGTCAAAAGGGATGAGCAGTTTTACAGCCAAAAGGATTGATTTGTTTCAATTTTTTAAAAAATTTCAGTAAGAGAATGTTCATAGAATTTTGGAAAATAAATGTAGTTCCTAAGTTTTCCAATGTAGTCAAGTATTTTAATCTAACCATTTTCATTGTCTTTATTGGCTTTTTGGTATGAGTATTAGCTAGAACTAGAAAAAAATCACACATCTAAAAGCAACTATGATGTATAAAGTATGTATAATAATAGTAATAATTCACAGTGGTATGATAGTAAAATGTAAGAGATATGATGATAATTCCAGTAGTGCGATTTATTTTTTTGCAGAGATACCGAGTGTGATTTTTTTGCAGAGATACCAAGTCCTAAAATGACTCAAAAGGCCCAAATTCAAGTTTAGACAATGCCATTTTTACCTTTGTGACTGTGGAAAAACATTTACTCTTTTAGACTTCATCTGTAAGGTGAAAGAAATCAACCTGTTTCAGAGGGAAGTCATGAAAATGAAGAGAGAGAGTATAGGAGAAAGCACAGTCAGAATGCTCATCACTTTTAACACTTCTCCCTTCTTCCAGCAGGATCCTCAGCTTCCCTTCATACCACCTGAATTTTCTCATCTGTTAAATTGTCCCCCACCCCCATCAACAGACAGACCTCCCCCGTGCTCTCCCTCATCTTAGTGAAGGAAGAATAATAAACACGAAAAGCTTTGAGTTCCTTGAAACCAAGGAGTGGGATAAATACTCTATATTGATTATGATGATTATATCTGGGACTAGAAAAATATGATTGCCTGGTTGCCAATAGCAACCAGATGGAAATGCAGGAGTAGGGAGTTGTACATGGGTCTTTTCTTCCCAATCTCCATTCCTTCTGCTGTCTGGCATTCTTGCTCTTGGGAGCTGTGATCACTTGGCAATGAGATCTGTATGGAGTCATAAAGGCCTTTCTGGAGGCTTCTTAAGGAGGCGCATCACAAACAGCAGATGAGTCCTTTACCAGGCACGTGCCCTTCAAAAGCAGGAACAGGATATGCAGCAGGTTGGAGTGAAGGTAGCAGACTATAACTGCTACCTGGAAGAGTAGAGACTGCCGCTGTGGGGCAGGGAGCAGGGAGCCATCTAGGAGTAAGTGGGCACCCAAGTTGCAGGACAGTGGCCAGGCTGTGTTAAAGCCACTTCCTGCCAAGCAGAAGGAAAGTTCTATGACCAGTACTATAAAAAGGAGGCCCCATCCTCCTCTCAATGGTGAGCAAACCCTGTCAAGTTTTAAAATCTCAGACTCTTACAAAGCCAAGGCCCTAGGTACTGGGCTTCGGTCCGTGTTGAGAACACATTATCTCATGTCCCCTCATTTAACTGCTCTCCTTGTTTGCACAGTCATGTGGCTAGGAAGTGGCGAGGCCAGGACTGGAGCTTGGCTGCTGTATTCAAAGCCTGGACTCTTTATGGGTTGGTGCTGATCATTTTCCCAGCAGGTCAGAGGCCTAGCGTGAAGTTGGTTACCAAATCCTGAGCATGAAGTTTCCCGAAAGAGAGGCTTTGAATATGAGTCCCCAAACTTGCCTGTGGTCAAAGGTCTTGGCTTGAGGCTCCGTGACACACCTGTGATCTAAGGAGAGGGCACTGGGCTCTGGTCAGCCCTCTCTCCCTCCTGCCCTTTTCACCTCCCTCACAAAGTGTCAGGGGCCGTAGCATTCTGTGGAGCATGGGGACTTTTTTGACAAAGGTCCTGTGTGGAGCTGGACTTTTCTGGTTGCTGTTGCTACTCTCTGACTGGGGAGTGACTGGGAGGATTTGGTGAGGGCCTTGACACCCAGGATTGGAAGATGAGGAGGGACTCAACCCTCACACAGCTGCTGAAAACAAGCTTCTGTGGCTCAAATGGACGACTGATAAATGGACAGAATTTGACCCTAGATCATATGGAAATATGCAGTCTTTATCACAGCACTCAGACTGTTTTCCCTAGTTACAAATTTACCCAGTGTGGTAAAGCTCTTCTGGTATAAAACAAACAGCAGTAGTGATGTTTAGTGAGCATTTGCTCTGTGCCAGGCACTACCGTCAGCACTTCACATATATAACGTCGTCTACGTGTCACAAGGACTCTGTGCAATTATCACCCCATTTTATTACTCCCACTTTACATACAGGTAGATTTAGGCCCTGAGAGAATTGACCATTTATAAAGAGTAAGTGGCTGTGCTGGACTAGTGCCCCGTTCCACCAACTCCAGGCTCTGTGCTCATCACTACTAATCACTTGCAGGAGTCCAGTTCACTCTAGGGGTCTACAGCCACTCTGCAGTGCAACCACCTACTTCTGCCCCAGTTTAGGGTTTCTTTGACTCCCTTTTTTTATTCTAGTCCTTAAGTTCTCTGCCACCCTGTTAGTTTTCCTCATCTCACTGCCACCCAACTACCTCTTCTCAGAAGACTCAAACTTTCCACCTCTGACACCTCCTACAGGGCTTTCAACGCCTGTGCCTGGCATTCTTGGCTGCCTGTGATCCAGACCCCAGCTTGACTCTGGCCTCTAAGTACTCAGCTGACTACTCTTGTGCTGCATTATGACTCAGCATGCTCAGCTATCAATGTTCTTACGGACTCCAGCATGCAAGAAGCCCTCATGGGTCATCTCTTCTCTCTGTCTCCCTGTGTGTGTCCGAAGATCATGGCAGGCTGAGCTCAACTCATTGTCCTGAGGCCTGTCTTAATTTTTCTTAGCTAACACTAATTTTTCCTTTTCTCAACTCGCATAGGATTTGATCTACCTAATGTTACTAAGCATTTCCTTACAAATACATTCATTCAACACTGACTGGGCCTGTCCAAAGTGTCCTCATCCTGAAGGTACCAACTGCATGGGGACTTGGTTAGCATCAGTAAGCATCAGATATCTTGAGCTCAGTTTTCATCTGGAACAGTGCTGCAGGGGGCATTTGGCCTCTTGCTTTTTTTTTTTTTTTGGAATGAATGAAGATGTGGGATACCACCTGTTGCTAAAAGAAGAGGCAGTCGGAGGAGAGTTGGGGTGTGCTGCATAGCAAGCTAACTTGTTGCTCTTTTGTTACCTTATACACCAAAAAGACCCTCTACCTAGAGTGCAGCAAGTCAGTGTCTCTTCTGCTTCCTTCTGGGGAGGGGTTGCTCACCCAGCTGGGGAAACCCCTCAGCCATGTGCTCAGCCTGCTCCTGAGGACTTGGTGCTCAGACATTCAGATTTCTGAACAACCTTCTAGGATGATTAACCCAGCAGGCCAGAATGACCTAGTAATGATTGACCATCAAGACTCCTTTCAAGGGCCTTCTGGGTCTACAGAGTCAGGAATGGTTAAACTCTGGGTGTGGGGTAATCAAAGACATACAAACTCTTCCAGCAACACTCCAGAGCAGGAGTCGGCAAACTCCCACCCACGGTCCAGATCTTGTCCGCCACCTGTTTGTGCACAGCCCACACGTGGAGAACAGTTTTTACATTTTGAAATGGCTGAGAAAGAAAATCAAAAGACAAAAAAGTCACATGCCACGGCATGTGAAAAATCGTATGAAATGCAAATTTCAGCATCCACAAATAAAGTTTCACCGGAACACAGCATGCTCACTTGTTTATGTATTTCCAAGGCTGCTGTCGTGCTATGAGGGCAAAGCAGAGTGATTGCAACAGAGACTGTACGGCCCGTGAAGCTGCGGCTACTCATCTGGTCCTGGCAGGAAAAGATTCCGGAGCCTTAGGCTAAAGAACTGAGTTCTTCCAATAGCCACTTGTTTTGATGGAGAACAGAGACCTTCCAACTCTGTCAGGGGGTAGGGTCAGTTGGGTGCTAGCCTGGGCAGCAGAGGAGCCTGCATAGGCCTGCACTGTGGAGTGGCCCATCTCATAGGATGATGTGCACTGTGGGAGGACCTCTGTCATTCTCTGATGCTTTATCCTGGGACACACTGAGTCCACAGCCAGGCCAGCAGGTGGACACAGGACTGCCTTTGTCCTCCCCTCTCTAACCAGAGGCCCAGCCCTCACACCCCAGTGCTCACCGATAGTCCCATCCTTTTCTTCACAGAGCCCGGTGTGCACTGCGTTCAGCCTTTTTCATGTTTTGGAGTGCCTGAGATCTAGGCGGCCTGTAATTATGTAATTCTTCCTTGTTATCTTTTCTAATTGTTCTCAGAGCTGTTTCCCAAACTGATTGGAAACAATTGCAGATGGGGAATGGAGTGGGAGGTAGGCAAGGCCCTGGCTGCTGGCCAGAGTGGGGCTGTCTACAGCAGGCAGCATCTGGCTGGGGTGGTACAAGGGTGGGGACAAGAGGACCACTGTACCCACGTCGCTCTGTATAGTTTCTTGTGTCTGAGCAGTGGGGTTTACAAGAAGGAAGCAACTGTGGGCTATTGGTTTAATCATTCCAAAATAATAAATCTACCTTATGCTCCCAGGCCCCAGAGGTCTGGCTGTTTTCCCTTTCTCTATGGCCTCTGTGACGTGGGTAAAATTCCCCAGGGATTCTGCTAGGGGCCAACGGGGAACAGGGCCCTTCCCTCCAGGTATTGAATTGTTTGTGTTTTCTTGACAGAACGAAAATGTGCAACCCTTGAGCCATCCGTCTTGCAGAAAGCCAGGGAGGAATCATAGACAGAAGGCTGGGGTCTTCCTGATAGGGACCTAAGCAGGTGAACTGGGGTCTCTGGGAGGATAGCCTGGAGCAGCCTCAAAGGTGATGTCCTCTTTGGGCCAGAAAGGGCACAAGCCAATGATCCCTGGCATATCGCTGCTGTAAAGCCTGTGTCACTTGGCTGCATGGTTCTCTGTGTCTGGGAATTGGGCAGAGGGCAGCTCTGCACTGGGGCTTCCTAGTCTGCTCTGCACCTTGATTGGTTTCTTGGTCAGCGAGGAACTTGCCTGCTCTCTGCCTCCTCTCACCTACTTGCAGAAACATGAGTTTCCTGGGAAGGGAAAAGGAAACGGGATGGGGAAGGGCTGCCCGTGGGCTGTTGTGGACACATAACATTTTCTCCCCAGAAAATCATCTCAGTTCTTCCAAAATGACAACAGTGCTCAAGGCAGAGGAGATTATGTTCTATTTTGTATCCTCACCTCCACCCCACACCAGGCATTGGAGATTGAACCCAATGCCTTCACAATGAGCTATATTCCTAGTTCTTTTCTAAATTTTTTTGTTTTTGTTTTTATTTTGGTCTTTTTGAGACAAGGTCTCACTATGCAGTTCAGGCTGGTCTCGAATTCACAGTGATCCTCCTTCCTCTCTTCCCAGAGCGCTGGGATTGCACTCATGTGACACCACTGGCTCCTTTTCTAAATTTGTTAGGTTGACACCAAGTCTTGCTAAGCTACTGAGTTTCCCGGGCTGTCTCAAACTCTCAGTCTTTATGCCTCACTTTGAGAAAGCATTTGAGGAGACGTTACCCTTGATTTCACACTTGCGTGCACGAAGCCTGTGGTGTGTGATGGGCACTCAAGAAAGCATGGCTGCTGAGCTTGGAGCGTGAGGCAGTGCTACCCCAGCACCTGGACTCTCCAAGTTCAGTGAGATGCCCATACCATGCTGGCCTGGCATTGGAAGCTCTTTTTGCTAGAGCCCAAAGCTGGAGGGGGGGGGGCTCGAGGAATTGTTGCCTGTGTTGTGCCCAGGCAGGGGACAGATGCCCATCTTGCTGTATACTCTTCCACCCACTGGCTGCCAGTCTTCACAGAGGGGAGGAAAGGGAAAGAGTGCGAGAATGCCGTGGGGATCTGACAGTTGCACCCCACCCCTCTACCCATAGCACCCATGAAAGGAATAAATCCCCAACAGTGACCATGGCTGAGTCTGGGGAAACCAGAAACTACCTGGAGTTGTCTTCCCCCTAAATGAGGCACCCAGAGCCTTGTGTCTGCACTTTATGAAGGGTTTCCTCAGTTTCAGGGCCAGAGAGTTTGGAGCCACTGAGCAGGGCCTGGGAGCCTGGGCAGGAAGCCCAAGGCCTGCAGAAGCCCCGTCTGCCTCCAGTGTGAAACAGCCTAAGTCCCCAAGTTCGTGAGCAGCCCAGCATCCTGCCCCCTTCACACTGGTGTGGAGTTTAATGGGAAGCACAAATGAGAAACAGGCTTCTGGAAATTGGCTGTGGCTCCTTTCCCAGTTTGCTCAAATGTTTCTTTCTTCTCTCCTTTCCCTCTTATTCTCCTCTTTGCTCTCTGCCCTTTTCTTCCTCCCTGTATTATTGTCTGGCAGTGTGTCTGCCTGTCCACCTGCTCTTTCTACAGGATCAGCTCTAAGACACGTCCCTGAGCAGGGCAGGACAGAGCTGGGGCTGGGGGGAGATGGACGGGAGGGGGTGGGGAAGAGGAAGAGGAGCCAGGAGAGGCCCAGATCCAGTACCTAGACCTTAACCCTTCCCTGGCCTACAGAGGTCACCCAGCCATCCTAGCCCCTCCCCTTCAAGGTCATAAAATCCATTTCTAACTTTTACCAATTCCCCTGTTGGTACCAGAAACACACAATTAGTTTTAAAAGTGTCTCCAAGCTGTGGGCAGTTAGAAATTTATGACTTTTTTTTTTTAAAAGCTTTCCTTTAAAGTGGCTAATTAGATGTATTTCTCCAATGGTAATTTAAAAAATGCTAATTGGTCTGCACTTTGGAAGGAGGAGAAAAAAACTTTCCCCTTTATTGTCTCGGCACAAGGGAGACGTAGAAGAGATTGACATGGCCTGAGTATGGGTACAGCTCCAAGGGAAGGGCACAGACGCCTGCCTTTTTACATACTTGGCAGCCGGGAGTGGGAGAGGGAAAGGGCTTCTGTATGGGACAGTGTCCTCAGGAGAATATGCCACATAGCTTGTGTGGAGGGAGGTATGGCAGGGCAGAGTCTGTTTCACCTACTAGGGTGTCACAGTGTCTGGACACCCAGCCATGGTGTGACCATCATGGAGGATGGATTGGTAGGCAGCGCTCACCCAGGCAGACCTAGCACAGAATTTAACATCTGCCAAACCACAGGCTGGCAGAATGTGGCATTTAGAGGAGGCTGCTTATTCCAAGGACAATTACCAATTGAACCAAAAGAGTCTAGAGTGTATGATGTCCTCAACTTTTGGAAGGAGCAAGTCCCAAAGAGCCCTGGGGCAGTTCTGATGCAGTCTGTGAGGCTCTGGCCAGGCAGGGCAGCATTACATCAGAAGTTTGGTCCTTATGGTGGGACAGAGAAGACCTCAGCCTGACTGGACACACTCAGGATGTGTGGTCCCCCCAGCTTGATCTTAGATGAGCCGTTACTGCTCTCCAGTCAAGCTTGTTTGTCAGCCCCTCCATTCACGGTCTTTCTCAGGATGTGGGAGTTGGCAATGGGCTTCTTGAATCTGCTGCTTTTCCATAACTTGCTCCAAGGTAGGGCATGGCCCAGGCCTGGGATCCAAAATGGCTCAGTGGCTCAGTGACCAAACCCGCAGCCCTTATATTTTCAGGGAGTACTGATGGTGGGTGAGAGACTCACCACTCCTCCCTTGGGGCTGAGCAGCCCCTGGGACCTTATGTGGGGAAGACCTGGGCGCCTTTTGGTATCCTGGTTGTTCTCCATGGGAAAGTTAAAGGACCTCAGGTGACCTTTGGAACCTGTTTAGAAGCACAGGAGATGTTCTGGGAGATGGTTCCAGGTGAAGGGACATGAATTGCCCTTGGTATTGCCTTGCCTGGCATGTAGGACTTGCTGGTGAGTGGTACATCCTCCTAGAGCACTGCCACACTGGTGGTCCCCTTGGTGGTCCCCTTGGTCCCCACACTGGTGATTCTCATTCTGCCATCCCTGTATGTTGCTCTGTGAGTAACACAATTATGAAGACACAGTTCAAGAAACAGGGAGGAGGAAGAAAGTAGTACTCTGCTGCAGAGGGAGGAAGGGCCGGTCACAGCTGGCTATTTCTTATCTGCTCATTTCAAGAAAGAGTAGCATCTCAGAGAGGGAACCCACATACGTCCATTTAAATCCAGGTTGAGGGAGAGGGGAGTGCTGAACAATTCCACAGCTTGTTCCTTGTTCCTTGATTCCTCAGCTTGTTTGTCAACGCTAGCTTTCATCCAGCCTCTCACCTCTCTTTAGCTCCCTTATGTCTAAAGGAAAGCCAGATGGAAGTGTGGCTGGGCTTCTAGCTTTGCATCCTCTTCACAGTAGCAGCAGCAACAGCAGCAGTGTGGTAAATTCCTTGGGAGCCTGGAGAGTGAGCCATCAGGGTCTGAATCCTGGCTTCTTGATTAGGATCACTTCATCTTGCAAGCTTTGGTCTGCAGAGAAAAATCAAATGGAATAATGCTCAAATTGGGCAAATAGAAATATAGAGTCAATATGAATAGGGTAAAAATGAAAGGAGATGAGCGATGCAGAGTGCAGCTCCATGCAGGGGCTGGGGGCCCTCCCCAGAGCAGGCTCTATACTGCTGCAGTCCCTTCTGGGCTAATTCCATGGAGTTCACCTGGGAGGAGATTGGAATGCAGCGCAGGAGCTCTGCAGTGAATTCTGAGCTGCCTCAAGGAGCTAGAGGGGCAGGGATGATGAATGTCCTTAATCAGAGCCCACCATACTCTGCTTTCCTCTACCCTGCCACTGAGTCTGATGAGGTAGAGAAGCCTGGCTCCTTCGGTGGGAGGGAAGGGTTTGCTTGGTGAGCCTCACCCTCAGAAGTTCCCGAATGCTAGGCTGTTTCTGAATGCTCATTTGTCCATCTCATGGAGTGTCCGGAGCTACCTAACGTCTGGGGCTTTTTCCAGTGGGGCAATAATACTCACTGTATGTGATTATTACTATTATGTATGGCCAGAAGCTACTGGAACAGGGTTGGGTCTTGGCACAAGTCAGTGAATGTTACTTGCCTTTCCTGTGCAAACTCAAATAGCCACTCAGTTGGCAACTGAACACCCAGACGAACACATCACTGCTTAGTGCAAGTCATAAAGGTAGGAGAGAGGGAATTTGAGCCAGGTCCATGGACATGACCAACATGTAAATGTCTCCAGATAGACTATGGATGGACAGTTAAGATGGGTCCCTGTGAGAATGACTGTTTGGAATAGGAAAAAGTTTATAGATTCTAGAGGCAGATCACCTGGTTTGAGCTCAACTTCACAATGTACCAGTGATGTGACTTTGGTAAGTCAAATATCCTTATGTACTTCTTTATAGTACAGTGTATGGGAAAGCTTAAAAGTCATCCTGGGTAAGACACAGGAGATCACCATTAGGACTAATTTTCTCCCATGCTACTCTGAGGCAGATTATCAGCTGGGGACTGCATTAGGTACCCAGGGGTTTGAAGTCAGTCAGTCTTTGGAGCCCACATATACAGAACTATGCATGGCTGATGGGTACCAGGCTTACAAGCTTATTTTCTAGATTCTTAGATGGGCTAGGTATTCAGTAAGGGAATTAGTCCCAAGGTATCAGCATTTGTCTGTGACTGCAGGGGTATATTTGACAGTGACTTCCCTGGGAAACCCTCTGGGGTTCGAAGACATTATCTTATTGTCTTATTGTTGGGAGATTTTAGGGGCATCATTTGATCTGCTTCAGACACAGAGGACACAGCCTAGATGAGGGACACAAGCAAGCAGTGATCTGACATCCAAGTCCCTTAACTTAAATGTGCTACTTTTGGTTGTAACTCAAAAAAGAGATTATGCAGGTCTCTTGGGTTCATTTACGATTTTAAAAATACGCTGTGACTCTGAAAAATATGATTAATGCAGCTAATAGTAATTATTATCTTTTTGAGAACTGAATGCTAAGTTTTGTTTTTTAGATTTTTGTGTCTTTCTTTTTTATAATTATTTTGTCAGGTAGATATTCCATTTTGTAGGTAAAGCTGTAGTCAAACACTTTACTAACTTTAGGTTAATAATAAGCAGCATTCAGAGGTGCGTCCCTAAGTAAGCTGCTCTCTCTCTCTTTCGCTCTCTGACACTGCACTAAACAGAGGAAAGGACTGAACAGGATGAGAAGAGCAGTGTAAGGAGATATGGACCATGCTCCACAGTAGGTATTGCTGGGGAAACACGCAGAGTGCCCGCTGTCACATAGTGGAACTAGGAAAGATCAAACTCTGCTCTCACTTCCTAGGAAAATGCAGACCCTGTCATTTAAAAATGGGAGTTCTCTTCCTGACCCTTAACAAAGAAGGGATTTCTGACTCATGCGACAGTATTGATGAATTTTGAGGACATTATACCAAGTGAAATAAGCCAGACGTAAAAAGACAAATCTCATATGATTTCACTTCACTGAGATACCTAGAGTAGTCAGAATGGTAGAGACAGAAAATGGAATGGTCGTTGCCAGGGACTGGAGGAGGAAGGGCAGAGAATTACTGCTTAACGAGTATAGGGTTTCAGTTTGGGAAGATGAAAAGTTCTAGGATTAGATGGCGTTGATGGATGCACAAAAAGTGAATATACCAAAGGCCACTGGAGTGTACACGTAAAATGGTTAAGATGGCAAATTTCATGTTATGTCTATGAGGCTTTGAAAGTAAAAGGCTTTTATTGTATGGGGCATACATGGGAGCAGCTGAGGGTCGGCTGATGAGGCCGTGCAGGGCAGGCACCGATGGGCAGCTGACGATGAGCCTTGGGAGCAGAGTTCGCACATGACCCAAGCAAAGATTGGAAAAGAGAGACACACCTGCCCTCCTCTGTACCATCCTCATCAAGAATCTGCTGGCGGGGCTGGAGATATGGCTCAGTGACACAGCATCTCTCTGGCAAGCAGAAGGTCCTAAGTTCGATTCCTGGTACAAAAAGAAAAAAGAATCTGTTGGCTCCCGATCTCATGGAGATCAGTAACCAAAGAGACATTGCAAGGGTGCATGAGAAATTCATGATATAAGAAAGCATATTCTGTCTGGGAACACAGTCCAGGGAAATGGGACCATTGATTAAGTACATTAACTCACAAACTAACTCAGATGTACAAGATCAATGTGAACCAGCCTTGACTCATGGCAGCTGTAGCAGAACTTCTTGGGGCTCTCCACATCCCCAGATCTATTCAGAGATGCCACAGACCTTTAATAGAAGGACTTGGCAACACTCCACAGCCCTGCTTGGTGTCATGTGGTCTACAGATTGACAAACTAGGGCCCTCAGGCTAAATCCAGTTCACCTTGATTTTGCATAGCTTGTGAGCTAAGAATTGCTTTTACAGTGTTTAATTTTTTAAAAAAATCAATAGAAGAATAATATTTCATAGCATGTGAAAATGAATGTTGGAATGGATGAACAGAATGAAAATGAGCAGAAAAGTTTTGCTGTAAAGTTTTGCTGGGACCCAGCAACTTGCATATGTGTACATACTGTCTGGCTGATCCTGTGCTACAATGGCAGTGTCAAGTAGTGACACAGACAGTATGGCCTGTAAGCTGAAAATATTTATCTGCCCTTTAGAGGAAAGTTTGATGACCCCTTATCTAGTGTATTATTTTTCAAACCTTGGGTCACAACAGCCAGCTATGAATCAACTTAATGGAACATAACCAGAATTTAAAGAGAGAGAGAGAGACAGAGAGACAGAGTGAGAGAGAGAGAGAGAGAGACAGAGACAGAGACAAAGACAGAGACAGAGACAGAGACAGAGAGACAGAGAGAAATGGACAGAAAATATCAGTATGTATAACTTTTTGGCTTTTTTTCTCTCTCTTTAAACAGTTTTTTCTCTTCCTCAATTCTGATGTCAGTTAAATGTGCATGAATCGACTCAGTCACAATGTAATTTATTTTTCTTGCTTATGGCACTTGACCAAAAACTTGGGAAGCTAATGGTCTAAGTGAGACTAGGACAATTACTATTGTAAAATGCATGCTGCTCAAGGACCACTGGTCAGGGGAGCAGTCATTTGTCTGTTCAGTTGAGGTCCAAGCTATGCTGATAGGTGTACGTGAATCTGTGCTCTGTTTCTTTCTTTCAAGACACCATGGTCAGCTCTTCCCAGAACACTGTTTGGACCTGGGTAGGACCATTTTCTTGTCTCCATGCAATTTTCTGCCACTTGAAGATTTCCACTTTCCCAGGCGGAATGAATAAGGAATGTTCACTCTTAGGCAGAAATAGAAAAAGAAAGAAGTCCTGGGACCAAGGACACAGAGCTCCCTTCCTGACCCCTCTCAATCGACAGCTGAGAAGGAATGAGGAGGGATGACTCCCAGGCAAGGTGACAAGAAGCAAGATCTGAGAAGGCTTTGTGTTTACAAACACATTGCCAAAAGTGTCACGGATATAACTGAAAACATCAATAGTGATCGATGGCAAAAAAAATCACTGGCCTCAGCCATTAAAAGATAAATCCAGGCCTGGAGGAAATGAAGGGGAAGACTCGATAGAGGATGAAAACACTGTCACACACTGCTGTTCCCTTCTTCCCTCCCTTTCCTCCTACTGTCTATTTGTCCTTTTACCTTGACTTTCTACTCGGTGGCCTGATCATCATTGCCCACTTTCCTTTATATAATGGATGGAAACAATGGATTTCTACAAGAGCCTTTGCTTGGTTTTAGACGCAGAATTATAACAGAGCTCCCTGCTTTCCTTCCCTTTCTCCCTGCTGGGTTCAAGGTATCTGCTGAATTTCAAATAGTGAGTTTGCAAACAAATACTCATCCAAGCCTCACATTCTCAAAAACATGACCCACTGGTTCTCTCCCCAAAACACATACTGAGAGACAGCAATGATCGCTGTGATATGACACACTTTGTTGAAATTGGGCTGTATCATTCTAGGTCTTGAAAACTAAGCTAGGTTGGATCCATCATGGTTCAGAAACTTTTCAAGGGCTGTGGAACTACATTTGCTTAAAGCTTTCAGCCCTCACACTGGTAGAGAACAGATTGCTCCATCCACAAACAGTAGCAATTGACAGGCAGAGACCCCAAGAATTTGAGGTGAATATGTCACTAGGGTCTGTGGGACCAGTGTAGATATTGAAAAGGGGAAAACTCATGGGAAGAATGAATGGACAATGATGGACAGGGAGGGTGACTGTTCTTAAGTTCAGGATACTTAGAAACCTGCAAAAGGGATATGATCCTTCTTTAAAAAGAAAATAATATGTAAAAGCCTATAGCAGCAGAAGGTGGCTGATACCGGTTTCAGGGCTGAACAGGTCTAGGTCCCGAGCGGTGATGGTCTCTAGAGATGCTCTGCTTTCAGAATCTGGAATTCGGATTCAACTCAGAAAATCTTAGGCATGAAAGTGAATGGATTAGGAGGAATTTGTCCAAATAAACCAAAACACACCAGGAAGAGAAATAAATATCAGGTGGTTACAGAGAAAACAGTGATATGTAGAACTGGAGGAGGCACCTGGGATCCAGTAAGGCAAAGACCTGGCCCCCAGGGTTCAAATAAATGAGCCTTGGAATACAACTACAGCAGCCTGAGGCTAAGCCTGAGCCTGGGTAACAGGTTAGGATCTCTCTCTGTCTCTGTCTCTCTCTGTCTCTGTCTCTCTCTGTCTCTGTCTCTCTCTGTCTCTGTCTCTCTCTCTGTCTCTGTCTCTCTGTCTCTGTCTCTCTCTGTCTCTCTGTCTCTGTCTCTCTGTCTCTGTCTCTCTGTCTCTCTTTGTCTCTGTCTCTCTCTGTCTCTGACTCTCTGTCTCTGTCTCTCTCTCTGTCTCTGTCTGTCTCTGTCTCTCTCTTACACACACACACACATAGTCTTGCCTATTCATCCATCCATACATCCATTATATTGATTGTTTATTCTATGCCTGGCATTTTTCTGTCTATTGAGAATTTAGATACAAAAGATAGAGAAATAAAATCTCTGCCCTCAAGCATTACTTCATGCCTTATCTACTGGACCAAGTCTGTGTCCTGAGATTTCTCATTTCATCTTAGAACAATTGGATCATTTAACTGGATGAATATGTAATGTAGTTTGAAGGAGAACTGTGGTGCAAGTGTCTAGAGAGAGAGAGAGGCAGGAGAGGCAGCCCTCGTCCCAAGTGCAGGCCCTCTTTGGGCGGTAGAGAGAATAATGTCCTGGTGGGTGAATGATGTCCACGAATCATCCAGCACTGACTGGTAATGAGAAGTCAGGAGGAGGGAGCAGAAAGAAAGTGAAGCCCCTGGAGAGTGTGCAGCAAACTTAGCCAGTGAGAGTGTCTGTGCCTGTCTACTGCAGTGATCCAACCACATTCCTTTGCAGACTTAGGCCCAGTCTTTGTCCTGCTGTCACCAACAGGATGCAGTCACTTTGTTATACTAGAGCCTGGAAAAATAGTTGGCTTTGCTCTACATATTGGGATGTTTTCTCTTCTCAGTGGCTTGTGGAGAAGTATTTGTAAATGTGTAATTAACAGTGTGGATGTGGGAGACTGGGGTACCAGTCCATGAAGGGCTTAAGGAACTCCTAGAAAAGTGTCATTCATCATTCACCCATCTACCCACCCAGCCTTCCACCCACCTGTCAATCCATTCTCCCATCCAACTAAACATCAATCGGTTTACTTGAGAAGCATTTACTGACTGCTAACATACTCTAACCAATGGGAGTAGAAGAGAGAGGAGACTCCTATACTTGTCTGCTTCCCAAACTCCAATTTTGCCATATATTCTTTTCTATTTTTTCAACAGCTTGTGTTTTAAAAATGTCCGACTTCTCATTCTTGGGTGGTCCTGTGTCACTATAAGAAAGGAAAGTCTATACTTTCCATATGGCTAAAAACAGGTATTTCTCCTAGGCAAGACTTACCTGTTAGAACTCAGAATAGTGTGAGTTCATGATGAAAATCACCTCTCAGTTCTCTGATATTTTTTAGACATATCTCAAGAGAGATTAAATGTGTATGAATATGTATTCCAAAAAACCCAGTTAAGATAGTTATGCTACTGATTTCTCTGGGTTCAGTGAAGAGAAAGATTTGTGCTGTTATTGTTCGGACAGTTGAATGCAGGCGTCTTGTGCTCTGGGAGAATGATTTGGGGATGATAATGTACAACATATGTACCATTGTTACCCCTGATTGACGTGCTTTGGAATTTTGGTGTAGTTTCTTCTTCTTCTTTTTCTCTCTTTTTATCTTTGAATAAAATGAATTTGAAAATTTAAATTTTAAAAAGACAAGTTAAAAATAAAAACAATGGCAGGGACCCAGAGTGACAGGCTAGGTGGGATAAGAAAAGCCCCGGATTTAGCTGACCATCTGAACTGGACAAGCGGCCTCTCTAGTTTCACTGGTCTTGCTTGTAATGAGAAAGGGTTGGGCATGCTAATTTTTAAGATTCCTTCTTTCTGTGACATTGAATGAAGTCTCATTTGTTAATGACACCAACCTATTCACCTGCACCTTGCTGCTCTCTGCTCTCTTCCATCCGCTTCCTCATTTTTCTTGTCCTTTCAAGATCTGAATAATTCTCAAGTCAATGCAATCTCTCCTTTAGCTGCTTTCTCTGAAAAGTATTTCCATTTGCCAACATCTAGCCCTGTCTTGTAACCAGTGGTGTCCAGTGGAACTTCCAGTGATGATGATGTATTTATATCTGCACTGGTCATTCTGGTAGTCACTAGCACATCTGGCTAGTGAGGACTCAATATGAGGCTAGGGTGCCTGAAGAACTGGACTTTAAACTGTATATAATTTTAATTTAACTTGATACAGTGTCATATAGCTAATGGCCACTTTATTGAACAGCATAAGTCTAACCTAATACTTTTGCTAATGTTGTTTGGTCATTGCTGACCATTATTTTTCATTTCACCCTAAATCATTGGTTAAGAGTTTGGTAACTATGAGGAAAAATTTCTTGTCTTGAATCTTTGGCCATTTATTAGGTGGAGGACTTTGGCCAGTCAGAGGCTTAGTTTCTTCACCTAGAAAATAGGGGTACCAGTAGTCCTTTCTGCTAAAGTTGTGATTATATACTGAGAAAATAAACATAGAGCATTTAGCACTACACCTGGAACTTTATATTAGCTTTGTGTGTGTGTGTGTGTGTGTGTGTGTGTGTGTGTGTGGTACTGGGGATCAAACTTATGACCTCGTACTTGCCAACCACATGCTTATGCCTCTGAGCTAAATCCCCAGCCCCCTGGAGCTTTATAAATGTTAGCTGAGAAGGAGGAGGAAGGAGAAAGGAAGAAGGAGGAGAGGGCAACAGCTTTCTATCTTCTTTCTTCTGTGAAGAAAGTTGAGTCTTGAGGACTGAAACCATCTATCCTTTAGAAATGCTACATAGCATATGGAGAAAAATTGTGTTTTCTGGGGCTAGCATAGGCACTCTTTTTATTTGATTTCCATGCTCTGCCAAGCTGTCCTAATACCTCTGTGCCTCAGACCAGGTACAAGTTAGCTAATGGTATGTATCACAAAGGGCTAAAAGACCATTCCCTTAACCTCATATGTACATCCATCTGCATATACATGTATTCACACATGCATACTCCACACACACACACACCCACATGCACATGCACACACACACACACACACACACACATCTTACAAAGCAGAAAGACATGAAATTTCATTCCTTTAGACACATCTGTTTTTCCATCTACAGCTTCTCCTCCTCTGAGATGGGGAGCAGGGTGATGACCCCATTAATCCCAGGTAGGCCCTTGCTCCTTTGCTGGTCTCTAACTCCCTTTGGATATCCCCTTCGGCCAACTTGATCTCCCAAGTGACATCTCTCAATCCTGCCCCAGGAATCAGATGTCTAAATAGCAAATGAAAGATTAATGCCAGTGGCCAGGATTGGGGTGTGAATAATTTAAATGAGGAGAATAAGAGCCAGCTCCACTTACCAATAGGACTGCCTGGAAGAGGTCAGGGAAAGGGTAAGGACCAACTTAGTCCCCTTGATCAGAGAGATGATTTGTTTTCATTGGCACTGAGAAGAATTTGCAGTTATGTCTAGAAAATGGGTCCTTAGTCATTCTTATCAACCCAGGAATTGTGTGTTACCTGAAGGTGTGGGAAATATTCTATTTCAGCCCCATGTTTCCATGGACTTAGTAGTGCATCCTCTGCCCCTTATGATGCATGCTTCCCTCACTGTGTCTCTATTCTTGTTGCCACCTTGAACTTGCTGGGCCATCGGAGTCCATGTGACTAGGGAGGGGGAATGATTGGTTAGCCTCTCCCTCTATAACTGATGAAATGCTTCCTGGGGATATGAGGTTTGAAGTGAGGAAGGGACTGTGGCCTATTACCTGGGAAATGAGCAGGCATTTTACATAAAGTATGGCTCTTGTCCAGAGAGGAAACCTCTGTGTGGATATTTCCTTTTCTTTCTACTATCTCCGTCACCTCTCTGCTACCTCAGCCTCCAATTAGGTTTACCGCAGTCTCTCCTTTGATGGTTTTGGGGGTTGATAAATATTTTCCCCTCTGGAAGTCTTTAGGAGTGCAGCAAAAAGGTTATATGATAGATTCTCTCCATCACTTAATTGAAGCCATAAAAAATGAAAAGAGGATTTCCAATAAACCAAACCATTACTCACTGGTAGATGGAGAGGGCATCCCAGAACATGGCCCAGGGAGGCACAGCTGGGAAGCCCTCCAGCTGACTGTCTATTATGATTATTAATCACAATGGCAACAGAGTTCATGTACACCAGGCTCCTTAATGAACTTGGACTCATGTCCTTACAAGGTTGTAGCCATTAGAGGAACCAGGGCCTTTCTATTTCAGGTCTCTGAAGGCTGAGTTGACTGGGATGCATGTGCAAGTGTGTGTTCTTGTGCTCTCCCAAATTATGAGATGTGTGTAGTTATGTTTAGATCCGAATGGTGGCAGGGTGAAAGCTGTATCTGCAGTGACTGGGAGAACTGGGTAGTGATTAGAAGTGTAAGAGTATGGCTGGTGCAGAGTGTACACTGCACAGATTATTGGCTGCATGTTGTGTGTGGGGTAGTGAGTTTTGTTTGCTGGATGATCGATGTGGAGATCAAAATGAGGTGTGTACAATGGTGGTGGGTGTATGTACTTTAAAATAGTATCATCTCTATGGAGATTTCATGCCATTTGGATTCCAGGTGCATTATAAGTAGGAAGACCCTAGAATGTACTGTCCAAAGCTGAGACATATTTAAGGTAAAAGAGGTCATTATTAATATTTTGCTTGGTCAAACACACACACACACACACATATTTCTGGACTGTTCCAGGAAACCAGGGATATGTATTTTCCACTGTGTTTTCTCTTTGTTGAATTTACATTCAGGGTGAATCTGTTGGGCTATAACATGGAGGTATGTTGATTGTCTGGTGGCATAATAATCATGGTATCTTCCACCTGGGGAGAAAAGCAGCCTTCTTGCCCTTCACTGGTTCTTTTATCCAGTGTCATCCATGTCTTGGTTGTGTCCTCACATCTTGATACTGGTGGACTCTGGTGCCACTCAGGAGACCTGAGTCATTGTCCACCTCCTCACTGCCCAGGAGGGAGTGACCACGCTTGTCCTAGGCATCTTTAATCACTCTCAGAGGCTCTACAGGTTTACTGTGTGCTCAGATTGCAGGGAGTTGGAACGAAGACACTCTTCTGTTGTGGCTGACTTGCCTCTGTTTACCTCTGTGAATCTCAGGAAATTTCTTCATCTGTTTTGTGGTACTATAACAGACTACCACATACCAGATAATTTCTAAAGAACAGAGTTATGTATAACAGTTCTGGAGGCTGAAGTTCAAGATCAGGGCATTAGTGTCTGGCGAGGGCTCTCTGCTTCCAAAATGACGCCTTGAAGCTGCTTTCTCTGGCTGGGAACACTGCATTTGAATGTGGCAGAAGGCAGAAGGCAAAAGGGAATCTCTTCCCTATGCCAAATCCTTTCATCAGGGCACCTGATCCTATTTATGAGCCAGGAGCTCTCTTGGTTTCATCACCTTTTAAAAGCCCTGCCTTTCAATACTATCCCATTGATGAAGCTTGAATTTCTGAGTCAAATCGTGGCAGAGAAGAATAACACTGAGTCAGGACAGTATTTAGTCCTTAGCAGATAGTACTGAAGGTAGCATTTGAAATGAACTGTGTAAAAGAAACAAATTTTTTTTGTTTGTTCATTGTTCTATACTGCTAGTCCTGAAGTTTTGTTTTTTGTTTTTTTTTTTTGGTACCAGGGATCGAACTCATGACCCTGCACTTGCTAGGCAAGTGCTTGTGCCGCTGAGTGAAATCCCCAGCCCTGCAGTTCTTTCACTGATTAAGCGACTTTCCCTCCAAAGGCTTCAGGCTTCAGATCTTTGTTCCCTCACATCTCTAGTGGCTCCATATCTGTGATAGTTTTATCCACTCTGCCTCAACACAGTGAGGTTTGGAAGGGAAGGAAATGGAACCCCAAACCAGAGTTCAACCAGTGTGTCTCTCGCTCATGCTCCAGGCCTAGCTTTCTCCCACTCACCCCATGATCCACAACAGGCTATTTCCTAGGATTAACATGCAGAGGAATTCTTATCAGAGTGCTTCCTCTTGAGGGCCTGTTTCCCATCTCCTCTCTCAAAACCAGGAACTGCCCACACCACCATGCTGCCAGCAACTGGATGTAAACAGAAATTAATCCATCTGTGCGAAACCTCAACATGTCACCTGATCCTATCACTAGCTCATAATTGCTTCCAAGGAAGATCTTATGATATTAAAAAGCAATTGCCCTCCATGCCAGTAACATTAACAGATTCTGTGCGATATTTATACAAGATTTCATTTTCAGCTCAGCAGATGCTGTTTTCTTCCTCTTACCTCTTTCCAGCCACTTTTGCCTTTGCCCAAGGCTCCTATAATTTCAGTTGCCTGAAGGGTCTCTGTCCGCAAGGCGATCAGCAATATGGAGTACTGTGCATCTTGTGGAATGCTGTTTCATCAGAACAGAAAGGGTCCTTGATGCCTAGTAGGCATGCCAGTTCCTTAATCTTATTCATTCATTTGTTCATTCATGCAACAAATGGAGCCAAGGGCTGTAGACCGAAACTAGACCCTCCCGCCATCAGGACAATACTAATAAGTAGCTATCAAGGCTTTGAAAAAAGCAGAGAGCTTATTGGAAAAAGAAGATAGTCAGGTCTGGAGGAG
Source organism: Hydrochoerus hydrochaeris (assembly GCA_004027455.1). Taxonomy (NCBI): domain Eukaryota; kingdom Metazoa; phylum Chordata; class Mammalia; order Rodentia; family Hydrochaeridae; genus Hydrochoerus; species Hydrochoerus hydrochaeris. The sequence continues at coordinate 134,840 of PVLA01001474.1, read as the reverse complement.
AGACATACTCGGAAAAGAAGGCAGTAATGTTGTCTCTGGAAACAAACAGCTAATAAAGAGCCACAGTGGGGAAAAGATCATTCCAGGTCACAAGAAGAGTCCCACCCACAGAAAGAGCCCAGCACACCTGAGTTCCTGGGAAATGGTCCTTGTGCACAAGCTTTTGTGGAGTGAGAGCAGAGGGACATTGCTTGAGTTTAAAGAGGTGGGCAGGGACTAAACCATGCTCAGAAAAATGTTAGGAGTGGTCAAGTTGTTAAGTAGTGTTATGTGATTGGTGGATGGTACATGGGACATTTCATAAGCCAAACTAAAGATCTGTATGATTTCGGATTGAAGTCCCTGGAAAATTATGGTGTGGAAATGCAAGGTGAAGGTGGAAAGGGGTGTAATTTGAACTAGAAATTCTGGATAGGGCCCCACTCAGGGTAGATGCCAGAATTTCTGGGTTTCCTCTTTTCATATTAAGGGACATGTTATTCAGTGTCCTCTTTTCCTGTAACTGTTGTTGTTGAGATGACATAAACATCAATCAGGCATTTGGACTCATGGTTTCTGCTCAGATAGAGACAAAACTTGAAATCAGGGCCTAGCTAAAGCCTTGTGGTAAGTTAAAAACTCTGGACTTAAAAACAAACAAACAAACAAACAAACAAACAAAAAAACATGGTTGTAACAATTACAAGAACAGCCCATTCTTGTCTTCTAGGCCTTTTGGTGTCAGTAAGTTGAAAGCAGTTTCAATTGAGGATAGATTTGGTGTTGAATGCCAAGTCCATAAAACCTCCTTTGTTGGTTCTGGTCTTGTCAATTATACATCAGAACTAGCTGTTGATGAGGGATTTCAGGGCTGACGATCAAATAGGGTGGAGAGGTGCCAGACCCCAGGATGCCTGGTGGGAGGTTCCTAATCAGAGATTGGGGAGCTGTAACTTGCAGGAGAGTCACCAGCCCTGGGAAAACTTGAGCCTTCATCTACAGGGAGAGGATAGATGAGAGTGTTGTTTGGACAAATGGAACAACTCATTAATTAGAAGTTAAATGTCTCCCTTCCTCTGCCAGCCCTGAATACATTAAAGTGCAAACATGAGCTCAAGTGCATTCCTTTCATGTTCTCTCCTTGTTTCAAAATATGTCCTTGCATTAAAAGCCACCCTGGGTTTCTTTAGTCCATGACAGCCAGATCATGTCATGGGCATACATAATTGGAATGCTAGCGAAGATATAGAACTTCCCTAAAAGATGCTGCCGAGGGCTGGCACTTGCCTCACAGGCTCTTATCCCCAGGGACTCACATGTGATGTTCTGGGTCCCAGTGGCATCCCTGCCAAGCAAGGGTGCCAACCCGCAGGAGGCAGATGCGCACAGGGATGGATGGACAGTGAAAGGGGAAACGTGTGGAGTCCAGCAGGTCCTTGGTGTCTTCTATTTTTCCTGATGGATGTTAGTAAAAGCATAATGATGACAGTCTGCCCCCTCAGGGTCTGGGGGATTTGGTGAGTGCTTTTTTGGTGAGGCATTTGGGAAAGGCAGCCCTCAAATTAATACTTGATTATAAATGGCAGTAGAAGTTGGTGCATCTCCTCCCTCCATGAGATCAGCCTCCTTGGTCTCCATTTCTTACTTTTATCTCCCACTTACAGAGAGGAAAATGTCATCCTGTCAAAGTTCTTCAATGCCCACTGAACTAGAAGTGCCAATCCTAATGATTATCCCTCTGGAGGAGGAATGGTGAGCCTAGAGGTCCTCCTTAGATGTGTGTGTGGTACGGTACATGGGGTGACCTCAGGTCAGCGTCCGGCCTTTATTTCCTTGGATGAAGCTAGGACAAACATTTCTGTTTCCTCCTAGCTTCTGCGGAGATCACAGAGATGTGATTAGCCCTTAGTACTCTGAGCTTGGAGAGCTCAGAAGGAAAGGACTATGACACTCACAGGATCTTCAGTGCTGGCTCAGATGGATGTTCAGTTTAGTCCATAAAAAGGACACATGAATGCTGTAAATAGCACAGTGAGGTTTGGGGTAGAGGGGCACAGCATATCTTTTCTAGCTGTGTGCCTCTTACTGTTGGCACCCTCCAGTCTTGACCTTTCCAAGCAGTAGGGCCAGCTTGATGCTTCAGACTCAAACTTGTCTCAGTTATACTTAAACCATCTCTGTGACCCCATACAACTTGCCAATCCAGGACCAACAGGCAGGTTCTCTCAACCCAATGGACTCATTCGGGAAGAGGGTGTAGGCAGAGTGGAGGTTCAAAACACTTAACTGTAAAGGTATAAGCTTGATACTGGGCCAAGACTCTGCAGGTCCTCTGCTGGTACAGATGTGAAGACTTTAGCTGACATATTTTAGAAGGTCTTCAGGGGGGAAATCCTAGGAGCAAAGGCATGGCAATTAGAATCAAAGGGGAAGTGTGGCAAGACAGTGACCATTTGTCAACAAGTATGGAAATAGTTCCCTATTTTATCTTCAGTCTATCCTGGGGCATGCTGGCTGAATATCAGATTCAGGAGCAAGTAGTGTTTTCTCACTGTGGCAAATGTGGCCAAGATCTGGAGGTGAATACAATGGCATGAGATTATCATATCATATGGAAGAGGGAAGATCTATTCAGATAACCTTAATCTAGGGCGAGAAGCCAGTTTAGGTGTGGATTTTGTATTGGTCACCTTCCCACTTCTGGGACAAAATACCCAACATGTACAACTTATGGGGGGGAAAGATTATTTTGGCTCCTGCTTGAATCCATGATTAGCTTGCTCCAAGACAGAAATAGCATAGCAGAGGAAAACTACTCACAGCATGGCATCCAGGGATCAGAGAGCAGGGGGAGCCAGAGAGAGAGAGAGAGACAGACAGACAGACAGACAGAGACAGAGAGAGACAGAGAGAGACAGAGACAGGCCAGAAACAAGAACACACCAGGTTATACCACCCAAGACCCGCCTCCTTCCTCCTCCAATCAGACTCCATGGCCTCCTGACAGCACACTGAGCTAGGGACGCCTTATGGGTCAGTCCACCGATGAGATAAGCATCCTCAGGATCTAGTTACCTTCCAATGGCCCCATCTCTGAACACATGAGTTTTGGTGGGGCATTTTTTAAAACCCAAATCATAGCAGATTCTCATTTCTCCCTCTTTTGTGAATTGATCAACCACTGTGGGATTTCTAAGGAAGGCACAGACATCAAGGAATGACAATCAATACCACTGAGGAAGGAGATTCAGAAACATGAGACAATCAGAAAATTGTGAAGCAGGGACATCAGGCTCAACATAACAATGCCGTGGAGTTTGACAAAGGTACATGTCTGTCATCAGAGTCACCAGTGGAAGCTGTAGGATGTGAGGTGTGTCCTGCTGTGCAAGTGTGGGTCACCAGGTCCCCTATCCTGGTACTCTGGGAGATGAGCTCCCTCGATGGAGAAGGCACAGTGCTGAGCCCCTGCATCCCCCAAATACTATTCACAGCACAGCTGCCAAAGACCCCCCTTTATTTATATGTTTGGCTCCAGATGTCCAAACCCAAGGACATTATGTCAGCATGTTTTTGTGCCGACTGTAGAGGAGCAGCTGCGTCTTCCAGAAGACCATCCAAGTCCATGGCTCATTAGGATGATTATAGTATTTTACTTGTAAGATGGTTACGCCCCTTGGACCCCTTTTGAGATCCCATTCTCACACACAAGGGGGTATGATATTTTGAGATGCAGGATTTAGAGGAGAATGGCTTTAGAGATCACATGATCCAGCACACTCGCTATAGAGATGGTGACACGGGGGACAGGGGGCTGGTGGTGGGGGTGGGGAGAGAGGCAAGAAAAATGGTCATCCAACTTTCCTGATGACACTGCAGAGCTGGGACAGAGATGTGGCTGGGCCTTCATCTGAATAACCTGCTTCTGTGTTCAAAGTACTTGTTTATTTGAAAAAATACAGAAGTGTATAGGAAAGATAAAAAAAAGATACATGGCATGAATGCCACCACCCCATGACCACTGTTACTATGTGCTTTCAATTTTACATTAATATAATCTGCAGATAAGATGACACTAGATATAATTATACTATATATACTCTTTCTTTTGGTGAACTTTGTCACTCAACTAATTTCCCATTTGTTATAAGCCCTTCATAAACATAATTTTAACCATCTGCTTGATATTCCATTATATGAATGCATCATAATTTACTTACCTACTCCCCTACTGTTTTATATTTGTTACTTCTCATTTTCAAATTACAAATAAGGCTAATATGAGAAGTATTGTGCATAAAGGTTTGTGGATTATTTTTCTTTTAAATCCCTATATTTCAGACTATTTTCTTTGGCTAGAATCCCAGAAGAGGCATTTTTAGGTCAGAGAGCTTGAGCATGTTAATGATTGACTATCTATTACCAAATTGTTTTCCAAAAGTATTGTTCCAATTTATGTTCCCACTAGAAAGCTATGAAATTTTATTAAGTCTTCGCTAATGTGGTAGGGAGTCCTCATTTCCGACGTGTAAAATCTGAGTGTTCTAAGTTCAAGTGTGTCTGTGGTACCATAGAGATTGTAATATGAATAAATAGTTTTATTTAACATTCTTAAAAATTCATGAAGCCTTGGACCCACCTTAGTAAACAGTTGGCCCCATCTGTAGGCCCAGCCTCCTAAAACTGATGGCTGAACCCCAGATAATGAGATATGTACTGACATAGCCCCAGAAATAAAATTAAAACACTATAGGTTGGTCCCTGGATGAAGGACCAAAACAATCCATAGGCTTGGCACATGTGTGTGTGTGCACATTCATGTGTATGTGTGTATGTGTGCACATGTGCACACATGTGCACGCATGCACACAAAGTATTTCCACCCTGGAAGGAATCCAGATTATTGCATCTATGGACTCATATTTCCACCAAAAAATAGGCCTGTGAAGATCACTGTGCTGGTTCCTATGGCTGCTTTTATGGCCTGCATCAGGTCTCTCAGCCTTGCTCTTCAGAGCCTTCCCAGCCTTGGGTTTAGGTTATCCCAGCAAGGGCCAGAGCATTTCAGCCACACTCCAGAAGAGGCCTGCTGAGAGAATGAGCTCTCATGTATCACAAGGAGGGTGGCTGGCAATGGGGGCGGAGGGTAAATGAGTGTCAGTATCTGTCTTGACACACATAGCCTCCAGGGTCCCGAGTGTAGGTCTTCCCAGGGTCCCCTTGTCCTTACAATTCAGTGAGATAGCAGAGACACTGGAGAAGAGTGGTCCTTTGAAAGCAGACACCCTGTGTGGGCTGCTTGTCTCTATCTTCAGAAAAGGAGATGGAGCCCCAGATGGTTGGGTTTCCTCCTCAGAGTCATCACTCATTTCATCGGGGTTCCCTGGGGTCCCCTGCTAATAGAGTTGGGCAAATTTAGATGTATTAGAGGAGATGACCCTCTTTTCCTTGTTCACAGAAGTCAGCCAGGAGGAGGGCCTGGAAGACAGATCGCCTGAATTCCAGTCTTTATTCCAATAATTGGTGTGACTCTAGGAGAATCACACACTTCCATGGGTCGTGTTCTTCTAATGTATGACATAGGAAAGCAAACAGAGCAAACTCTGCACTGTTTATGTATGTGTGTGTGTTATGAATTTGCAATGTCATAAAACCCCAGCATGCTAAAGAAGTGAGATTTTGGCTGTCAGGGAGTAGGTACTGTGAATCTAGCAGGCCAGAAAGATAGCCATTTGCCTCTAATTCCTGTATTCCAAAGGTTCATGAGTTTCCTGTAGCATCCAAATGCAGAAAGAGGAGTTCATAGTGAACAATAGGTGAATTAGAAAAGGCCTGAGTTATTGCATTCCTAAAAATCTCAGCAATGAGAAAAGCCTTCCATTGCTGTAGTTGGTAACTAAGCACAATTTCGAAGAAGTTCTTGGAGAGAGTGTATTAGGTATCTAATACAGGCTTCATTCATGTCCCACAAAGAAAGTGCTTGAACTATTGTATGGTGAGAATGATATGAGACCTCTTTCAAATAAGCCAGCTTAAGGCTGTGTGCAGAATTAGCCCTCAGAGGGTATAGAAATTGCAGTCTTGGTGACTGGCCCAGGGATCTAGGGAGTCCTTCAGCCTTGCAGTTTAGCGCTGGGGCTCTTCAGTCTCTTAATTTGTTAAGCAGTCTGTCCCTCTGCAAAATGGGATCTATGCCAGCTTTGTGGCTACATCCAATCCTTGTCATGTCCCTCCCTGTCAGAAAGTGCTTTCCAAACCATGGGTCACGTGTGCCATGAAGTCAATTTAGTGAGCTAAAAATGGACTAGGATAAGAAAGAAAAATATGACAGTGCCTTGCAGGTGGCAAGAATAAGGCTTGTTTACTCGGAATGGCCTGTGTTACCCAGGGTGCACTGTGAGGAAGGTCTCCAAGGGAGGTCTTGAATAAAACCATTTCAAAAGCTGCACTCCAGGACAGGAATGTGAGGTATGAGACTCCCGAAGCGCTCACATACCCACCCGCACACAGTTTCTATGAGATACGTGGGGATGTGCATTGGAGACCAGAAGGATCGCCAGGCTGTGCTGGTGATGGGCTTTGGGGGTTCAGTGTCTACTGTTCCCAGCTTTGTGGCTTGTGCTCCTGATCCATGAGACCTACTCGACCAATGCTTCTTCTGGTAAGATCAATGGCTGTCCCGTCTTTCCAAGACTGGGGCTCTGCGTTTCTCTTTGTCCCTGCCATGTTCTGAAAATCAAATAAATTATATGAAGGAGGAGTGAAAGCAGAGAAAGGAGAATGATTGGCCAAGAATCTGCCTAGTCCAGAGGAATCATGGATCCTGCAATCCAGGAACCAAGAGAAACTGTAGAAACAGCTTAGGCCTGCTGCTCAATTCACAAGGATCGAAAGCCGTGGGATGCTAAGAAAGCACACATTGCTGTAGCTAGTTTAAAGCTCAGACTCCATTTCCGCTGTGGACTGTTCGCATCCTGTTCGAATCTCCAAGCTTTAGTGAGACTGTGGGGGTGAAAACATACATACCTCAGAAGGGAGTCTGCAACACACACACACACACAGACACACACACACACACACACCCAGGCATGTACGTGTTCATGCTTGTACATGTGCCCTCTTCTTTTCTTTCCAAACAAGGGACCCCTTTACAGTTCTTCAGGAGTAAAATATAAAAATTGGGTTCACTCATGATGAACAAGACCAGCACTGGGGCAGATAATAGGAATCCCAGGGGTGACAGGAAAGTCATTAGTATCCAGCCCTGCAGCCCTATCATTCCACCTCTCCTGCTCTCTGTGTTCTTGGCTAAGAGAATAATAATAACAACAGTAATAGTAGTAGTCAATAGTAATCAAAACAGGAATCACAGCCTGAGCCAGGCCATGAGCCAGGCTGGCTCTGTTTTAAGAGCTTTCCCTGAATTGTCTCACCCAATCTCTGTACCATTCAAGGCCATGCTGTTTCCATTGTTCCTTTCAAAGGGGCACAAGAAAGTGAAAGGCAATCAAGCAGTCTCAGAGCCCCAGTCTAATCACAGCTTCATGCCCGTGCCATGAGGGTTAAGGTCAGTACCTGGTCCTGTCTGGGGCTGGACGATAAAGTTGCAGGGTGAACCTCCTATAGGTTCAGGGAAAGAAGCTGTCAGAAAACTTTTGAAGGTGTTTCCTGGAGTTGCACTGGGCCAGGCCTATCAGAGCCAGCAGAATCACACACAGCCTAAGTTTGGCTCCCAGAGGGTTAAGACAGGTGCTAGTCTCTCAGGAGCTCTTTAAAGCAGGGCCTCTGGATTTGTTCCTCTGGGGAATCTGACCCTTATTGCATCATGGAGGTGCTTGGAGAGACTTGGAAACAAAAGAAGAGAAAAAAACTCTCTCTTCCAGCTGCCCACAGATTTTGGACAAGTCCCTGCTTCTCAGGAGTGGCAGGGTCTGGGCTGGGGATGTAGGTCCATGGCATAGCACCTGCCTGGCAAGCAGGAAGTCCTGAGTTCGATTCCTGGTACAAATAAAATAAAAGGAATGGCAAGATCCACGGCAGATCCTTATCCTGCTTAACTGTGCAAGCTCTGTGCTCCCCTTGCCTTGACAATGTCCACCTAGGAAGAAGACTGCATGCTGAAATCTGCCTCTGGGTCCAGGTGGCCACTTTTTCCCACTCAGTCCTGTTCCCCCAGTCATCCAGTGAACATCTCTCCCTGCGTCTCCCTCTTCCCTTAGAAATGAAGCCACAGATCTGCCCTCTGGAGTGTGCAGGCAGATTCTCTGCCCTCACTTGCCATGGGGTGGGAGGAGGTTGGCAAGAATGAGGAGAAAAAGCCAAATGGGAACAAAAGTCCTCATTTAAACCCAGACCAATTCGGGAATTCAGCTGACACAGCTAGAAAACAAGATTGGCAAGAAGTGAGAGAGAGAGATGATTTATGTTTCTTGCCCAACAGAAGACTTTCAGGTGTCACCTAGGCTGCTGCCCAAAGATCCTTAGCAGCAATTAGAGCCCCTCCCTCAACCCAGCCCACCCTTGCTGTCTCTTACCTGCCTGCAGGTTTTAGGCTAATGCTTCACATGTGCAGGGATTCTTAAAGTTCCTTTTTTCCTGCCTGGGTTCTCTTTTTTGTATTTGCATGAAAACAAGACATGGGAATCCCCATGACAGGAACTATTGGGTGCTAGACTGCTGGCTAGGTATCAGAAGGCAGGGATTTGCAGCTTTTGTCTTCTTTCCTGCTGGCCTTTAGGGTCTTATGTCACTTATGGCAGGCCTCTGCATCCAGGGCAGGGGGACCTTTGTAGCAGGAGAGCCCACCCTTCTCTGGTCTGCTATAGCCCGGCCTCCTGGGATGCTGGCGTGGAGGGGGCTGCCCAGCCTGCGGGGTCTGTCCAGAAGCAGACCCGCCTTCTGTGACCTTGAACCACACAGCAGTTCTCAACAATGAAGCTGGCTGAGAGAGATGCTCAGAATCAGCTCTGCAGAAGAGAGTTCCAGTTGTCACACATTTGCATGGTGGCATAGGGTCGGCTAAGTATTTTGTGTTTTGCTAATGAGCTCCCCTCCACTAGCTGCCTGGATGGCGGATCAGTGGGTGGGAGAGCTCAGTGCAAGAAAGGAAGCAATGGTCACAGAGGTACAGTTTCTGACCGCGTGGAGCTGGAGTTCACTGCTAGACTCATGGGATGCAAAGCGCTGGTGCCGCAGTAATGATGTGGGAGGTGTTTCTCCTGGTCCTGGGATGCCTTTCTGTACAGGCTGATTGATCCAATAGGTTGAGCAGCGCAGAGCAGCCTGCCCTTTGCTCTGTATGCCCTGGCATGGCAGTGGCTGGTGCCAGAAGGGGAGAAAGCAGGCGTCAAGAGGGGCACTGTGTTTTGGCAGAAGGCCTTCCTGGAATAGAACAATTAGCCTGCTGCCCTTACCCGCTGGCAGCCTGCAGCAGGACACTGCCACTCATCACTGTTTGTACTTGGTGTGAATTAATACCATGCACAAGGAGAAAGCAAGGCTCTGTAGAGCCTTTAGAACTTGGACTTGAGCATCTTTTTAAAAAATTAATTAATTAATTAACATACTGAGTACTGATCTCAAGGCTTTACACTGAGCTACATATCCTTGGTCTCTCTCTCTCTCTCTCTCTCTCTCTCTCTCCTTAAGACAGAGTCTTGCTAAATCACTAAGTTGCCACTCAGGGTGAACTTGAATTTTTGATTGTCCTACCTCAGCTTCCCAGAGCACTGGGCATCTTGAAGCCTTTTCTCTACCTTTTTAATATGAATAGCTCCCCTCTCCCTACTCCCAGTCTTGCTAGGGTGACCTCTTGTGTCAGGTGAGTGTCCCAGGTAACCTTTTATAGATTTCTCTGCTTCTGTCATCAGTATGTCTGTCACTTGTCATTGCTAACTCTTGTCAGTGATCCTGTCTGATGCAGCGCTCCTGTTCCTATTTAATTTGTTCTTTTAAATTGGCTGTGGGCTTGGAAACAGATACTCAAGCTTATTAGACTTGTGTATAAAATAAGAATAAAGAGGCGTTGAGTGATGACTCTGGGGACTCTCTGAGTCAAGTGCATTAGCTCTGGTATGTAGGCCCTGAGATTTCTGTTAGCCTTTCCCAGGTCGTTTCTGGGATTTTTTCTGATGCTTGGCTGGTTTCTCACCTGGGAATATCTAAGACCAGCTGATGAGCAGATAGGCAAGGAAAATGGGCCATGACACAGACTGCTGACTTCTGTGCCGTTTCATGCCCTGTCCTGAAACCACTCCAAAGTCCCCTGTTTTGATTACTTGACAGGTGCCACGTGTCGCCTGGACAATTGGATTTTGCTGACAATGAATCTTGAGCAGTTTCCAAGGACTTAAATTTGGTTCAAGTAGTTGTGAAGACCACCTGTACAGGCACAGGACTAGAATAGTTTTTGATTAAAAGTTCCTTTTCTACTCAACTGTCTCCAAACCTAGCCCTTCTCCTCCCCGAGGTAGCCATGTAATCTCCAAGTCTTTGTTTGTTTGGCTACTTATTTTTTATTTGCAACCCTGAGAATCAAACCCAGATCCTCCACATTGAATTACATTCCTAGATCTTTCAGTTTTATTTTGAGTCTTGCCAAGTCACAGTGTGGCTTTAAACTTGTGATCCTTCCGCCTCAGACTCCCAGAATGCTGGAACTAGGCATGTGCCACCACATCCAGGTTCTAAGTCCTTTATGACTGACCTAGACTGCCCTTTGCCTCTTCCTTATCTAAATATACCCCTCTCTTGAGTGCTGGCTAACTCATATCCCCACTTCTCCCCCTTCTCTGAATGCCTAGCACTGACACGTCTGTGTTCACAAGCTCACTGAATTATTCCACAAGTGTTAATTAAGCCTTTGGACCTGAACACATGCTGGTTGCTCCCTGGTTTCATGTGTTTGTCTGAACTTCTCTACCACTAGGAGCCGAAGTTTTTAATCCTAAGATACTGGGGAGCTTTTCAAACTCTGGTGCAAAACCTCACTTGGGATCCATTAAAACAGACCTGGGCAAAATTTTTAAAACTATTTTTAAGTAATTATGAATTTGCATGCAGTTGCAAAATCTTGTACAAAGAGGTCCCTTGTGGCCTTCACTCAGTTTTCCTCCATGGGAACATTATACATATCTATTGCACTATAATATTACATGGAGCTAGGTGAAGATCTCTCTCCCTTACTCCAGGCCCAGACTCCAAGTGCAAATGGTGTCAGGTCGCTGGGGTCCTCCTCCAGCCTGCTTGCATGGATAACTATTTGCAGGGCTTACAAATGAAACTGAAGATAGACCAAACAATATGACAGTTTTCTGCTGCTATTTTTTCTTTGATGAACAGAATGGTTTTTTTGTTTGTTTGTTTGTTTGTTTTTCTCTTTGTGGAATCCTACAAATGATAAACAATCTGATTGGAATGCTGGCTTCTGCCATTGAGAAGCCTACCCAGCAAGCCTTGCTAAAGGTAGCATGCCCCAGGAGCATATCCGGGGACTTGGAGGGGATACGGTTGGCATGTGCCGGCTAAGCCACACTCAGGTGCTGAGGATGCTGGGAATTCAACAGGCCACATCCTGTGTGTGATTCTCCTTTAGGTTTCTCTTTGCCCTGGAACTTCTCTAGAGCCTCTGCCCAGTGTGATCAAAAAATACAGTGAATGTTTATATTTTTAAAAATTATTACAGTAAAAGACACATTGCCTTTAATCACCCTCAAATTACTCAACCTCATTTATCCCATTGTCCTTGACACTTTCTGAAGCAGGGCCACTTCCAGAGCACTTTTTAAATTTAGTTTCACTGTCATGGCTACTTTAATGTCTTGAATTGATTCAAAAAACTCACCATTCGTGGTCATTTTTACTTTGGGGAAAATCCAGAAGTCACATGGTGTCAGATATGGTAAATTCGGTAGATGAGAACAGGCTGTAATATTCTTATGAGTCTTCCTTTTGTTGAATGGCACTCAGCGGCAGCATCACCATATTCTTGATCACCTCGTAAAGACACAAAAGAGGATTTCTCGAACTGCTTCAGAAAGTGGAAAGAATGGTGGGATAAGTGTGCTCAAGTCAAAGGGGAGTAGTTTGAAGGGGATTAAAAGTAATGTGTCTTTTACTGCAATCTATTTTTTTTAAATGTAAGTACTTACCACATGTTTTGATCATAACTCATATGTAAAAGCCTTCAAGGAGTGACCTGGCCCATAATCATGGGATCTAGAGAGAAAGAGTGAAGGTGAGACACGTTTTTATCTCAGACTTCACCTACAGAACAATTAGGGACGCAGAGGCACCTTGGGCCGCAGTTCACTTTTCCCAGATCCTTGGAATTTGAGGCCTGCCACGGGCTGGTTGCAGAAAAGGCAGTAGAGTTCTGAGTTGGGGGGTTGGGTGGCAGAATGGGAGATGCTCTTTTGTATCATGCTGGGACTCTTTCCTAATCCCCAGGGAGGTGGCAGGAAGGTTTCCAGATTGTCAGTATCACATGGGAGCTGAGAGAAGTAGCATCCCTTATTTCATGGGAGACTTTAATCTTTGTTTTATCTAAGAAACACACTCTGTGCCTGGCACAGAGCTTGGCTCCAGGGTCACAAAGATAAGTAACAGGAAGTCTGATCAGGCACGAATCTCACTAGAGGAGATTTAACTCTATTTTTTATTATCTTCTAGGTTGAGAGGTAGATCAAGGTTGGGCAAGAAAGGAAGTTGGTCATTTTGATGAATTCCCATTCCCAAATGTCCAGAAGATGTGGGCACAATCAGATTTTAAAGTTCCCATTTCTTACTCTTTGTGGCCTTTGGATATATTCTAGATCATGATGAGATGCTAGTTACCCAAGTGAATGCATTTGTCAAAAACTCATGAAAGTGACCTCCCGGTGAAATGTGAGATCTGTAACATTTTACTGAATATAAATCTTACCTTTAAAATTTCAGATAGAAACAAAATGAAACAGTGAAGCCACTGTTGAGACAGCTTGAAGCAGGGATAAAACTCTGATTTTGAAATGTTATCCTAGCTACACCTTTACATGCTGGAGTTCACCCAAACCGAAAGCACCTGTGATTTCAAACCTGTGTCCCCTTAAAGTATAGGTGTTTGACCTTCAGCAGACTTGCCCCAGTCCTGACCTGGGTGTGCCTGCTCTTGTTTCAGGAATAGTCTCCCTCACCCCATGAGGTTCATGTTCTTTGCCTTTTCTGTTTTACTTACATTGACTACTTTGTTATAATTCAACTCCTTATTATTCCCTTGTATTTACTAAGTTTGTTAGCATATACAGAAAATTTAGGACAGTGACTATCACAAAGTAAGTGCTCAACAAATGATCATTATTGTTGTTGCTGCTCTATTCTGTTCTTATGATCAGGCTCCCCAGGACCATATCTGTGGCCGACATACAATTTCAGTAGGGCCTGGATTGTGTCCCTTTGGTGACCAACATGCTACTGAGCATTTGCACTTGCTTGAAATCTGTACAGATATGTGTTGACTTCAGATAAACTCCAAGTCCATGTCTGGGGGGATCTGACTATGCGAGGGGCATGACCAAGGAGTATCCTAACAGAGACTTCTGCACTTAGATGCAGCACCAACAGGTGGCATGTGAAAGGGATGGGGTGCCCGGGAAACTAAGTCCTTTCCCTAGCCCTGCAGTTATAGGACTTTGACACATAACTCATTTCAAGCCCCAGTGAGAAGTCGAGGTTTTGTTCTCAGAGCACGTGGTCTTTGTGGACGGTCTTGTGGATTTCCTGCGGGCATCCCAATGTGGGGCAATAGGATGCCACTTGATAACGACAGCCCTGCCTTTCAAAGTGCCACTCAGCAAAGGGGCATCCTGACAATAACACCTGCTCATCCGCCCCGCCCACCTCCAGCAGGCAGGGGCTGGGCCACCCTGCTCATTAGTTTGGCAGCTGTCCCCACCAGCCTGCTGGCAGCTGATGCTCATTAATCCTGGAGCCCCAAGCCTGTGGGGCCGAAAGAGGCTGAGCCTTTAGATCGGTTTATGGCCATTGACTGTGCATGAGCTGCTAGATTGATTTATAATTGGACTAAGGGGCCTCCTCATGCCTCTAGGTGCCAGGATCCTAAACTGGGCCAGCCCAGAGGGGTGGTTTTGGCTTGCTGGCTTCATGAAAAAGGCAGGCCAGGGATGAGATTCTAGTCAGATCAGTAAGAATGGCACCTCCGCAAAGCTGATTCCACACGTTCCCCAGGGCCTCCTGGTTTAGCTACCGTGGATGTGGGGTTCCCAAATAAAACCTATGCTAGTGAAGTCGCAGTTCCTTCAGGAGAGCAAGACATGTGGTAGGGCTTTCCTGGCCAACCTGGAATCAACCTTCTAAAAGCACAGCAGCTTTGCTGGAGAATAGTAGATGGGACAGCAGCGAATGATGATTACTGATTGCTTAGCATCTCCTTGACATTGCACTAAAAGCTTTCAATGCATTATCTTGTCCAGTGAGGTGAAGAACTATTATCAGGCCTATCTGGCAAGAGAAGAAACTGAGGCACAATGGATTAAACAACCTGCTTAGAGACACATGTTCGCAGAGGCAGAGCTAGGCTCTGAACAGCTGGTTTGGCTTGGGGTTTTGGTGTTTTTGCTTCCTACTGCCCCAGGCATAGTACTTGGTATTACCAGCCTGAGCAGTGGGTCTGATGGGCCATAGCAGAGGCTGGAAACATCTCCAATAGGACAGAGAGGTCTGGGGTGAAGGAAGAGGAGTTGATTGGAGGTCAAAGAAACCAATTCCAGTATCATTCCAGTCACTACGTATCTGTGTGGCTTTAGGTACATTAGCTTCTTGTTCTGTGCCTTCTGTTGAGAGGAGGTTACTGTCCTTAGATGTTTTAAAAATAAAGATACCAGCCTGCAGTAAATGTGAAAACACGGGGGAAAAAATATAGTGACCTCGGAGACTTTCCCAGGCCTACCAGGAAGACCTTGGGCACAGGAATCCCTCACCCCTGTTGTACAAGAGCAGAGCCTTTTGGGTAATAGATGCAGCAGGTGACACGTGGGGGCTGTTTCATCATGCACCTGAGTGATTCTCTGGCTGTCTCTCCCTTCCTTCTCCTCCCATGTGTGGGGCTGGACTTTGAGGAAGCCTTATCAGTCACCTTCTGTTTAGGGCTTCTCGTCTTCCTGGCAAAGGGCTTTTACGAGTATGTCGCATAAATCAGTGTATCTCATGTCCTTTTCTCTGCTTATTCTTGCTACCTTCTTTCTCCTTCCTCTTTTCTCACTTTTGTTCTCTTGCTTCACCATCATCAAAGATGAGTCTCAGTATCCAAACTGTGAGCCCAGCCGTCCCCATTGCTTCAGGTTTCAGATCAGCTCTCGTGATGGTAGTGCTTTTTACGGCAGCAGAAGCGGCTGATGCATAATTCAACAAACAATCCAGAAATGCATCAGAATCCAAATTACTCACATCAGAAGGATCTCGATGTTAAATACTATTTCTTAAAAACCCACTCCATTCATGCTGGTCCCTGTGCTTTTATCTTCCAGCATTTGTAAAATTTTCAGAAAGCCTGGGCTGCTGAGAGGATTTTTTAGCTTAAAATGGATGGCTGGGTTTCCCTGCAGAGAACATGGGTGTGTGGTGTCCCCAGCCCCCATACCCTGGCCAGCTGTCAGAGTGGCAGGTGCCTGAGGCCGAGGCTTGGGACTAGTTTCCCTAGGCCCCAGGCAGGTGCGGAGCAGCTTTGGAGGCTCCAGTCCCTCTAATAGTTCTCCTCCCAGGATGCAGCCCAAAGTTAGCATTCTGATTCACTCCAGAAAGTGAATCCATGAAGGCCAGTGGTCAAGAGCATGGCCTTCAGAAGGAACCTCATGAGAGTCAAAGTCTGATTGTCTCTAATATGCTGTTCAGCCTTGGACATGTTACCTAACTTCCCTGTACCTTAGTTTTCTTATCTAGAAAGCATGGATAAAAATAGGACTTTTATTACTGTTCTGACAATTAGAGTTAATTTATGTTAATAATTAAGAGTTAATATACACAAGCATTGGTTATTGTTATTCCACAAACTTTCATTCTCTTCATGGGCTCCCCAGTTTTAGGTGAGATTGGGCATGTTTTGGGTTTCAAAAGTATAGACCTGGCAAGGTCCTGTTCAGGATCTGAGGCCCTGGAGCCAGTCCTGCCCTGCCCATCTGCATGCAGCAGGCACTTCTCAGGGGTCAGCAGAAAGCTTTTTCTCCACATGACCACTTTGGCCACTAGCTTAATATTTCTGGGATACATTTGACCTAACCCTGTGCTGGTTCAGCTGTGTGACTCAGAAAATCCTGAGGCTATATCATCATCTCAAATAAAGCTCCAGAATTTCGTATCCTACCAAGCTATACAACTCCCAGGAAATTATTGTTTCAGAACTGGGGGAAAAAAAAAGAAAGAAAAGAAAAAAGAAAGCATCCCCAAACAAAAAATCTGCATCTCGACCTTAAGTGCAACAGAGGGTGCAAATGGCAGCCACTTGGCACCTAGACTGAGACTCCCAACTGCCTTCATCTTTTATCCCTGACCCCAGAGGCCTGGCCGCTTGCTTGTCATTCCTTCTACACTCTGGTAGAACTTAAGCCTGGGCTCCCTGATTTCTCTGGGAGGCAGAGAGAATCAAGTGACATTTTGTCTTTACAACAGGCTGATGGAGCCTCCTGGGCCCAGTCCTTTGCCAACTAGGCCCCAGTTCCCATCAGAGGCATCACAAATGGGCATGCGGGTCTCATTGGCAACCATGTCTTCTCCTCTTATTCTGCCCCTGTAGCACCTCTGGGGTCACATAACCAGATATGAAGGAGCTCTGAAGAGCTGGCTGCCTGAAAGACTTTAAAGGGCTCTATGATCACAGCTCAGTGCTGCAGTCCTCAAATGTACCTTTTCACAGCCCCTCATCAGCAAGGCTCGCCCTGGGATCCCTCCAAGGATCCTAGAGTTCAAAGCATCTTGTCCTTTGTCCTTCCTCCTGACTCCACCATCCTCCATGCTGCCTGAACTGCTACCAGATGGGCCGTTATCCTCAGTGATGCTGACTGGCCTTGGTAGAGCCTGCTGTCATCTTCTGCAAGCACTGCCCTGTGTGCTTTCCAGGAGCTCCACGGGCCTGCTGTGGCCGAGTCCAAACCTGCATGTCTAATTGGGTGTCTCGCTACTACGTCAGCAGTAAGAAGTGGGGTTATCTGATCAATAGCCCTCGTGGCTGCTTCCCAGCACCTGCGGTTGTTACCCATTTTCTGTGGGGCTGCAGACAGAGGACCTGGGGAGGAGCAGCAGCACTTCCCACCCCCTCTGAGGGCAGGGCCACGTTGGCATATGATGAGGACCTGAAGTCCCTAAGACTGAGAATCCCCAGAGGTGTCACCAGAGCTCAGTAGGCGGGCAGATGTGAGCTACTGGCGGCCACAGAGGACTCAGGCTAAGTAGAGGGAGACTGGGTGAGGTCAGGGAGGGCAGCTCAGAGCAGGACTGCAGATGCAGTGGGTAGGCCAGCTTCTCTGTCATGATTGGGCTCCCAGGACCAGCCAGTGGGACAAAGCAGGGAAAGTGCTTTGTGGATTCTCCTGATGTCTTCTGGTCATTGTCTGTGGCCCTCTCTCCTTGTATGCAATGTGACTTCTCACAGATGGCTAACTTTAACACGGAGAGGTAAAAGGAGTTTACATAGCATCACATAGAAGTGAATGATAGAATAGAAACCAGGTTTCAGTTAGGATATGTACTCCCAAGATGTAGAGTCACAAACTCAGATGACAAAATCACTCAGGCTCAGAGAGGTGCAGTAATTTGCCCAAAGTCACACAGCCCATTCGTAGCGGAGCTGGGATGAGAACCCAGTTTTCCTCGCTTTAATGGAGTGTTAGTCCCACTTCCCACCCCCATCACTTTTTCTGGTTCCTTCACCTGCTCCCCTCATTAGCTAGGGAGGAAGGCTCTCTCTTGAGACTGGCATCTGCTGATGCCATCTGTACCAGATCGGCCTGGTGGTCTCAGGAAGGGGGGTAGGACAGAGGCTGGGCCTCACTTCAGAGGCAGCTCAGTCACCCCAGCACAGTCACAGCATGGGGACTGAATGAAGAGCTGGCTTAGCATAGGCATAAACTGTGCCTGTCCGTCCCCCCCACCCCCCTGTGTCCTGGGTCTCAGCCAGGGCTTGGGGGAAAAAAATTAATTCCATATGGCTGCTAGCCAGACAGACACCCAGGTTGGCTGAGGATTGGGGAGGGTCAGACAGGGATGCCGGTTAGCATGAGAAAAGAGGGTGGGGTGTAAATGAGCAGCCTGCATCTCACCAGCTCTGTGCCTGGAATCTGTAATGTGCCTGTGACGGCGGCTCTCTGCAGCATGGCACCCCCGCCCTTCCAGGGGAGCCTGGAGTTCAGCTTTCTGTGAAGCTGGCTCAGAGTCCTGGTACTGAAATCTTCTTGGTTTCAGCCCACCGAACTCATAAGTCTCTGCAGGAGCCCTGCCCTCATGTGTAAGAGTCTCTTCTGTGGGTTCCCACTGTGCTCCCCGTACCCCTGAGCTGCCTGCAAACTCTTCTACCTCTCTGCCCAGCCACAGGGTTTCCAGAGGACTGGGACTATGCCTTGACACTGTGTTCCCCGGGCTTAGCCCAGTGCTAATAAATACTTCTCGAATGAATGAACGAATGAATGAATGAATGTTTAGCTAACAAAAAGGGGAGCCAAGAGATGAGCAGGCTAGTGTTTCCAGTCCTAACTGACCAAGACCAGAGTTCTGCCGATACATGCAACTGTGTGCTTTTCATTCATGGGTTTGCATTCAGTCACAATCAAATGCCTCTCTCTGATTTGTAAGCCCAGTCAATGAAGTACTAGGGGCCAAGTATTGCGTTAGGTGCTGAACTGGTCATCGAATGAAAGAGACAGCTTCCCTGGCCTTGAGCGGCTCAGTCTGGGGGAGAACACAGATTCACCACCTGCTGCTGAATGGCAGAGGCTGCAGAGTGATGATGACAGTGGAGAGATAGACAGGGGCAGTCACAGAAGCAAGCTTGAGCTCCCTGAGAAGCATAAGTGGATATTTCCAAAGAAACAGGTAGGGAAGGGTAGGAAACAGCCAGAGAAGATTCAAAGGAAGAAAGTGACACCTGCATGGGAATCTGTCACTGTTTTGTGTGGCTGGAGGATGGGAGGGGCAGAGGGAGATATGAAGCATCTTCATGCCAACCCAAGGGGAGCCAGCCCAGGCCTGAGCGCTGGAACAGAGGCAGAGGCAGCGTGTCTGGGTACTGTTGGACAGAAGAGCAATGAGGCCAGACACCATTGACATTGGTCCACCTGGCATCTGTCCACAGCATCAGTGACCCAGTGAGCACTTGCTAACTTGGAGCCTGTGGGACAAACCCAGGGCTTGGGGGTGGGGGACTGGAAGGAGCGGGAGGACATGCTCAGAGAAATGATAGCTCATTTTTTTTTTTAAAGTTTGAGCCTAGAGAACAATTAATGGCCTAAGAGGAAAGTCCATGGGGCCTTTTTTTTGTCTCTGCCCCTGTCACATCCTATTACCGTCTTCGTTCATACCCTGCTTGTTAACGGATGCAGTATGTGCTAAGTGCGCGGTGCACCGGGCATGGAGCCTGCCCACAAGGAACTTACTGTCTACAAGTGGGGCACGAATGCAAGCAAGCGATTCCCCAGTGTTGCCATGCATGCCAGTGCCAGGCCTCTTTTGTTGCACTGCTGTCCTTGGACTGCAAACACTACCTGTCTTGGCTGAGGGAAGCACCGAGCAGCATGGGCAAGAGACTTCAGGCAGAGAGAAGTGAGGTTGTAGGCTTACTCTACCAGTTCCTCATGCCACCAGTAGCCTGGGCTGACCGTGTCCTTTGCTGAGCTCACTCCTCAGCATGGCCTGCCTGTCTGACTTCATTCAATAGCCATTCTCATCCTTTGGTTTTCCAGATCAAAATGGAGAGTGCGTGGTTATCCCCTAGTTTTCCTGAGGGAGCCATGCAAGGAGTAGAATCTTTGAGCACAAGCCATCCACATCAGCAGAAAACAGATTCAGAGTGGTGCCACTATGCTCTGTGACACTCTGCTGGTCTTTCCTTCATCCTCATAAAGACCCAAGAATGGAGATCAAGACAGAGAAGAGAAGTGGCTGTCCCTTGTTCCAGTCTTCACTTGGGGTTTGAGGCTAGACATCTTTCCTTGCATTTTCCACATCTTGTCCTTCTGATGCCATATCCAAGGGTGACCACCACTGCCCCCAACAGATGCCTCATGCCTGCTTTGCTTGTCACGTGAAACTCCTTCACGCTGAGAGCTGGGTGTGTGTCACCCTTCCCATAATACTAACTATTTTTATGGAAGAGACTAGAAACAAGGGCCACATTACCCCTTTCTTTGTTTAGAGGGAAAACGATGAGGACAAGAAAGAAGCTTCCTGAGACTGCCAAACTTGAGAGAAATAACTGGCTCTCCATGTCACTCCACAGGCTTCTCTGCTCCCTGGCCTTTGAGTCACCACCAAAGAATTTCCTTTCTTATTATAGACATCATTTTCCAAAACTGAAAGCACAAAAACAGAAAGAAAGAAAAAAGCCATTACCCAACTCATATCTGACCAGTGTGAGGAAGTAGAAGCTAAACTGAACCTTCCAGGGTTCTCATGTGCATGCTGAAATGCAAGGAGTGCACAGGGAGCTCACAGGGTCACACAGGGAGTTTCTCAAGAAACACTCAGGGTGGCCCATGTGGGACAAAGACGTGGGGACCTTGCTCTGCTCTGTTTGGGGCTCAGTTTGTCAGAAAGAGAAGTGATAGCTGTGTTTAGAGCTGTGACTTCCAGATAAGGCTCCCAGCATGTTACCACCTCTGCTTTGTAACTTTTGGTTACAAAGTTACCTCTGCTGGTGTAACTTTTGCCCCCCCTCAAGGGTGAAAGGAAACTCCATTATGAAGCATGGAATAGTAAAGGCAAATGCTCCCCAGGGTGTTCCAGAGTTGAAAGGAAAGAAGGGGGCAGATCTTAGAAGCCCCTGGCTTCAATTGGTCTCATCCTAAATTCCACAACTTTAAGGTCAAGACAGTTCCTACGTTAGCGCCGTGAAGCTAATGTGCCTCAACAGAAGCAATTATGTGACAGTCATGCAGACTTGCTCTCCAAAGGATTGAGTGGTTAGAACCCCTTAGTTGGTGAAGATACAGAAGAAATGTGTTAAACAGGGGGCCATGTTTTCTGAACCAAAATCCAGAGTTAAAGTAGAAAATTTATGATACAGTGTTGAGTACAGAAATTTTTATTGTCGTGGAATATCTAGTGGTTGAGGCTAATATAAACCATTGGCTCACAAAGCATCACCTTTTTCTGTTCTCTCAGAAATTCTAATGAGGCAGATGATTTTGAGCAGACAATAATGGAGGCCTCAATTTTGAAGGTCTCCCTGGTTATTGTATTAGATGAAAGAAGAAAGGCCCTTGACAGGCCGAAAGGAGGGTCGTGTTGCAGGTGTGACAGGGAGGTGAAGGGGGACTCAAGACTGTCTGTAGCCAGTGTGCAACTGATGATATGTCCTTCTCATGAGCGCATCACATAGTCCTTGCAACTTCCTTTAGCTGAGCTAATGCGGCCGTGTTTTTTCTCTTCACTCACATGCACGTGTAATGTTTTAATTAAGGACTGGCCTGCTCCTCAGTGGGAACTGATTGGAGCTGATCTGCAGCCCCAGAAAAAACCAATAGACAATGGGGGGAGGGAGTGTAAAAGGAGCCCAGGAGCTTCCAGCCTCTCTGGCTCTATGCCGGAGACAGAATAAATTAGGGACAAGGTTCCAACTGAGGGCACAGAACCCTGGTGACTGATAATCAACTCCTTGTAGCCAGCCAACCAGCCGAACAGACAGGATCTCAATAAACACGCTACTGTCTCCCATCAGGACGGCTCCACTCCAAGATATAGATTCAAGCCGTCTCCAACTCCCTGACCTCGGATTCCCCACTTCACCCTGTAAAGTCCCCTGTTTTCCGATATCAGGTTCAGTAATATCTCTCACCCTTTGTGCTCTCTCCGCTAGCCTTAGTTTAGCCTTATTTATCCCGGAGCACCTAAGCCAGGGAGGCATCTGGCTACAGATGGGCTGTCTCTCCCGTAAGCTTTTCCTCTCCTCCATTCCTGCCCAGTCACCCAGTTCCTATAAAATAGTTCAACCTGAAGACTGCTGAACACCTGTCTTTCACTCTCCTTCTTAGTTAGGACACTTCTACATGAAGTGTTTACCCAAAGATACCGTGAGGTTGGATGTGAAGCCAGCTTTTGAAATCTGTTAACCCCAGAGCCTGGTTAACTTTAGCACATGTCAAATTTTAACATGCATGCAAATCACTTGGGGATTTTGTCTGCAAATGCAGATTCTGCTTTGATAGATCTGCAAGTGGGGCTTGAGATTCTGCTTTTCTCACCACTCCCACATCATACTGATTCTCCAAATGCTTGAACCACACACGGAGTCCCAAAGGTCCAGCCTAGTGCTGTTCATACTGTGGTCTGTGTGCTGTTAGTTAATGGTCTGCTCTGAGATAGGTACAAACTTTAAGCATTTAGAAATTCATCTAGCAATTTGGTATTGCTGCAGCATCCTAGAGTGTGGTCGGTAAATTTCTGTTTTGTGGTTTTACACTTTACTTTTCTATCATTTGTTCCTCTGGTACTTGACAAAAGTATCCATATATGATGGACTAGAAGTTTTGCAGAACAGCTCTGTACTACAGATGGCTTGAAGAGCCCTGGAGTAGGTGATGTCAGACCTGCCTCATATTCTCTGAAATTCTCTTATATTCTGCAGTGCATGAACAAAAAGCATCCTGTTTTGGGTGACAGAGCCTGGGGATTGTGATCCCTGCTGTGAACTTCCAGCCAGGTTTTCTGGCATAGTTTCACCACGCCTGTTTTTCAAGTTCAGCTCTGTTTTCCTTCTGAGGCAGAATTCTGGGTCTCTCAGACAAAGGTTTAACTTATCAGACACCAGTGCCAGGAAATACCAAGAGGCAGGCTGCTGGAGATCCTCTGAGCCCACATCCTAAGGTGTCTGCACCAAGACTGGGTCACCTCTCTCTTTGTCCCTTAGATAGATTTCACCCCACTGTGGCAACCATCTGGTCCACTTCTAAGAAAGAAAAAGCCAGGCCACTGCCCAGGCCAGTGAAAAGGTGTCCTGTCTTGTGTACTCATGGGAGGGCTTGGTGTTAATGAAGCCAAGTGCAGTCATCATGGGAATGGGGCCAGCTGGAAGCCACCCATGGTTGACCTGCGGTCATTTGGCTGCTGGAGGAGTGGTCAGACGAAAACACAGTCTAGTTTTCTCTCTATAGCGGCTGCCTCTGTTGTTCTTGGACCACTGTGGGCTGTCACGTGTACTGGATAGGTCTGCTGGGGATGACCCTGGAGTTGGAGAACTGCCAGGTCTCCTTTCAATCTAACCTTTGTCCTCCCATCCCCAGCCTTGGTGCCCAGTCCAGTGCTGGGCAGCACAAGAGCCCTCTCTATGAATGCCTTTTGACTGATTTGGTTTCTAGTACTTCTCTTTTTGGAGCCACAGGTAATCCCTCAAACATAGCTGCTCCATGGATCATCTTGCCATCTTTACTAAATGCTAATTCAGTTTAAAACTCACAAAGAAAAGAGGTTGATATTGAATAACCAAGTATTCTTACATGCTTTGGAAATCAGCCACTCCAGTGTTCAAAAAGGTATGATTTCAGTTAGGCCAAGATTTAATTCATGGTTAGATTTTGATTTGTGCTTATAATTTATTGCATGACCTTAAGCTTCCTTTAAACTTCAATTTGTAAAATTCGTTGAGTGAGGTGCCAGGCTGATCACAGGGGGGACTCGTAATTGAGATTGTGGGTGTTGATATGAAGGCACACTCACTTTTGTATACAGAGGGATACTTGATGAGATGCAGCTTTTAATTTTTGCTTTCAGGGAAAGAGAAGGGCTGTCTTATCCTGGTTGTTCCTTTTTTCTGTCTTAGACATGTGCCACTACATACATAGCTCACTGTGAGAGCTGTCTGGGACTAGGTGTGCTACCCAGGTCAGGGATCACAAGCAAAGCTATTTGGTTGATCCAAGATTTGGACCCATGGATGTGACTCATTAGTCCTGGTCCAGTAGCTAAGAACTCTTAAACATTTTGTGAAACTGAATTTTAAGTGTACATGTTAAGGTTTAGATACAAAACGCCCCCTTACATTTTCATGCACTCAAAGGCGAGTTTTTGGGAAGGTGACTGGAACACTGGGATAGTATAGGGGACTTGCTGTTAGGAGGTAGGATAAGGTTGGAGGATTTGGGTCACTGACAGCGTGATCAGGAAGGGTGTATCTTCCTCTCCAGCTCCTCTGTTCTCTCTTTTCTTCCTGTTTGCTGTAATATGAGCAGCTTTCCTCTGCCTAGGACTGCCCACTATGCTGTTTCTGCTTGAAGCCAGAGACTATGGTCTAAAACTCCTAAAAACCATGAGCCCAGATACACTTTTCCTCCTTTAAGCCCTAGGGTTTGGGTTTTGTATCTCAGTGATGAAGAAAGTGACTAAGACCACATAATTACTAGAAATAGGATAAGGGAAAAAGGAGACTTTGTGTCCATATCTATAGACCATGGCCCAAGCCCCTTGGGTACTGAAAGGACTTGCTTTGTTTGGTGTCTGCCACCAGCCTCTGCTCTTCCCTCACCTACAGATTCCACAGAGTAACAATTACTCTGCAGGTCTTTTCTGCAGGTCTTTTCTGCAGCTCTTAACCAAACAGAAGGACTGAGAGCTGTCTGGACTTATTTAGTGTGCTGTTGGCCGTGGCTGTTGCAAATGGAAACAGGTGAACCAGCATCTATCTCAACATGATCCCACTCCTACCTCACAGCTCAAATCACACTGCCTCGAGTCCTTAGGGCAAAAGGTTTCTGAGAGTGTCTCTCTGCTTGGTTAGGTCACTTATGGGCACATCTGGACACAGGAGTGCGGGGATGTTCAACCCTTGTGATGTCGACACTGGTTAGCTTCAGCAAGACCCACTGAGTCCCACATCAGAATAGGGTTGCATCTAGGATTTATTTTATTTCTTGATATGATAGAATAATCTCCTGTGCATTTGTTACTTGTGCCACCAAGTCACCTGTGTAGTGGTAGTGGCTGGTGTGCACACAGGGCAGAGAGGGTGAAGTCCACCTTACTGAAGCAGTAACTACTCAGGGCTCACAACCCTATGAGCATCTGCAGAAAAAAAAGAAAGAGGAGGATGAAAAACCATGCTGAGGCTGATCCTAGGTGCAAAAGCTTAGTTAGCAGCTAGTGAAGCACAGCATCCAAAAATGTTGGTCAAGGTTTCCCAGTCTTCTTTATTTAAGACTGATCACAACCAAACTTGAGTGACGTCTCCAGACCCAGAGTGGTATGCAAAGAGTGGACAAGGAGGTGAGAACATGAACACTCCCACAATATCCATCAGCTCACTGGGGAAATCAAATATAGTAAAGAAAGCGTGAAAGCAAGAAGTAAAATCAGACTGATGCAGCTTCATGTAAATGTAAAGCTGCCGATCTGTTCTGTCGCTAGCCACCCCCTGCTAAGCCCCAAGCAGTTTCTGTGAGCTCTGCAGCCATGCTCTTCTCATCAGCATGTACCATAGATTTCTGGCCTGTGGGTAGCAGTGGGCCGGGAGAGCACTTGAGGACCTTTGTTGGTGTGGTTGCTCTGGAAATGCATCTCAAAGCTGGAAATTTGATTAGAGTATACTCTCCTTTTGCTGACTCTTCATATTCTGCGGTGTGAGGGTCAGCAAGGACTGTCTATACCTGGCTAGGGACCAGTACGGCAGGCACCAAAAGGAGTTGAAAAGTACTGTAAACAGTTGTTGAGAAATGAGTCCCAGGAGCGCGCCATGAAACTGGCTCTATTTGCATTGAAACCTGGCTGTGGGGAATTCTAACTAGTGCAGCACTCTTAGAAAACAATTCGTGAGTAGATATTTAGTGGGAGCCTTAAAGATACTCAAATTCTTTGAACTAGTGGTAATTTTATAGGAATCAAATCTAAATTTTAAAAAAGGGTGCTAATCACCAAGATACATATTTCAGCATTATTTAGCATATCGAGAATTGGAATTGATCTAAACTCCCATTTATAGGGGAATGGTTAAATAGATCTAGTATATTATGCAGCCGTTGAAAATTTAGTATCGAAAGACCAATCTTGTGACTGATTCTTATGTGATAATTTTAAATGAAAAAGCATGATACTTTTATATTGCATAAAATAAAAATTGGAAAGAAATCTACCAAAATTCTAACTGTAGTTGTGCTTGAAAAATGAAATAAAATATGCTTTATTTATCTTTTTAATCCATCTGCATGTTCCTACACCTTAAAGAACATCTGTTACTTTTATAAGGGGACAAATAAAATGTTGAAAAACAGAATCCCAGAGAATTTTTGAGGTCTGATGACAAAGATGTTTTAAGATGTTGATGTCAAGCGCAACCAACCAGTCAGTTAACTCAGCAGTAAGGGGTCTTTTTCTGAGTGAGTGGCTGGGTTGTTTGGTGGCTCAGTCTTCTCATGACACACACAGGGAGAGGGATAGGATGTAATTGGAGGCATAGGCACAAACCTTCCTCCTCTGGTTGGATAAGTCCTGCAGCCAACTATAATTTATTAAAGACTCCCTGTTTTGAATAAAAGATGATACTAAAAGAAGTCCAAAGGGAAATTATTGCTAGTAAGCATTTGCATTCCTATATAGGGAAAAGACACTTAGATATATAAGTAAAAATAGTTCAATATCATGGTAATATATAAGTAACTCCATTTGCACATTTGTATATTTGTGTGTGCATATATATATATATATATATGCATATCAATATTCACACATGCACATACACAGATATATGCATGCTGACTGTCAACACTCTCCCAAACGTATTGGTAGCTTGGACGTTCTACGATAATTGTGCAATAGAAAATAAGCACTTATTATACTGTGTTAGTGGTACTGCCTTTGAATACAAAGGACAGCAATCATTGCCAACCATTTTGATAGCAGTAACAATGATTGCAGACCATGTCAATACTCTCTCTGTCTTATTAATGCGCTGATGCTGAAGCAATCTCCATTTCCAAAATGCCACACATAGCAATTTTTAAATCTTGATCTTTTTACCAAAATTGAATATGTATGCTTGGGGTAAAAGGCCTTTCAGGGCTGGGGGACTCTACTACTGAGATCTTATGTTTGGGTCTCACCTGGATCCCTCTCAAGTGTTTGAACAGCTGTCCTCATTTTACCCAGGAAGACACTGAACATGGCACGCACTGTGACAGGCTGAAGCCAGTTACAGTAGGATCAGGGATTCTTGTGTCTACATTGTGTTCCTCCACTGGGCAAATATTACTCAGGAAAGCAAGGCTAACAATCAGAAGAGAGTTCTACTCCAGCCCACGTTGGCATTGTTCTGACCTCAGAGGGAGCTGGGCTCCTAACCCTCTTCCTGGTTTGTTTTCTTAAGGCATCAGGAAAAGGACACAAGTCTGAAATAATTAGAAAGAGCTTCTAGGGGTCTGTCCTATGCTTTGTCAAGAGAATCTTCTGGCTTCCTTTTTTCTCCATTCTCTGCATTTTCTTGTTCTCCATCACCATTGTTCTTTTCTTTTTTTTCTCCCTCAAAGCAAACAAATAGATATAAGTACGAATAATTGAGAAAAGTTGGACTGGCTAAGTTCTGGTGGGAAGTAGTGGGATGGTGGTGGGGTCCCTTAAGCTCCTGCCCCAGAGGGGTTGCATACTCCAGGGGCAGGGAGCCCCCTGTGCCATGTGACTGCTTGGTTGATCCAGGCCTCTGCTCAGGGCTCCTGTGTTCTTTGCTAAAGCCTCAGCTCTGGGCAAATGTGAAGACGTCTGAAAGTTCTTTGTTCAGATATTATTTGTATCAGAGCAACTCCAAATAATGAGCATGGGTAAAGTAGAATACAGATCGGTGGTGTATATCCTTGGCCTTATTACTGTCTAGCCAGAGGCTACTGGGCTGTGTTCCCCACTAGAATGTCATTTGAAGTTTAAATAGTAGTTGTTGAATAAAAGAGGTTTATGATCAAATTTGAGAAAGCTATATAATCTCCTCTCTGAAATTCACTATACAGAAGTATACTAAATTATTGGAGAAATCTAACACTGCATTCTTTGTTTGCATTTGAGTGCTCCCAACTTTTTGACCATGAGACCCCAGTTTGGGTTACCTCTCTATTTTTCTTCTTATTTATAGAACTCTTCCCCAAGTTCATGATTGAGGAAAGCATTGGGGTATGTAGCTCTGTTCTGTGTCTCATATCTTTAAGAACACTTGATGAGCCTGGGGATGTGAGTTTAAGTCCTGTCTTCTGCTTTGCCAGCTAGGAGACCTTGCAGGAATCTCTGGGCTTCAATTTCCTCATCAATAACAAGGAAAAAGCCAAACTAACCCTGGGTTGGCATGCCCTGCTGTGTGTAACATGCCCAGCACAGTGCTTAGAACACGAGTTGCCCTAATATCTTGTATTAAAAGTGATTATAAATACAACCATGGTAGATAAAATTACCTTGCAGCTAAGTAGAACAGATTTAGATCATCCTGGAAATGTTAGTCTCTAACCCGGCTTTCTGTAACTCTCAGTAACCTGATCTCTTGCCTTGTCTTTAACCTTGGCATTGGAAAGTTGTTCCCAGTCATTCTTTAAGTTCACTGGAGTTAGATCAAGGCCGTTTTCCTCTAAGGTGTGGCTCCTGTGCCAGGTACATCAGCATGACCTGAGGTCATGACCTTTCCCTAATTCAGACCTACTGAAGTGTGTGTCTGGGATTGAAGACCAGCCATTGGGTTATGCAAGTTCGCCAGGTGATGTTAGTGTTTGCTAACGTATGAAAGCCACTGCTAAACAGAATTTTCTGGTGGACTCTACCAAGACCATCATTCCCACAAGCATCTTCTAGTATTTTAAATCTGCTCTCTCTCCTTTTTCCATCTCTCAGCAGAGGTGTGCCGTCTTACTTCCTGGGTTCCTGGGATGTGAGCAGGTTGTTTAAAGTCAGGATAGTGACATTCTTTGAGCCTGGTAACCCTTCATATTTAAGGTCCAATCTAGGGGACAGAGCACCGCTCACCTGGTCTGCTCACTGCAGGGCTCAGGACACCACTCTGAGCAGATTCTCTGATGGAGTCCATCTGGGCCAGGGACAGGCTGGTTGAGCCAAGAGGGCCGCAATATTGCAGTGCAGGAAAAACAAACTCTCAGGGGGAGGAGTGCTGGCTAAATATGCCTCCTCGTTATCACCGTTATCACCGCTGGGGCCTGGTGCTGCCCTTCACACATGACCAAGAGGCTGCAAATTCCACAGGCTACTCTCTGTGGGGAGTTGGACGATGGATACCAACTGTCAGGAGGGTTATTTCTTTGGTATTTTGGTTCATTAAAAAAGTTATCTGTAGTTCCCAGAAGCCTCAAGGGGAGGGGCTGCTTCTACTTCTGGAATCCCATCTGGGGCCTGTTTCAGCAACTCCCAACTAATTCTCAAGCTATAAGCAAGTCAGCACTGCTAGATTATGTATGAACCCTGTCTTGGAGTGTGGGACAGGGAGGTGAGCATTGTGGCTGGGTCCAATATTATGTCTTCCAGTAGTAAAGGTCAGGCAAGAATTAAATAATTAGCCCCAACCTAAAGGGTGTTGCGATTTAGAGGTGTTCTATAGCCTGAGAAAGGTAATCACTTGGATACTATCTCTCATTGTTCTTATAATTTTCAGGTACCATGAATTGCTCTACCCTGGGACTCTCAGTTCTAACTTAGGCTTTGTTGCTGGTGATTTGTAACCTTGGGAAGAATTCTTTCTTTACTCCTTTTTTTATTTTTCAAGAAAAAGCAATTTGACTGATGTTAATCATGCTTTTGGTGCTATGCTGGTCTCTGGGTACATGTCTAGAGGTAGATGCACAGCTCTGTTCTGGAATAGCCCACATTTTAGAGACAAAGGTATCTGCAGAGGACTACAGAAGAGAATTATGGCTTCCATGGTGGTACTCTATAGTTTCAGTGGGGAACAGAAGGCAGAGTCACTCATGCTGTGGAGAAAGGAGAACTTCCTGGGAAAACATTTGCATGCTGCCTCCATATCTTCCTTCCCTTTAGGAGCTTTGGAAAAGCTAGATGTGCCAACCTAGTCCTAGTTCTCTTGCATCTTAGGCTCCCGCAGTAAGAAGACACATGCCAGGTTGTCTGGTTGAATCACCCTTTGTGTGCTGACTTATTTCTCCTACCACACCCACCCACCCTTGCCCTCATGACACCCCACACAGGTGTCTGTCCTGCCTGTTTGAACATTTCCAGTAAGGGGCAACTTTGGTATCCACTGTTATAAACATCTATTATAAACAAGAACTTTAGGAATTCGATACAAGAGAACAAGCACACATTTCAGAACTGTGGCTGCCATTTTTGTTTCAAGTAGACTAAATGTCAACTAGTGATGTACACTTGGGTGGGATTCCAAATTTCAGTGCTTAAAAAACTATCAGAGAGAGATGGGACTTTTTAATAATGTAAATCATTCTCCCTTTTTTCCTTAACTCCGTGTTATACATGAGAGATCTGAGATCCAGAGAAATGAATCAACTGGTCCAAGTTAATATTTGCTTTGGCTGCTACCCATGAAACTTCTTGGAATGTCTGGAGGATTTTCAGGGAATGGGGAGTGTCAGCACACTGATCCTATAGTCCAGGATGGGCAGAGCCTCCAGAAGTGCACTCCCAGAGAGGAGGAGCACAAAAGGCCTGAGACAGTGTGCCACGTGCCTTCTCTCTGAACACCGTGTTCCCCAGGGCTTGTTCCCTGCCAGAGAGATTAACATTAACCAGTATCTTAAGAAATGATCTCCCAGAATGTGGCATGTGCCAGCCTCATGCCAGGGGTGATAAGAAGCTAGAACTCTGATTTAAACATTTCTACTCATTATTCTAAGGCATGTCACCAGTTCTAAAATGGGGACAATAAGCATTTTCAAGGCTTTGGAGCCTCCGACCTCTGGCACAATAGCAAAGAATCATTTCTGCCATGTGAGACAGTGAGCCATAAGAATTAGTGCTCACTTCAGGTGCCATCAGGACTCTTGAGAATGGCTTAAGTATTTCTGACAGAAACAAGATAATTGGGGAACACTGTAGATGGGTCCACCAGGAGCTTGTGGTGGTGAGATAGTGGATGCAGGCTCCTGGGTGCTGTTCTTCCCTGTCTGTCAATATTCAAGGAACAGCACTGTGTTAGCACAAGTGGGTAAATTGCTCCAAAAGCCCCTACTGGCCTCCCTCACACTGCAGCACGGGCCTCCTCCTCCTGACACCCAGGGGTACCTCTCTAAGACTGAAGTGTATTTGCCTTCTCTTTTCTCTAGTCCAAGTCTTTATTGTGAAAAACAGCCTTTCTAGCCACCTGGACTCTCTCTGCTCTCAGCCCCAGGCCTCCTGCATACCAGTCATTACTGCTAGCCACATTTCCCATTTACAGACAGCTCCTAGAAAGCAAAATGCTTTTCAAATAGAAAAGTACTCCTGCTGCTTCCACACTGGTGGGCACTGAAGGCAGGGGGAAATCAAAGGGTGTCTCTGAAGCATGGAGTAGAGAGGGAAAATCTGCCTCTGCCATTGCTGTGGGGTACTGCGCAGGTGAGGTGCTGCGTTCTCTCCTGGGCACAGCTCTGTGAAGGGTGTGCAGACCACGGGGATGGGAGGAAGAGAGCTGTGCATCTCAGTTGTCTCACCTGTCAGAGGGAGTGAGCTCTGCAGCTCTCTCTTTGCTTTATTTTTCTTTTTTTTTTTTCTATTCTGCTTTAGAGCTTGAAGAAGGCTGTGTGTGCGGGAAAGCTCCAGGCTCATCAGAAAGCACGTTCTGTCTGTGCCATCTTGAGAGAGTGTATGAAAAAGAAGCAAAGGGCATTTGGCTTGGAAAAATGATCTTTAGGATTGAACTGAAATCATTTGAAACAATTTGAGTGGGAGGAAGAGAGGACTCATGTATTTTTGGGTCTGGGTCTTTTCCAATTTGGTCCCAGTAAAAGGTTACTAAGCTTCTAGTTTATAACACTATCTCATATGCACTATTTTCCTAAATAGCCTTTCATAACAGAGAGAGGGTAGAAGGGAGGAAGAGAGAAAGAGAAAGAGGAAGAAAGAGACAGGGAGGGTGGGAGAGAGACACTGAAAGAGAGACACTGAAAGAGAGAGACAAAGAGAGACACTGAAAGAGAGAGAGAGAGAAAGAGAGAGAGAGAGAGACTGTCTTGTTGTCTCATAGAGACATCTAGGGAATATAGTACAGATTTTTTTCCCTGTGTTTTGTTTTGTACAAAATTCATGAATCTGGGAGAGCAGTTTTTGCAGCATTCATGTTTGATGAAGAAAGCAGTTCAAGCTAGAGAAGTTTCCATAAGCAAACATTGCCAAAGGCAGGATTCAGCCTTTCCATAGTAAAGAGGCAAGTAATTAACTCTGCTGCTACAAGGTGGACCTGGGTGGGACACAGAGAAGCACACAGAGGCCCTAGGTGGGACAGATTGGCCAATGGTCTACCTGTGTCCTTTCTAAAACAGCTGAAGGGACAATTTCTTCTGATTCCAAATCCAGACCAAAGGCGTAGGTAGACTAGCTAGAATCAAAGGTGATGGGTGCCATAGCTCCCTGCAGGATAGAAATTTGGGTTGGGGAGGGATCTTATATTAACATTGATAGATCAGCCACTGGAAAAATGGTTATCTTGAAACCAGTCACTTCCAGGGAGTAGAAAACTAACAGCAGCAATTTTATTTTCTTCTGGTTGCTTCTACTGAAAGTGTCTTGCCTCGCATCACTGTTTATAGTTTCTGAGTAGGAAGGCCCTTCCAAACCCTGGAAAGCAGGTAGTTGGGGAGCTGAGTGGTGTGGAAATGAGGAGTAACAGCTACTTAATTGGGAAGCGGTGGGTGCAGGGACTGATTTCAGCATGTTGCTCCTGTGCGGAGCATCGTGGCAGATGCAAACAGTGTCCTCCTTTCCCGTGTCCTTGGCTGGTTCTGTATTGCCTCATGAAGCAAAGGATAATTTCCTCCTTAGCGTGAAACTCCAAGGACTTTTCAGCAAACTTTGTCCAGCCCCTGAGCCCTTGCTGACATCCCTGATGATGATGGATGATGCCTCTTCGCATCTCCCAGCTCTCTACAGTCTCCAAAGCAGCAATGCTTTTAAATCGTTGTTTGAATTTGATTCTTAACAGCAGAACTGTAGGGCGGGCACTGTAGGTGTGGCTGCACCTAACTGACAGATGAGGAAGCTGTGGCTGGGGCGAGGTTCAGGCATTTTTCTGTGGTCAGGCTTCCGGAACTGGGATTCAACTCTTGCATCCGCCTTTTTTATCAAGAGATGCCTTGAACTGGAAGGAAGGATTGTTCCTGGTCCCTTTGATTCCCATTAACTATCTTCTTTTCTAAATTTCATGCAAGGTCCCAGTCACTTTGTACTTCCACTCCAGCAATTCTCATGCCATGGCTTTCCCTCCTCTCTGACTGAACAGGATATGCGGTCTCTGTCCACAGGATCTTTCCCAGCCTTTTAAAAAAAATCTGTTTTAGGAGGTGTTTCTCAAATCAAATGTCACTTCCTCCAGGGAGCCTTTTCTAATCTATCCCTTCTTTTTGCCTTGTTTCCTGAGTGGACCAAATCTTTCCTTTCCCTGGAATACTGCTGGCCCTTCAATCATGTCTGTGCTAGTGTAAGTCATACTGAATTGTGGTTATTTAATCAATTTTCTTTTCTTCTTATTAGATTCTTTTTCCCCCCTGTTATTCACTTCTGAGGATTGACTCAGATTTGGTGATCATCCCCAACCCTTTTTTTGTTTTTTATTTTGTTGCTAAGTCACTAAGTTGTCCAGGCTGAGCTCATGCTTGCCATCCTTCTGACTCAGTCTTCCAGAATTCTTACTAGATTCTGTGTAATACCTTTTGGGGAAGACATATTCTTTTCAGGTCCCCAGTGCCACACGCTGAATGTGCACATCCATCCTCTACTTCTGATGGAGATACATACATCTTGATAAACCCATTGAAAGA
Organism: Hydrochoerus hydrochaeris; assembly: GCA_004027455.1. Classification (NCBI taxonomy): domain Eukaryota; kingdom Metazoa; phylum Chordata; class Mammalia; order Rodentia; family Hydrochaeridae; genus Hydrochoerus; species Hydrochoerus hydrochaeris. The sequence continues at coordinate 100,719 of PVLA01001474.1, read as the reverse complement.
TGAAAAAAATCATTAAATCAAAAATGTATTTAAATGCAACTAATCTACCAAACTTTCATCTTAGCCTAGCCTACCTTAAACATGCTCAGAACAATTACATTAGCCTACGCTGGAGCAAAATCCTGTCACACAAAGCCTATTTCACAGTAACATGTTGAAGATTTCATGTAATTTATTGAATATCTTGTTGAAGGTGAAAAACAGAATGATCAAGTATACTTTCACACTTACAAAGTAAAACATATCTAAGTCAAACCATTGTAAATTGGGGATTGTACATTATTTGCTTTTGATGAATGGAATTGGGGGTAAGGAGTACAGTCCCCACGGCATCATCCTTGAGCCTCCAGAGCTTTCCAGCTTCTTGGAGGACAATTAGTTTCTACATCCCTCAGGAAAGCGCCTCTGCAAATTTAACAATGTTTCCTTGAATCCATCTGAGAACTTTGGGGTTGGAAGAAAGATTGAAATTGCTACAGACTGCACGAAGGCAAGAATGGAGGTGATAAGGGTGATGCATAAGGGGGCCCTGAGAAGTTCTTCCAGTTTTCCCCGCAGGCTGACCGAGTGCCTTTTCCACCTTGCTCCTGGTCACCTCTGCTGGGAGTTTCTACTCTGGAAATCAGAACACGGATTGGGCGAGCCTTGCCTTGGCTGGTCCTTTCCCACACACACTCAAGCACATTGTCTGTCAAAATCTTTCTCTGACACCATGAAAAGGAAAGACAGCTTATCCCAGGGCAGGAAAGATGGCTAGAATTATTACCTATCACCCATCACTCACCTCATGTTTTGGGGGATTTTTTTTTCCTCTGTAGAAAGCTGAAACATTTTGGTGAATTTCAGGGTAAGTGTCTGTTGGCACTGATAATAAAATTGGTAGGTAAAAAACTACATTCGAGTTCTCTGTTTGTGCCAGGTTTCACACAGATCCATGTTGGTAATCACAGCATTTCTGTTTTGGGGTAAGGTTTATGAAGTAGGAGTTTGGCAGAGATAGAAGCGATGGTTAGAGTTCAAGGGTTTAGCAAGAGGCGATCTCTTGGCAATAGTGAGAGAAGACTCAGAACCAACACCAGTTCCCATAATCCACTGGGTCTCTGGTGTGTTTATCTCTGCAGATTTCTGATGGATGTATTCTGATGCCCACCAGTAACTTCTAATTAAGAGCTGATCACCCTCATCTTCCCTCCAGCCCTTGCTGGCTCAGACTTAGCATCTCCCAACAGCTCCCTTTGACATACTGCTTGCTTTGTGAAGGTGCCTGTCTTGTGGTATTAACGCACAGTGGATCAGCCCCTCAGAACTAAGAGGGAGGCCCCCAGATAGAATTGCATGTGACAGGAGAGATGTGTTCATCAACTTCAGCAGCTCATAATGAACACAATCACCCAGTGGTAATGGGAACCATAAGGAGTTAGCCACAGATTACAGCTATGTATGTAGGCTTTCAAAGGCAGGTACCCCCCTAATAAATCACATGTGGAGACTCATCACTTAACCCTTGTGTCAAAGACTGGGATAGGCTTCATCCTCAATCTGGGAATAAACAGGAGTCAAGCTGCCATCTTGGTTTGGCCAAGGTCAGCATCAAATTACTTGAGATTATTCTCTGATGTGCAGCATTGTGGGCTGCTGGATGCAGCACTGAAATCAATCCCAGCTGTGGGCTGAAGGGTCCCCCCCCCCAAACTGGCCACCTGAGCCTCAGGTTGAAATCATCTCTCATATCCCCATTAAACCCTTGCTCCCTACCACATGGGAGAATTTAAAGGGAAAATGAGATTTTATTAAAGCCAGGGGACCTCCCCAGCAGAACAGAAAGCCTAATAAGAGCTGTTAGGGTTTCTTATCTTGAATGAAAGTTTCTTATTTTCTCAGATTCTTTTTTTTTAAATTCCCCCATCCCTCCATATCCTCTATAAGTGTCTTATTATTTGGATAAAAACAAAAAAAGAAAGAAAGAAAGAAAGAAAGAAAGAAAGAAAGAAAGAAAGAAAGAAAGAAAGAAAGAAAAGAGAGAAAGAAAGAAAAGAGAGAAAAGCAGTAGCTAAACTATCCAGCAGCTCCCTCCTCATGAAGGCCTTGTGGTTCTGAGTGCATGTGTTTTCAAGTCTGAACACAGTGATTTCAAAAGGCGCCTGAGCTTCAGACCAGTAATGTGGTCTGAATTTCCAAAGGAAAGTAAGACAAGCTAGAAAACAATATGTGGATCTGTGTCTCTGGCATCAAGAGGTGCCAATGGCCAGGTGTCCTCTGTTTCCATCTTGTAGTCTTGCAGCTTCATAGGTGCATCTAGGACTGGGGGCCTGACCTAGCCTAGCAGCAGTGTGAGAAGCACTGAGCCTACAAGCTCTCTCTTCCTTTGCTTTTCTTTGGATTTCCCCAGGCCTTGGTGGGAACATTATAAGACTGATCTAATGACCAATCACTAGATCATTTCAGGCAGCATTCCTAGAGTCTCTGGAGTCTGGTGGGGATGAAATAAATTCGGCCATAAAATTCAGCCAGACACTCATGGGGAGTCAGGCCTGGTGCTACCTACTTTGAGGGTCTTCTCATTCTTTCTCCTGTTGACCACACCATGTCCTGGCTACCCATAGTATAGTAGTACTGCCCATGCAGAATGGGAATAAAGATATTTATTAAACATATAATATTTTGAAGCTTAACAGGAATAATGGATGCTAGGCCCTTAGAAAAGTGCCTGGCACAGAATAAGCATTCAATAAATCTGAGTATTATATCACAAGCACCATATTAAAGCATTTTGCTAGTAGATGCTTCAGAAATGTTAGTTTCCATAATGCTCCCTGGAATCTCTATGCAAACCTTCTGCTGAGACCACAAGCACCGAGGATCTTCTTTCATCCTCCCATCTTTCCCTACTTATGGGTGAGAAAGTAGAAGCTTTCTAGAATTTGTACATCACACTGTGGGTCAGTGACAGAGCCTGTATTCTATTCATGAGATATTTATCCAGTGGCTATCACTCTTTATGTCAGCCACTCTTTATGTGTTGGGAATTTCAATATCTGTTGGGTTTGATTCTAAAAGCCTTCCTTTTTATAACTTATTCTGCAGGCTTCTGAGGTAAACATAACAGAGGGTAGCAGCCACATCTCTTGCCCTGAGGGTGTGGGAATACAGAGAAGCACATTGTTTGGTTTAGGAACTTCTGTTCCTACCTGAAGTCTCCAGCCATAGCTGAGTGGCCGTCACTGAGATCAAGTTCTGCCATCAGCCTCTCCGTGCTTCAGAAGACCAGAATCCATTGAGGGAAAGGAGATGTCCGGATATCCAGAGGTACCTTCAGTGAAGAAGAAACTGCTGGGGTAGAGAGGGTGTAGAACATACCGTGTATGAATTCAGTGTGGTAATGCTGATTATTAGGCAGTTTGGTCCGGGGAAGTGGAAAACTTGACATAGATCACTTGAAGTTATCATCTCCTACTTGGCTTCACCATTCCTTACTACCTCTCTTGGGTGGAAAATATAAGCTCTGCTGGCTGGTGCTATGCCTCTGTTTAATGCCCAGAAGCCCTAGCACAGTGCCACATGGCATGTCATTTGATACGTTTTTGAAAACATTCCCGTGCACCAGTCACAGTCAATCACTGTGAGCATGGCAGTGGGGACCTGGGGAATGAGTTGAGTGATAAGAGATAAGAGATAAACTAGTACAAGAGTAATACAAGCATCTGTCTAAGGGCAATTATCAACAATGATTAGACAGAGTGGTGACAGATGATCGACAGATTGTATCTTTTTGGTATTGGAAGGTGTGATAGCAGGTTCTCATGTTCAGCTAAATATACCTCCTCACTCGAATTTTATCAGTCTCTGTACATGGACTGGGAAACTTCAGTGCCTGAGAGTGTCCCACAGTCTGTGTACATGTGGGATGGGAAGCAGATCAAAGAAGCCCCACCGTGGGCTGTGATGAGGGAGTTCCTGTCCCTTGTGCCTTCTCCTTAATTCCTTCCTGCCTAGGACTGTCATGACAACTGTCACCATCACCCCATCCCAATGTAAGGCCTCCACCTGGGTGTCCTTCTCTCCACCAAGCTCACTATGACTTTGCTTTCAGCCACAGGGCCTCTGGGAGCTCCATGTTTTAGACTAAACCTGCACCCCAAGGCTTCCCCTGTGGAGCTCTCCCATCTGAAAGATGCCAAGGTCCTCAGTGCAAAGGCCTCCAGAAGTGATTCACAGGGAGAGACAGGAAGCCTTGTAGGACTCTGAAGTCTGGAAAAAATAGTGAAGGTGGTGGGATCACTTGTACTGAGGACCCCACAGCCATCCTAGAGAGACTCTTGGAGCCATTTTTGGTTAATTTCTTCCTTGCCCACCGAGATAGCTCTGGTCTTAAGTTCCCAAGTCTTTCCTTCCCTCGTTTCTGCACCCTCTGTGTATACAACATGGAATTAAAGAAATAATTCTTAATTACTCCTCTCTCTCCTCTACACCAACATCAGCATCACACACATTTGCAATCTAATCTTTACCTGGTGGCTTGCCCTCCCCCTCCCTTTCTTCCTCTTCTGGGATTTCTTTTCTACTCTTCTGATTTCCTTCCACTTCTGCCTTGGCTCTGCCTACTGTGTGGCCATTCATATGCGGCAAACACTAACACAGGTGCCCACATGAACTGTGCACCAGCTCTCACCTGCTGTGGTCATTGAGCATCCTTGCTGGAGACCCTTAAGGTAGAAATGAGTTCTCAACCCCTGGGAAATATTATGCACAATAAATCCCAGACTTAAGCACAAGTTCTGTTCTAGGAGAATGTTCTTAAATCAGCTTTGTTCATAAGCCTGACAAAGTGAGTCTTATCCACCTTTGACACAAATATACAATGCAAAGCATTAAAAAAGATGCACAAATACTGTAGATGAATGACTTTTGTTTTTATAGTTACCTTAAAATGGTGAGTAGTACAATACAAATGTAAATAAACTTTTACATTTACAGTTCCCTTAAAATTGTGGCATGGGGCAGTGCAGGCACACAGGGGATTGCATGGAGTGAGCTGACAAGAAGACAGTCACTACCTGGAGGAGGGAGGATAGGGTAGGGTCACCTATGCTGAGTAACAAAGAGCTCCTATTCAGACACACTGGGTCATTTTGTCAAGGGTGTAGGCAGGATTGAATCCATCAAAAAACCTGCGTTATAGACATCAGGTGCGAGTAAAATTCCATTTTCCCATCTCTCCTATTGCTGATGATCTTTCAGCTTCACCCTTTCCCACCTGCCCTCCCTCTCCCAGTCAGTAACCATTGCCCTGTGCAGTAAGCACACAGCAGCGCAATTGTGACCATGTCAGGCAGACACGTGAGCTACTTATGCAATTTGTTTGCATCTACGATCATTCCTATCTCCAGATCTGTTTGTATCTGTGAAAATTCACAACTTGAATGTTCACAAGCCAGGCTTACGGTATTTTCAAGAATATAGTTCTGCCTGAAGGCATGGGATGGCCTAGCTTAGTCAACCGACAGCATCTATGGGCAGAAGGGACAAGAGGGCTGAGTCATCAGGACCCAAGGAAAGCATTTGCTCATGGCTTTTCTGAGTGAATTCCTTACACCCAAGAATGTATTTATGTTCTCTTACATGATGTGATATGAGAGAAATGAAAATAGGCAAACCACACATCCAGAATTCAGGACAGTTGGCACCACTAAATATAGTCATTCTTTAGTATCTGCAGAAGATTCATTCCAAGAACCCCTGTGGATACCAAAATATGTGGGTGCTCTAGTCCCTTATATAAAATGCAATAGTATTTGGAAATAACCCACACTCATCCTTCTGTATACTTTAAATTATCTGTTAATTGCATAAAAATGTTTAATACAATACAAATGGTTTGTAAGTAGTTATACTGTATTGTTTAGGGAATAAAGACAAGAAAAAAGGCTGTGCGTATTCAATACAAATGCAATTTTCCCCTGAATATTATTGATTTGTGGTTGGTAGAGTCTGGATGCAGAACCCATGGCTATGTATAGACAGAGCAAGTTTTGTTAATCAAATATAGAATTTTTTTAAACAAATCAATTTTATTTGCAAGCCTGGGAGAGCATCCCTGAAGCATTTGGGAGGCCACATCTGATCTAGGAGACAATATTGACTCTGGCTTTTGAGGCCTGTGTGGGCCGCAGTGACTCTGCCCCAAGCTGGCAGCTTGCTTCTCTCCTGGAGCCTTAGGCCAGGGCAGTGTCTGTGAGGACAGGGCGTACACTGTCGGGATAGCACTGGGGAAGAATGGACTCTACACTCTGCACCCAACCAGGGTCAGAATACCCAGGCTCATGCTTACCTCTTCAGCCTTAAATGCTGAGATTCACTGTAGGACAGCCAACTGTCATGCGTCCAGGGCCACACTATGTAGCACCTGTTTGTTCCTATTTCCCAGGGGTCCATGGGACAGACTACAATTCGAAACCATTTCTCTCCAGGGTGGCCATGAAAATTGCCTTTCTTTGGTGAGCTTGTTCAAAGTGACGGTTTCAGGACAGACATTGAAGTGCCTGCCTTTTAAAAGATATCTCTTATTTATTTATTTTTATTTTTTAAATTAATTTTACTGGTGCATTTTTTGACATACATAAGATCTTATTCATCATAGGGAAAATACTGGGATATTTCCAGTATTTTCCAGGATAGATACTGGGAAATGGGAACAAAATGTTCAAATGGGAAGGAGAACAAGGGAGAGAGACAAGGGAGGGAAGGAAGGGAATTAGGATTTTAAAAAAGAATAGAAAGAAAACAATAGAATCAAAATTTTGTAAATGGAGAAAGATTGAAGGGAAAAGGGGAGAATGACAGAGAGGAAAGAGGTGCCTACTTTTGACTGAAGCTTTGACGAGATGTTTTTGTCAACACCGAGCCTAGGTGCTTTCTCTTTTTGGCATCTATTTACCCATGGGGACTTTTCATTTTCTCCATGTGGCCCTCTGGCTTCTCCCCCTGGCAGAATCAGTGTGATCGTTAGCCTGCCCTCTCTTGGACGGCTCCTTGGATTGGTGGCTACAAACACGGGGCACAGTTCTGTTCTCCCCAGAACAGATGGAGTTCTTTGCTCACCATCTCTCTGGGAAACCACATCCTGCCAGAGAAAAATGCTTATGATATTAGCAAGGGGGCTCATGATGCCTCTTAGAAGGTTGCTGGTGCCTGGGTGGCTCTTGGGGCCTAAGAATCAAAGAAGGGGCTTAGGCCACTAGGCTTAGTGCTGTCTTTGCTGCTGATTTTGCCCGAGGCGAAGAGAGGAGTTAAAAGGCGCTGTCATGGCGGACTGGTAGAACACAAGGACTCCTCTCATGTTAAAGGACTGTGAGGATGTGGGCTCCCAGCAGCCAGACTTCGGAGGCCCAGAGGCTCCAAGCAATAACCCTAATGAGGAGCTGGGTAGTGCGGGATGAAGAAATGGAGTAATGTGAACTCAAGTGGGGATGGAAACGGGGCTGCATGTCTGCAGGTGGTGCTGACAGCAGCAAACCTTTGCAGAGAACTGTGTGACATGAGAGGCCAAACAGATTGTTGTAGCTTCCCACGGTCATTGCTCCAGTGTCACCCTGTGCCTCCTGGCTGGCAACTGCTAATTTCACTTAGCATTTCGTGGAGGGCTGATCTGCCTGTCTGCAAGTGGACCTGGCTCTCCTGTGGATGTGTGCTTGTCAGTTCCCACCTGTGGACTCAGCTGTGCAGATGTGATGCCCAGGACAGCCAGGCGTCCTTGATCCAGGCACAATGAATCCACTGTCCCTCAGGTACTCTGAACTCATGCCAGTCCCACATGTCAGTCAGGGAAGGTGCAGGGGTGACAGAAGTGAGCAGGACCCTGACTACTCCTCTACTCCCTGGTCCGTGGAAGGGACCCCTGAAGCTGGACTGGGATTCAGACAGCTGCGCATTTGTGTGCCTAGGAGGTCCACGTAACGGCCAGCAGAAGGCCTGGGGGACAGGAGGTCCATGTAACGGCCAGCAGAAGGCCTGGGGGACAGGGAAAGGAGGCCTTGTGTGCACGCATTCCTCAGTCCCTTCCACGCTCTCAGCTCACGTCCTGTCTCCTCATTGCTTTTCTTTTCTCTCAGATCTTAATCATTGATCAAGCAGTGTTTGCATGTTAACTTAAAAAAAGTCTAGCTGGAATATTCACACTCCCGTTCTGTTGTCTCTGTGCTTTCTCCCCATCAAGGCCGAGACTGCCCTCTTACAACCCTGCTATGTATTGGCCACAGTCAACACCACTGCTCAGCCATCTCCAGGCCAGCCTTCTCTCTTGCCTACTGACCTAGCAGGCCTGTGTATTTCCTGTTGTCCTTGTTCCACCACTTTTGGGATCTCTGCTCTCTGCCAGCTGAACACTAAAAGTGTCACAGCAGAAAAGGAGGGCTTGGGCCAGCAGCAGGCCTGAGCCACAACTGTAGCTCTATCCCACACAGTGGGGGATGTGGGCCAGTTACGTGGCCTGGCTGGTCTTCTCTCTTACCTAATAAGCCCCTGTGCTGCAGAGCGGGGCAATGCGGGAGCTCAGGTCACACCTGGGAAAGACCTGGCTCTTATGGCTGTTCCCTGTACCCCCAAGCACCCTTTGCTCGAGCCTCCCTCTTCTTCCCATGGGCTCTGTGGACATTCTCTATAGATACTGCCTCTGCTATGTGGTCACCTCACTTCACTGGACCAAGTCACCGCTCACGTTCCCAGCAGAATGATCACTGGGTTTTCTCTGGCCTTGTCATTTTCCCCCGCTTTGCCATCGTCTGGTTTGCTCCCTTGTCCCTCCGCACCTGTCCTTGCAGACTCCCATGCTCACCATTTCATCCTTTCTTTCTGGTTGGAGCCTCTACTTGTCCTTTTACCTCCAGGCTCCAGGGCACAGCCTTCCAGGTCTCCTGCCTTCCCTGCCACCATGCCACATTATGTCTTTTTCTCAAGGGGATATGGCTCCCCTCCCTGTCCCACCTGGAGCAATCAGTGCGTAGTGGTCCTTCAGAAATTCCTTGAAGTGGTATCACAGAAGCTGCCAACCCAAATCCTTGGCTGTCTCTGGTCCCAGGCAAAGGAGTATCTGTGGACCCCCAGCTGAGCCCACGGCCACACTCGCTTTACATCTCCCTTCCACAAACAGAGACCACATGGCTAATGATTTCTACATGTACACATAGCTCCATATTTAGCAAGGGTTTCATGTCAATGTAATTTTAACTATCTCTTTCTTGGCTTATTAAAGCTCTCACCATCATAGCCCATCTGCAGAGCTCAATTATTCTGCCAGTTAATTTTTTCCAAGGTGAATTATAAATGGCTCCTTCTTGGAATTCTTTGTGTGGACATAAGCCATCCATCTTCTTCTTGGATAGCTATTCTTCATTTCCTGGAGAGCCCCAACCTTAGAGATTCGCCAGAGACAGAAATACTTCTTGTTTTGTTCTTTCTCTTTTTCATAAGGTACGAAAATCTTAGAAGGTAGGAAATTTAGAAGGCACAAGGATGATTACCCTAAAAGATGCCTTCCTGGCCTGGGATATGGAAAAAAGAACCGAGAACCTTTTCCTCGGATCTGAGCAAGGTCTTCTGTGGTTGTGACCTAATGAATATGGTAACTGGGGATTCACTTCCATCTCTGCATTGCTAGTGTACAGGTTTCTCCCACTTTCTCTCCATGTGGAGCTCCCAATAGCTAGATGGTTATATTCAAGTCAAGTTTGTGACTTCTAACTCATCTCACCATTTGTCTCCTAAGTTCTTGGGGAGCTGGGAAGGCACCAGGGAAGTCTGAGGGTGAAGGACCACCTCCTAGTGAGATGCAAGGAGAGAACGGGGTCACCTACCTTTCCTACCTCATTTTTGAAAGTTTCCAAAGGAGTTGAGTTTCAACATTTCCCTAAAGATGTGGGCTTCTACCTAAAAGTACTTAGCAGAGGAAATATTTCTTTGCAGAGGAGCCTGTCCTCCCTCTGAATCTCCTCTGTGGTTTGGATGTCAGGAGGCTTGGGTGTTGGCTCCACCTTACTCTCTGCCTCATATAAATTGCTCTCCTTCTCTCTTCTAGTTTATCATGCACTGGGTTCCAGGATCTGCAATGGGGCATTATACAAGGTATCTGCAGTCATTTGTTTTAGAGACGAGGAAGCTGAGTTTCTTCATCAAGACAGAAGTGAGTCTAGAGTTGTATTCTGATTTCCATTTCCTCCTCACTCACTGTCTCCCTGCACTCCACTCCCATCCCTATGAAGAGCCATTGGAAAGACCAGGGGACAGGACCTGGAAACCTCTGGAGGGACACCTTCCTCAGGATACTCAAGGGGCCAGTAGTCCCGTGTGTTTTTTATTGACTTCATATAGTACTATCCTCTCTCGCAGTGCCATTAATTGAGCCAGACATGGATTTCTAGTTTGTACCCTAAACCTTCAAGGTTTATGACAAACCATTGCCATCTTAGATGTGCCCCACACCAACTGTTGGGTGCATTGGTCAAGGAGGAGCATTCATGAGGATGGACAGACTTCAAAAAGGTTTTGGGCACCATTTTCCTGTGGGAGAGAGGAAGACACCTGCATTCAGATGGACAGGAACCCTAAGGGTTTGCGTAGTACTTTTAAGTGCTGTGCCCTTATATTATTAAATGATGAGCTAAGGCAGATGTTCTTATTACGATCAGTTTACAGATAAAGTCTCTGTGGATTAAGCAATGTAGTGATTTCCTAAATTCACAAAGTAGACCATGTCAGCTGGAAATCAAACTGGGTTTGTCTGATTCCAGAGCATTGGTTTAACCAAAGTATTAGGCTCTAAAAATGGCAAGACCACAGAAAGATCATTTTTGGTAAAAGGAAAGCCTTTGCTGGTGTGGGTATCTCTACTACTGTTTGCTTTAGGCAGAAGAATGAGCTAAAACGTTGATCCCCTTTTAACCCTTCTGAACAACTTCTGAACAACTTTGTAGAGAAATAAGGCGCCTATAAAGCTGCTTGCCACTCCCAGATGCCAGTAGTGCCCTGGGCTGGGATGCGTGCAGGCAGCTCATCCTCTTAATGGCTCTGTGCTGGCATTAAACCACTGCCCTATCACAGAAGGACAATCACTCCAAGCTTTGTGCACTGGCAGGCCAGCCCTGATCTCACCAGCTGCCAGGCCTTTGTGGAACAAAGAAAAGCAGTGAGTTTCTTTCTTTTTAGCCCATTATTTGGAAGCTGAGTCTCTATCAGAATATCCTATCATTAGCTCCACATGACAAGGTCTGAACATAAATATATCACAACCAAAATGCTAATGGCTTCCTCCCACCAAGTCTGCCCATTCTTTTCCATCATTCCCTCCTCCAGACCCCTACCCTTCTCACAGATGGATCTGCATTCCGGAGGGGGGGGGGACTTCTGAGCCATCCCTCTAACAAGGCAAATTCTGCACCCAATGGGCAAGAATGTTCTTTCCCACTAGAATGCTGGTTGTGGCCCAGAGACCACACACTTCACACACCAGGCAAGTGACAAAGTAGATGGGCTCAAGCTGTTACTCCTCCAATCCTGGTGCTGTGCCAGAGCAAGGGGACTTTTCAGCTGCAGCCTGGGCAGCAGCTAGGAGGGGGACCTCCTCTACAATGCTGGCCAGGCCCATATCATAGCCAGCTGACATCAGTTTGAGTTTCTTCAACTTTTATCTTGTTGGGATCCTTCAACTTCTTCATGAAGTTTCCCAAGCAAGTTTACTTATTGAAAATTTAAAAGAGATGATAGGAGTATGATGGTTTCTTAAAAAGCTAAACAAAGAGTTACTGAATGAGCCAGTAATTTTACTTTTGGGTAATTCCCAGAAAATCGAAAGCAAGGGCATAAATAGACACTTGTACACCCATGTTCATAGAAGCATTATTTAAGGTGGAGACAACCCAAGCATCCACTGATAGATGAATCTATAAACAAAGGGCAGTATATCCATAATACTTCTCTACTTTCAAAAAGAAAGAAGTTTTGATATATGCTACAATATGAATTGATCTTGAAGACATGCCAAGTGAAATAAACCAGTCACAAAAGGACAAATACCATATTTCCACATATATAAGGTATTAAGAGTACTCAGACTCATAGAGACAAAAAAAAAAATTGAGAGTGACTTCTAGTGGCTGAGGGGTGAGGAGAAAGAGGAATTAGTGTTGAATGGGTACAAATTTTTCAGTTTTTGAAGTTCTAGAAATGGGATGGGATGATGGGAGGGGTGGTTGTGCAGCAGGGTAAAACATACTTAATGACACTGAACTATACATCTATAATGGCTAAAGTAATTGTTTCATATTTGTTACTATAGTAAAAAGAGATTGTATATGTTTTAGTCAGTTTTACTTTTGTTAGACAAAATATCTGACACCCACAACTTAAAGGAGAAATTTAATTTGGCTCATGGTTTCAGAGACTCTAGTCCATGGTCTGCTGCCCCAGTACAGAGACATCATGGTGGAAGAGCTTGGTAGAGGAAAGCGACTCACTTCATGCAAGCTGGGAAGCAGGACAGGGAACAGCCTCAGTCCAATGCTGAAGGCCTGGAGCTCCTTGTTCCATTCTTCATATTGTGTGTGTCTGGTCTATTTTTGTGCATGGCCTGTTCATACCTCTCTTCAGATTCAATTGAGTTATTGATGCCAGTAAAGGGAAGAAAGTGAATAAGATTGGTGTCAGTTTCTCTTCTTCTTTTTTTTAAAAAAAAATGTCCTTTTCTTTTAAAGATCAAAGGAGAACCAAAGAGAACTTTTTCTCTTCATACACCCTCCCCCACAACATAATAGAACACAGGAGGGAAAATTCCAGCAAACGAAATTATTCTCAGACATCTTTTTATTTCCTTTCAGTGGCTTTGATTGAGGCCCCATGGCTTTAATCAGAGTGTTCGAGGAGGCCCAGAAATGATTCAGTTAAACAAATTCCTGGCCTTACTCTTCCTGTTTGTGCCCTCCTCCTTCCTCCTCCCTTGCCACATTTTTTATTATTATTTTTTTTATTAATGTGAGTGGGAGAAAGTATCTTTCCAACAAAGGAGAAAGTGAGGAGAGGAGAGAAATTTTATTTTCTGAGCTAATAACTGGATGCTGGCTCAGCCACTCTGCAGCTGACAGACCGCTCTCCAAACTCAATTGTCCCTGCCCTCCTTCCTTCTTTACTAAATTCATCCATCACTCTGAGCACAATAAATAAAAGTCCCAATAAACAAATCAATCAATCCATCACTTTTTATGAGCTTGTGTGGTGCCTGTGGCAACGATATAGGTGGGACCCTGCTTTCAAAGCAGTGAGTATTCACCCCAGGCCTTGTAGTTCCATGGCAGCCTTTGGAAACGCTGGCCTCTCCCAGTGAACTGGTACCACGAATGGCCTCCATAACTGTCATCTCTGCCTGAGGCCCACTGGGGCCCTTTTTTCTCCCAGTTTCTCTCAGTTTGTCTGGGAAAATACCCTGTGAGTTCACATCTACAGTGAGCAACGGCCCACGCCCACACAGGCCTTAGGGAACAGGGTGGCATGAGGGCCATCCAAAGTAAGGTCAACATCTTGAGAGAGTTGGGTAGCTGGGAGATAACAGGTTTTATTCATCTCTTGGTTTCGTTTAACATTCACTTTGCAAATATTTAACAAGGTACTGTGAAGGGTTAGGGACAGAGGCAGCCACCACGGATGAAAGACAGCCGTCTGTCTTCAAGCTGGGTGTGCTGAGCACACCAGCTTGGGTGGAGGGGTAGAATGGGGCCAGACAAAGACAGCTGTGTAGACTGAGCCTGCTAGAGGCAGCCCCAAACTGAGGCCAATACCCACTGCAGCCTCTGTGCAGGCCTCTACCAGGATGGGTGGAGGCACTGGGCCCAATGAAGTGACCCTTTGCAGGATTTGGAGGATTTTCTTCTGAATCCATCCACTTCTATCTTTTAAAAAATTTTTGGTTGAGAGAAGTATTCAACACTAAGTCCACTACTGGACCTGGCCTGTATTTCCAATATGCCTGCAACAGAAAAGACAGATCAAGACCTTTTCTTTCTTCTATCCTTGCATGCCTGAAAAGTATCTGAGAAAGTCCTTTACCTGTTTTCCAGGTGTCTTGGTACGAGAGGGAAAAAGTGTGTGTGTGTGTGTGTGTGTGTGTGTGTGTGTGTGTGTGTGAATTGTATCACCCACAGAATATCAGGGCATATTCTTCCAAGCTTTTTTGAAGGTCACTAGGAATTCCTGAGGAACTGTAGGAGCTCTAGCAGGAATAGATGCCCCTGGAGGTCCTGCCCGACTGTCCCTCCTCATGTGAACCCATGATTCTGAGTGCTGACCTGGCAGAGACTAAGCTTAGGAAGCAAAGTGCCCAGACCTCTGGTGTAGGTAGCTGTGTTAGTATGGTAGGATGAAAAAAGGGATGACATGTCTTTCACATCAGGTCCCTAAAGAGAATATATTTGTTAAACATTATAATTACCCTTCAGCAGCTGAACTCCATGGCAAATGAGAACTCAATAGCAATTGAGAACTATCTAGCAATTGAAACCACACAGAGGCCCATTAGAGTTTCTCAAATGATGTATTCATTTAGATAAGGCAGGCAATTATATGCCTTGATTAGGTCACTGCTTCCAAGGGGATAAAGCATTTTCCAGCATTTCTCCCTCCATGTAAATAATGCCATAGAATGACACCCTCCCAGATCTCCTTTCTCTTTCCATAATGAGATAAAGATGTAGAGACACAGACGTGCATACCATAGACATAAGCAAGTGTCAACCCATTTCTGTCTCCCTTGTCTCAATTCTTGGGGACACTGAGATGTGTAAGTCTATCACACTTCAGAAATAATAATAACAATAATAATAACAACTTTTATTTTACCACCTGTATTTATGTACATTATTTCTTTCAATCATTGCCACAATCAAATGAAGCAGACAGGACAGGTATTAGAGGCTTTGATTTTTTTTTCCTTCTAAAATGGTGGTAGTGGGGTCTGAACTTCACAGCTGTTTGTCTTTTCCAGATCTAAATGTGACTTTATTTGTATGACCCTTTCACAGATCAGAAAACTGAGTCCAGGGACCCAAATATTCTCAAGGGGCCAGCTGATCAGGATCTGAAGCCCAAGTCTTCCATTTCTAATGATTTTTCTGAACCCCTCAGTGTATTCCTATTTGCTTTCATAATACAGTCAAAGTCTCGTATGTGGCCTGCAAACTCCTGATCTCTCGGGCCCTGCCCGAAGAACACTTTCTTCTTTCCCCTTTGAGTCTCTCCATCTGGCTTTGTCCTGGAGAAAGCCCACCCTGGCATGCTAATGAAAGCATGTCTGCTAACACTGGAGGACAGCTCCTTACACTTTTCTTCCTGACTGTAATTAAATACTTATCTATAAAATTTTTAAAAAGCTTACTTCAATTCCTTGATTCCTAGTACCTACCAGACTTCTTCTCATAAGTAGACACCAAGTTAACGTTTACAGAATGAACTCATTAAAGAATTAACTGTGAGCAAATGATAGCCTGGACCTCAAAGTCACTGTACTTGAAGATGCTATATGACTAATTACTTCTTGAGAATTTAATAAAACATAGTTATTTACTCGGCTTTCTTTTTTTCATCAAGATGCTCTTCCAAGTTATTTGCACAGTTGTTACTATATTTAGAGGCTCTACTGCTAACTAGATATGCTAGCAATACTGTCTCTTAAAATTTTATTTTTCTCAAAGAATGTACATACAGCACTTCAGCATCACCTGTTAAAGAAAAGATATCCATTAGAGACATTGACTCCTCCCACCACATTTTCAGATGAAAGACCTGTGTTACAAATGCTTTCTATGAGTGACACACATCTGGATTGAATTGCAAGTGGAGGGGGAAAAAAGAATTTGTATATTTCAAAATATCTGGATAATTAAATCAACTCAGTTCCCTTTTAGATGGTTATTACTCCATAGATATAGCTACAGAGTGACGTTTTAAAAAAAACAAGTTAGTGGTGACAGTAGCATTTGAATCTTGTTCACAAATCTTCATCTACATTGAGACACAGTGACTTGGGAAAAATGTCATTGTCCACCCTCCTCAATGGACTATTCCATATCCAGCAGCCTCTTGCTGGCTAGTGTACATTTCTCTGCAATTCCTTTCTCTGACTTTAGCTTAAAAAAATCCTCTACTTTAACTTGGACTCAGCCCCAGCACTGTTATTTATTTATTAGAGTTGCCTGCAGAGTTCTAAGACCACTGGGCATATGTGCAAATTTATAAAACCACACAAGGCAATTTCCAAACACCTCGGTAAACTTCCCCTGAAGAGACTGCTGTCATAGGGGGTGTTAGGCTGAAAGGAAGGTTTGTATTGGAGGTGAAGAGAAGGCTGGCAAGCTTTCTATAAATTGAATGGGGAGGGAGCCCTTAATTCTTCTTGGGAAAAGTACTGAGCCCCCCACATGCCTGAGATGGATTGAGGGAGGTTCTGCCTGATCCTGTATTCTTGGCAACCAGGCGAGAGAGACAACACACTGACATGCAGGTATTTGCTATTTTGGTCTTTTGAGATTCCAAACTGGACTTGCACATGGAGTCAAGCCATTGCAGGACCTCAGAGGGCACTATTTACAAAGACTATGTAAATAGATGCTCCTGTTTGGTTAGGGTCCTGGACACAAGCTTGGTCCATGAGTTACACACTTCTGCCAGCAGACGAATCTGAAAGAAGCCGTGGCTGGGACATATCTTGCAGGTGAGAAGGTTGTGATGGGCGTACCATGGATGGGGTCACAGGCATGTGGATAGTGTCTCAGCCGAGCAGGTCTGGCTCACTACAGCCATCTCTGTTTACCCCATGTGCTCCACAAAGATCATCACCCGACCCTAAGACTGCCATGGAATCAGTTAAAAAGTTCTATCATTTTTAGATGGTGGTATCTCTGGACAGAAGAATGTTTTGACACCTCTTGTTCCCAGAAGAGATTCAGCTGATCACTATTCTTCATAGGACCCCACTCTATAAATTGAGATGCCACATTGTTCATAAGCAGAGCTTCCATCTCCAGCTGGTGAAGCCCTTCAGAGAGGTGCAGTTTCATGGCTTTCTTCAGGAACCCTTCATTATCTGCCTCGTTCTCTAATGCAATTCTTTCTTGGGATATTCTTGGTTCTCTGATACAGCCTTTTCCTGAGAGAAGGAGGCTTGTTTCCTATCATTCACCCACACCAACATAAACAGTTCTTATTAAAGTTTGCTTCCCTTTTTTGTTATGTAGTGCATCTTGCCAGGTTCTCTATCTGACCTTTAAAAATCTCTTTTGCTTTCCCTTGGCCTTCTTGGAACATGCTTAGGCTATGAAAACAATATTGCCTGGACCAGAGTAACTACCCAACTGTCTCCTTGTTCCAGACTGAGTACTTCTGCTGTACTCCTTCCCTAGTATTCTGGTAGATTTAGGTCTGTCCTTGGGAAATGACCAGAGAAATTTATGTGGTCAAGAGAGTCACAGGTCTCCTCCCACCAAGGGTATGCTCTTGGCTAGGACTCTTTCATCTAGCAGAAGTGGTCATACAAAGATATTAGAAACAAGAATTCTCCCTTTTTTGTTTCTTAACAACAGCATTGACCGAATGCAGCAAGTTCATCTTTAATATCACTGTTTATAAGCTGTGTGGCGATGTTTACCATGGTTATAATTAGTATCACTAAGCTTAGGTGACACTATTAATGCCGCTGATTAAATTGCTATAAACCCAACTTCACCATTTACACAAACAGCCATGTCTGAGCTTTCTGGCTCTCATGTTTGAGCACCAGAATAGAAAAACAGGTCCACTGGGAGGCTCGGTTGGAGAGAAAAGTGGAACCCCTGTTTTTCACCTATCTGTCAGAGCTTCTGAGAAGAGCTGCCTCCAAATTCCCAATCACTGTTAGTAAAGTGTTTTTCCTTCTGACATGGTTCTTATGACAACTGGACATCCCAGTTCCATTAGTGCAAGTTCAAAAGCTACTAGGTATTTCTGTGCTATCAATCTCCTGCTCTACCATGTAACAAGAAGGGATCTTCCTACCTGAGGGCTCTGCCCTCAGAAATGGGTTAATGTTGTCCTGGGGAACTGAGTTAGTTATCATTAGTGACTTTGTTACAAAAGTGAGTCAACTTTTGTTTTCTCCCTCTCTTTTCCTCTTCCCCTCTTCCCAAAAGGGCCATCTCTTTCAGCAAAGGGTACAGCCCTTCCATCCTAGACTTCCCAGCCTCCAAATCAGTGAAAACTAAATCTTATTTGCTTTATAAATTGCCTAGTCTGTGGTATTCTGTTACAGCAATAGAAAGTGGACTAAGACACCTGACTTTATAAAAACACATTTTGCTCCTGATCTCTCAGGAGCTTCATTTTTCTCTTCATTTTCTCCTTCTTTTTTCTCTTCCTAGGTCTAGGCATTACTTTTTATATCCCATTTTTGGATTATTTGTATCTCTCCCCACTATGATATAAACTGCAGGAGAAGAGGGCTTTTGTCTTACTTTTGGCTGTGGCTGTTGCACCTAGGCCAGGGCCAGGCTGGCTGAATAATAACGGAATGGATGAGAGAGTTGCTGAGCACAAGGAGGTCTCGTGTGTCCAGATGCTTGACAGATGAGGAGATGGCGATGGGTATGTGTCCAGTTCACAGCCAGTGGGGCTCGCACTGCAGCTAATGAAATCTGATGGCAGCCATCTTGGATACTCACCAGTTAGGCTGTTTCAGCTGCAGTGAATGGAGAGACTGACTAGGTTATCCTAATCAGAATGAGAATTTACAAGGAAGGATACCAGGACTCTCAGAAGGAATCGGCAGTGGAGGAACTCACCTGGACTAAGCACAGGAATGAGGCCCCAGGAGTGCTAGAAGAGTGACCTCGCCTTTGTCCTGCACAGCTTCTATCCATCCCTCTCTGGGCATCACCTGCTGAGATACAAAGGCTCAGGAACACGATTTCCTTAATTAGCTCAGGACCCTAACTACCAGTGACAGGGAGGCAAGAATCTGGCTCTTTTGCTTCCAAAGTGGGGAACACTTGGTCTTGCCCGACACCAAGACTTCCCAGAAGGGAGGGTTGTCCAAAGGAGGAGCTGCCTAGGTCCTGGACTACCCCACTGTGGTCCAGCAGAGTGCAGCATGGATTGGCTTGACCTTGCACCAATCATATTTCAAAGCCCTTGGACACTGAAGATGCTGAAAAGGGACTCAGGCACCTCCTCCACCTTGTCCTGGGGCAAGTTTCCTCCCAGAGGCCTTTTGTGGGACTCTCCACCACTCGGCTAATTCTCTGCCTTTGCTGCATCTGTATGTGCTGGTTGCTAAGCAAAAAAAGAGTTAGGACATCATCCTTTCTGAAGAAAAAAAACAATCCATCTCAGATAAACAATCCTTGCCCAGATTGATGACAACCATCTGCAGAGCAGGGGTACATTAGGACATGCACATGTGTGTGCAAACATCCACGAGACCATTTCCCACGTGGCCTGCCCCTACGCCAGAAACCTGTGCATGTTAGTACCAAACACCACTGAAGACAAGGGTGCTGCATCAGGACAAGAGTTATTTCTATTAAAGGCCCCGTCCTACCACCCTCTGTCATAGGAATATTCTGTTCTCTAATGGAAAAGAAGGTCTGTAGCAGAATATCAGTAGACATGGGAACGGAACATAAGAACTTTGACATCAGATAATTGAGCCCAAAAAGATTTGCGAGCCCAATTTTGAATTAAAAAAACTCCTCTTTCCTAAATTGTGAGTACCCAGAGTTAGCAACGATATACTACACAGTTGTGGATTCCTGATTTAAATCCCTTCATATGCACAGGCTCAGCACACACACACACACACACACACACACACACACACACAAATCCACACACTCTGCTGGTGCCCCAGGCTCACAGGCATTCACAACTTAGTCTGTAATGATTCAGATGCCATTAATCCAAACCCACCAGGACAGTTGCTCCTTTGATGTCCCCTTAGGGGAACATTCCAGGAGGTCCCACTCTTACTGATGTGGAACTCTCTGGGGGTCATTGAGCATTGAGGACATGTGTTGGGGGTGGGGGAGAGAAAAATACCCCTGGGCCCGGGCTCCACGAGGGAAACAGATCTGACTTGAAAAGAGCACAGACTTCCAGGGGTTGCAAAGCCTTCCAGAAGTATAACAGACATGGTTAATACCAGACTCAGAGGCCCATCCCTGCTGGGAAGAGGATAGCTGGTACCCCTTTGCTGGGTGTGTTATTCCTGGCCCGCTGCCTCAGTTTCTCCCTTTTATAAATGTGGGCTGTGTGTGCTTTCAAAGACAGCAAGTCATTCACAGACCTATTGAGTCAAATAAGGACAGTGGAGGAAGCTATAAATTGCAAGACTGAGATCATGTTTGTTTGTTTTATGTAATAAGTTTTTTTCTCCAGTTCTGAGAAATTCAATATCCAACATAAACTAAACTTGCCAGATAGGTGTTTTAAGGTGTGACAATATGTATCAGTGGTGGTGGCAGCAAGGTGGGGGGGTGTTACTTCCTAGTGATTACAAAACAAGATTCAGTTTATAAATATTAGATTTACAAGCAAATTTTTTGACATCCGTATGTTGTGTAGAACCAAGTAAGCAAACCTGTAATTAAGTAATAATGATAAGATTATAGCAATTGGCACCACACTGATGCGAAGTTTATACCATAGCGATTAGCCTTCGCATGTGATTTAATAAAAGCATAAGCATGTACTTAAGAAGGGATCTAACAACAACTTAGAAAGTAATCACAAAAAGTATTCTGGGCTGGAGCCATAAAAACCAGGCCAATAAATCTCAGCCAGCCAACCAGACATTCTGTTATTTGATAAAACTAATAATGCAAAACTTATTGCTATAGCAGAAACGTCATAAAAATGTAGTAAAAATAAACAAGCACATGGCTCTGGCAGAAGAGCTGAAAACAAGTGTGGAAATTGAAGAGATCAAAGTATAGCCAAGAAGCATCTTGGCAAGTGGGAGCAGGCGATGTTCACATATATTAGTGGAAAATCTTAAGGAATTTGGGATTTTTTTTCATGTTTAAGCAATATTTTGGGAAGTGATATTTCATACATAGTTGTTTCTGTACCAAGATATTTCTCTTCCCAACATTATTTTGTAACGTACTTGATTGGTGACGTCTGTCGCTGTTCTGATGCCTTTTAGTAAAAGTATGTGGAATTTCTAAAGCAGAGGAAAGAGGCAGAGGCACGGATGCTACTAAGCTTACACTCATCACTTTACCTGTATTCTCCCAATTATTACTCAGAACAGGCCCGCGTTTTACAAAGGAGGAAGTGGCCGCTCTGAGCCGTTGAGCACACAGCCGGTGTGTGGGGCAACAGAGACTCACACACGGGTCCCCTTGGCTGCAGAAGCCTTGGTCTGGGCAGTCGTCCTTTATGCCTTGTGTATCTGCCCTGTGCCAGAGGTATGCTAAGAATAAACTCAGGTGATGCAGTGGAGCTGCACCTCTGGTGCCCCAGACCTGCTGCCTGCTCACCTCGCAGCAGTCCCCTGCCTCTCCGCTGTGAGATCTCTTTCCCACACTTCTTCCCTGTTCAGAGCTCCCACCTGTCTCTGAGGACCACTCAAGGATTGACCAGGAAGGGGATGGGAAGAGATTCAAAGATCAACGTCAACCATGTTTCCAACCCTTAAGTCCCCTGCTCCATCACTGCCCCAGGAAAAACTCCAACATCTTTTTCTGTCAATCAGCATCTGCATTCACTCCATGGCCTGGAGTTGGGAGAGATGAGGTTAGCTTGAGGTTTGCTACCCAGACTGGTTGGGCACCCACAACCCAGCATATACTGCAGCTATAGAGATCCAGAAGTGTGCCAAGCAGATATGGGTGTACATATGAGGGAGAAAAACCTGCTCTGGGCAGTTTATCAAAGGAGGAGGAGGAGGAGAAGGAGGAAGAGGAAGAGGAAGAAGAAAAGGAGAGGAAAACAGCTGTGTTTTGGGTCTGAATGGGTTACAGGCCTGCTTGGCCCCTCGGATGGCCGCCAGCAAGGGAAGTGGGAAAGCTGTGAGGAGAATACCAAGTTTCTCCTTGCAGGGGCCCTATTCCAGCTGAATGCAGCCTCCTCACCCTTAAATCCAATTAAAGGCCGATATTATGTCAGTGGAAATGTATGCCAATCCTAATATAGTCTAATAAGCCTTAAAATAGCACTCTGTAAGTGGAAAGCCCTGTGGTTTAATTTGATTCGCAGCCTAATAACAGGCTTAATAAGAGGGAATTGGCCCCTTTTTATTTTCCAACTGGTCTCTGCATGCTCTTTTCTTCCTTTTTTCCTTTGCCTCCTCTTTCTCTTTCTCTGAGGCTCTGTGCAGTGACAGAGAGAGGCGGGAGGGAGGAGGAGGAAGGTGCTACTTTCTCCCCAAGCTTCCAGCTGAAAGCTCTGGGCTCTTGCTACCTGATGGAATGTAATTCTGGATGTGGCAGGCTGTCCAGGACCTGGGCTCAGTCTTGCCCTTGACTCATGTCCTACCTGGCCAGGGTGATTCCTCTTTTACTTTGTCCCAGTGGCACAGGAATAACACATATAGGGTACTTCATTGACAATGTGTCTCTTGGACATGCTCCCTTGGCGGAGGAGTATCGCCGCCTCCTTCTTCCTAGGCTTTGGGTCTTTCTCCTCAGCAGAGTGGAGACAGTGGCCATACACATTCTCAGTGGTACACCAGGGGAGATGACAGGTTACCCAACCATGGGCAAGTCTTAAGAGCATAGCCCAGAGACTGACTCAAGGGCTTGTTTCATGGAACTCTGGTCCAATTTTAGTCTAGTGATTTTCAAACACTTAAAAAGAAAATCTTGAAGACTTAGTGCATTAAAAGAAAAACAGATTTAATAAAATATAATTCATAGCCCATACAATTCATCCATTTAAGAGTACAATTCAATGACTTTTATAATTCAATAGCTTTTAATACTTTTTTGGCATTGCACAATCATCACCACAAGCAATTTTAGAACATTTTCATTACTCTATGAAGAAACTACACATCCTCAGCCAGTACCATATCTTCCACTCCCCTATGCCTCCCAGCCCTAGGCAATCACTAATCTACTTTAGCATCATAGATTTGCCTGCTCTGGGGACTTCATATTAATGGATTGATAAAGCAGGTAGTCTTTTGTGTCTGATTTCTTTCACTCAGCATAATGTTTTCATGGTTCAACTACAGTGTAGTACATATTAGCACTTTAGTTCCTTTTCATTGTCAAATAATATTTCATGACTTGCATATATCATGTTTTATTTATCTCCTCATTTGATAGACTTTTGAGTAGTTCCTAGTTTTCATCTGTTAATGAATGTTTCTTTACAGCTTTTTGTATAGATACATGTTTTTATTTCTCTTGGAAATATACCAAGGGATGGAATTGTGCAACATATAGAAAATCTGTGTTCAACCATTTGAGGAAACCCAGGCTGTTTCCCAAAGCTGTAATATCATTTACATTACTGCCAGCCATGTGTGAGTATTCCAATTTCTCCACATCCATGTCAACGCTTGTTCTTGTCTGAATTTTATTGTGGCCATTTCATCTGTGTAGAATGGAATCTCATTGTGACTTTGATTTTGCATTTTTCTGAATGGAATTAATGTACTTGATCTAAACTATCATGTGAGTTAGCAACTAATGAGATCTGAATTCAACTTCAACTGTGGAGATTATTCATTAGATCATCTTAGACCTATTGGATTTCTCTGGATCCCAGTTTCCAGATCTGTGAGTCAGGCTGATACACACCCTCAGGTTGTGAAGAGTCCCCAAGAAGGGTGGGGGACCACCCAGCTCGGAAGGGGTTGGTGCACAGATGTTAGCACCTGATCCTCAGTCACCTGCCCCCCATCATGGTGGTACAGTGATATGATATCTATATGTGCTCCATCAATTTTACAACAAGGTTGGAAGAAAGAATGTGATTTTAAAAAGAAAAGGAAGGTGATAATGGATTGAGTTGAGACAAAAGAAAAAAAATGATGTCAAGATAAAGAAATTGGAGTTTGGCTTTTTCTTTAACAAGAAGCAAAGAGTGTTATAACCATCTTGACTATAAGAGGGGTTATTATGAGGAGGCTGGTGACCAGCTGTTCCCTGTCTCCACTAAGGACATCAGAAGGAAAAATGCATTTAAACTGCAGGAAGCAGCCTGTAACTTAGTTATTAGGAAGAACTCTTTTGCTGTCAGGGTCGTGAAACATTGGAACGGAAATTTATCAAATTTCCTGGCCCCAAAGGCCTTTCCAGACATGATAAACTGCATCCAGGAGCGTGTATGAGATGCCCCAAGGCAGGTCCCACCATCACAAAAATGCTACCATTCCTGGCAAGGTGCCCCTCTGTATCCCTCCTGCTGAGAACCCTGTGCACAGCAGTCAGCGCGGCTGAGACACCCCCCACCTGTCTGCTGGATCCCCTGGCCCTCTCCCCTCTCCCTAAGTGGTGTGGGGGAGGTGCCACTCTTCTCTATTTCAGTAGTGAGTGATGTGGTTTCTATACCTAGCTGTGGCTTATAACTTCTTTGGCAGCTCCTGGGTTGAAAGGTGCTGTTAAGAGAGGGGAAAAAAGAGCTAAATAACCCTTTTATTTATTTATTTTTGAAAGCTTTCAAGGAAAACTCAAATGTTTTGCCCTTCGATGCAATGGCTCACAGTGGCCATTATTGTCCATGGCAGATTCTTCAGGCTTGGAAGCTTGGATAGTTACTCCAATTTTACAGATGAACAAACCCAAGTACATAGCTATTGAAAACAGTTATGATGAGAGTAACAGAGAGAATTCTCAGACTTGGGCTGCTTCTCCCATTAGAAATCCTGTCCCTGTGGGTTCTCTTTGTGTTGGGTACAGGGGTTGTCTCCCCAACAGTCACTCCAGCTTCCTCTTACAGCATGGCAACCAGGAGACATAAGGAGGATCACTTCACCCCCAGGACCAGAGATGGACTCCTATTCCCCTTGTTTAATGAGGTTATTCTGGCGACCTTGGTGGCAGGGTTTGGTCTAGATACTGCTAAGCCAGTTAGTGTCCAGCGTGCCCCTAGGGATGAGGATGAGTCCTTCCCCACTATATTTTTGCCTGGTCCTCACTCTGCCTTCTTAGCTAGAGTGCACATAGATTCCCACATCCCTGGGGGGCACCAGCAAGGTCTGGGAGTAGCCAAAGCCCCTGGAGCCATTTGCCTGCAGCTGTGAACAACCCTAGCAGTTTTGTTAGCATTGTATAAATGTTATGATTTTTCTGTATGTGTTGCTATGTGAAATGAGTTGGGAAACACTGAACTAGAGGAGAACAGATCTGAAGCAAGAGAATAGACCAGCATTCCTTCATTCATTTGTTCCTGTGCTATTGGATTTGTGATCTATGTTCTTGGACAGGGCTTCCTTCAAGAAGACAGCAGAATAGCCAGTGACCTCTTAGGTCCATGTGTTCCCTTTTAGGAGGAAGATAGTGTCATGGTCCCAGTATTGAAGGTAAAGAAACCTAGGTAATTGGATGAGGGACATAGACTAGATTGTACAATGAGTGAGTAATAGGGCTGGATTTCTATCCGCTGGAGCAATGAGTAGGCAGGGGGAAGGGGCAGGGGTATAACGGACACTTTCTAGCTCACTGAGTACATGCCTGAGGAAAAACTGGGAGATTTGTTTTTGTTTTTGTTTTTTTTTGCCTGCTTTCCTCTTCATCCTTTACCCCATATCTGACCCAGTAGAACCATCTCTGGGCATGTGCCTAAATACTAGTATCAATTTCCCTGTGTCCTAGGCTCTCTGCAAGGCAAATCTGGTTAAAATACACACACACACACACACATACACACATATGCACGCACATGCATGCACACACACATGCACACACACAGAGGAATCGGAGCAGTGCCCCAGAAGAAAAGGCATTACCTGAAAAGATCATGCAAAAGGAAAGGCTGAGAAAGGGGAAGCAGTTAATAAAAATACCCTCAGATTGAACTAGAAAACACGGGGTGGGGGCTGATTTCTGCCTGCATCACTGTAACCTTTGGCAACTGCCTTCCCTCCCTAGACACCCGGTGTGCTTTGCAGACTCTTCTAGGAGAACACAGTCCCTGTCCCTCTGTGTGGCAGACTTAACACCAGACTTGTCATTTCCTACCTGGCCTTCTTGGATGGCTCTTTGGGCAGCAAAAACTTCTCCAGGTGCATCCCTTCTTGATTTATTCAGTTTCTTAGATCTTGCATTGATTTTCTTTGTTCTCTACCTGCTCTCCCACCTTAGGCACAATGCACATTCAAGCAGACTGGTGCTTACGAGAATCCAAACTTCCCGGACAGATCCTCCTTCCTTTTGCATTTTTCTTAGTTTCCAGGTGATAAAACTGGCCTTGGCCTGGGTGGTTGTCATGGAAATGCATCCCAGCTTCCTGTCTCACATCAACCCTTCAGTTCTTCCCAGCAACCTTTCTGGGCTACACAGGGAAAAATGGTCTGGCTTTGCACTCTGTGTCTCCTTTTTTGGGGGGAGGGGATTCAGTGGCAAGTGCTTTGATGCAATTTAATCCATGTCGTTCCACCAGGGAAGCAAAAAATCCAGATAGTTTTCTATTTGGTTGTTGTATTAGCTAATTATCTCAAGTGGTAATCAGAGAAAAAAGAAAAAAATAGAATCAAGGTAATGTCCGTGTTATTTATATTTTATCATGTTTGCCAAGCTCAGCAAAGGGGTGCAGTTTTATTTCTCTCTCTGACCCTTCCTTTAATGCCATCCTCTTACTACTGATCAAATCTCACTGCCTAGTGGTTTCACCATCAAAAGCACCTCACCTTTTCATTCAAAGCTCTGAATACACAGCTCATCAACATCTTCCTGAATCTATCTTGGCTAAGAGACTGTATTTGTGTGTGTGTGTGTGTGTGTGTGTGAGAGAGAGAGAGAGAGAGAGAGAGAGAGAGAGAGAGAAGAAGAGAGGAGAGAAGAGAGAAAGAGAGAGAGAGAGAGAGAGAGAGAGAGAGAGAGATTTAACCAGAACAACAGATTTCCAGCAATCTCAAAGACTCTGGAAAGCATCTTCTACAGTGACAACCATTTTCAGTAGGAAAGGGCCACTTGCTCTTGTTGCAGTGAGCACATGAGAAACTGAAGCACAAAATAAAAACAAAATGTGGCATGTCTGTTGAGGCAAGTGTGAGGTTGTGAGTTCGATTCCCCGTACAAAAAAAAACTTGGCATGTCATCATGGAGTCTAAAATTGAACAGGTTAAAATCTAGTGGCCAGAAGAGAAAACTATCTATGTTTTCTAATTGCTCTGTGGCTCTTCCAGCAAGTCTGAAACACAGAGATGCCACAAAAACCATAACCACAAGATTTGTTTTGTTGGGAAAAGGGTGGCATTATCAGTGGAGAGGGAAGCAGTGAACCTAAGTTTCATTCGTGCATCCTGTACTGACTTAGTAAATCACTTAATGTTTTCAAACTTTATTTTTTCATGTATTTTTGCCTGCAACACTGAGTAAAAATACCTACCCGATTCCTTCCAGGTGAACTAAAGATATAATGATTCTTTGTAACTTGCAAGGCACATAAGAAATGCCAAGTTTAATGAAAGCTATGAGCTAGCTCATCCAGTCCTCACAGTCATCCCATGTGGCCAGCATTATTTTGTGAGGCTCAGAGACAGTAAAACACTTGTCCAGAGTTGCACAGGTAGCAAGGTCCTCTCTGGACCAGGGTCTGCTGACTTCAACTTGAGTGCTTCTCATTAGCCCACAGCTGTCTGTGGGAACAACATTAATCCAGTGCTGAGACAGACCCAGAGTGAGGGTCACTGCAAGGTCATCCCAACAAACAGCCCCCTGTACCAGCTCTGGAATGATATGCAGCTCTGGTGACCAGGAATTACAGCAGCCTTATAGCTTATGAAGCAGATGGGGAAGGAGGAGAAAGGGGTAAAGCAGAGAGGAAAGATAGTGAAGGGACAGGAAAGTCGTGTGAACAGCCCTGCTGGCCTGGCAGTGGGGAGGGTAAATGTGCCATGCTGCAGTCCTTTAAGCCAAGAGAAAATGTGTGTCTTTATCTTTGTCTGTACAATTTATGGTCCAGCTGGGCTCTTCTGTGCAGATGGGGCTGTTCTGGCCCTGCCCGAAAAGTTCCTCTTAGGGTAAGATACTTGGAGCCTTTGGGGTGCTGCCAGCAGTGCATAGTATCCATGTTTATTGGAGAAAGTTCCCACCAGGATTGGCCAGTACAGCCAGAGGATTTAGGGGGTTCCCATAGTTCCGTGACCCACCTGAACACATGTGTGGAAGAACCATGGATTATATCTTCCCCACTATTCTAATCAATTTTTTCATTCATTCATTCATTCAGTTTCAATGAACGATAAATAGTATATCAAGTTTGTTATCATTGTAGGTGAGATATAATATGTCTTTCTCTGGACCAGCTCAATGTAAAGGGTAAATCTGAGCTTCTTGCTCTTAAGAAATAAGCAAGAGCAAAATAGTGATAACGTTGGTATAACAAGAGCCATTGGATGCGCAAATGATTATGGCTCACCATTGCTCAGTTTATCTTGTGGAGTTGTTCATTTACTAAGATTAATGATGATCTTGAGAGTGTTGGTTTAGCAGAAAGTTTAGTTGACCAATGCTGCAGAGTTATGGGTACATTGGAGGTTCTAGTATTAACCAGTAAACACTCTGAGGCCAAGGCCAAGGGCGGACTTGGCCTATTATATTTTGTCAGTTAGCAGACGCTCTGTACATCAGTAGGATTTTCTACTTTTTATCTATGCCCATCTCCAAAAGGAGCATTCATTCATCCACACTCTCATTTATTTCAGCAATATCTATGCATTTCTGGCCTTTATTCTGTTGGGGGAAATGTTTATCATCTGCAAATTCTAGTGGAAAAAGCTGAGGTTGGATGTTCCAGTGAGTGTCCAGGAATCCTTCTTTCTCCTGGGAGGGGAGGAGTTCTCTCACTGTGGAGTAGGTTGCCCAGACCTTTGACTTAGAGCGCCCTCATGCCTTGGAGATATTACCATGCCCTCCTGCCACTGAAAAGCAGTATCCATACAACTCATCTCTCCCCTAGCTTATAATTATACTGTGGTACAGAGAAGTGACATGACAACAGTTTAAGGAGAAAGGAAATAATAGAAAGTGTTTTGACGTCTCTCCATGGGACACTGTCATTTGTCTACAGAGGGAGAGATGCTAACGTAGCCCTTCATCGGCTAACTAGACTCCTTCCTCACGTGAGTTCGAATGTTTGAATTCTTGGCCTGTGGAAAGCGAAGACACATACTTCAACAATCCTCTCTCACATCATGGGCTATGTAGAAAATGGCAATATCTATGGAACAATATCTATGGGACAATATCTATGAGGCCATAGGCAGTGGCTGGCAGCTGCCTAAGGTCCAAGCAGAAAGGAACAAGCCCCGTCCTGACACACCTGTAGCATTCACGGCTTACCCACTGCACTGCGGACACCATTGGGACGTGCTTATTAAAGTAATTGGTCTCACACGTGAAGGACACCTGCTCTCAAGAAAGCCCTTTCCCTTGCTCCCTGCCTGCAGGCGAACACTGCACTATACCACCCAGGGAAGACACTCGCTCAACTTGGCAGCATGTGTTATGGGTGGCGGTGAGTTGGAGTGGCAGTCGTGGATCTAAAGGAGATGTTATCAGAGAACAGTATCCGCTCAGACATTTGACATACCGTGTAGTCTGAGATAAACCATGTCTTAGTCTCTTTGAAGCCTCAGTTTCCCAGTTGTTCCTCTTGCCAGTGACTCTTTAAACCAGAGGACTAGAAAAGAATGACTGTCCCCTTTTCAAAGGACAAAAATTTTAGAAGGCTACCTGAAAGAAGAGTATAATACTCATCATGAAACAGGCCTCTTTCAAAGGATTTTCCAGGCAGAAAGAAGAACCGTGGCTGCCAGAGGCTGGGGTGGAATTGTTCAGGAGTTGTCAGTTTCAGTGGTCACATTTCAGTTTTGTAGGACGGAAGGAGTTCCACGGTGGTGATGGCTACACACAATGTGAATGCCCTCAACACTGCCGAACTCTACACCTGAAAGGTGGCTCCAATGGTAAATTGTATGTTGTGTGTGTTTTGTTACAATTAAAAATTATTTTAAAAATTCTTTTCTATTGAAAGATCTCATCTCACTTATTTCAAAATAGCTTCTTTCTTCCTTTTGCATTGTGTTTTTTAATCTTAAAATTAATATGTATAGCTATACATGACTCACACCTGTAATCCTAGCACACCGGAACACTGACAGGAAGATCAGAAGTTCGAGGCCAGCCTTGGCAACTTAGTGAGTTTCTGCCTCAAAATTTAAAAATTTTAAAAAAGACCTCAGGGTATAGCTCAATAAGAAGGTAAGAGGTTCACTCCCCAAAACTGTAAAAAAATGATAATGTGTATATGTGTGTTTGTACACATATACACACATAAAATATGCACACTATATACACATAATTTATACACAAATATATTTATAATAGATACATATAATTCATAGTAGTAAAAATCAATTCAAAAAGTGATATATATGCATATATATATATTTTTTTCTCTCTCTCTTTACTCTGTTATAGGGCTTGGTATTTTGCCAGATACTATATCCTTCTGAGGGAAAATATATACCAGCCCAATCAGTCTGAGCCAATTCCATTCTCCCTGAACCAATCTGCAAACATCAGTGGTCACCTGTGCTCTGGCCCTGTACGGTTACCAGCACGGATGCTAGGCCACTCGCCCGCATCCACGGGCATCCCTGAGCCAGAGAAACAAAGGCAGAGCTCTGGATTTGAGTTGTGCTTTCAATTTTACTAAGATACACACTTCTTACAGCATATTTTAAAGCACCTTTTAATTTATAATAACAACAATCACAGAAGCTTCTTGTTACATAGGCAAGAGGAATCTATTTGAAACTCATTATATTCACAGGCCCTTTATTTGAGCAAACATATTACTATGGTTCATGAATTCTCTTGTTATTATCAGCCTTGTTAGTCACACCTTTATCCAGTGTTACTATTTTTATCTAACTCCTTTTTTTCTTTAGTTTTTCAGTAATGTCTTAAGGGCTTTGTTTTATTTATAATTGTGAAAGCCCTCATGGCAGGAACAATTTCTCTGATGTTATAGGGAGGAGAATCAGAAAGAGATAGAGTTGGACTAGATCATCCCCACAAGGCTGTTACCATGCCAAAAGGAAGCCCGTGATGGACTGATGCATTTATTTCACTCCATGCTTGGCATAGTACCAGTGCTTAGACCACTAAAATCCGCAACTAAAAATGCAGCAATAGTGCCACGCAGAAGTATGTTTAAATCCCATTTTGACTCAGCAGCATAGTCAACAGCTTGCATGAATTTGGCAAAGTTACTGTCTCTTCCCCGTTAGATCACAGTGGCTCCCACTCACATACGAAATCTAAGGAGTACAAACAGTCCCTGACTGAGCAAGGTGTGGTGGTGCACTCCTGTAATCCCAGCACTCAGGAGGCTGAGGCAGGAGGCTCATTGTAAGTTTGAGACCAACCTGGGCTACAAAGTGAGCTCAAGGCCAGCCTGAACTACATAGCGAGACCCTGTCTCAAAAAGACAAAAAAAAAAAAAAGTCCCTGACTTACAATGGTTTGACTTCATGTCTTTTTGGCTATACGGTGGTATAACAGCAGTATGTGTTTGGTACATACCATACTTCAAATTTTGAATTTTGAGCTTTTCAATAAAGTAAATGCTGGTGCATATTTTCCCTCAGAAGATGTTTACCAACAGATGGTTATCACTTTAGTAAAAAAAAAAAAAAGGCTTTATGTTAGATGATTTTTAATCATGTCTAAAGTAGGTTAGGCCTAAGCTATAAATGTCCGATAAATAAGAGGTCTTCAGTGCCTTTCTTACTTATGACACCTATGACTTATTCCATCGTGAATCAAGGAGCATCTGTAGATACTTAAATTATCTGACGTGTATTAAATGCTCAACAAATGTTAACTATCATTTTATCTGCATCGAGGAGCTCATAATCTAGAGAAATAATCAAAGCTCCAAATACGCAGCATTGTTATAAGACAAGATAAGGAGGGACGTTGGTCTCCCAAATATGAGGACTGGCCCAAGGGGCTTGTGCTAGGTAAAAGGCAGGAGTGGAAAAGCTCCAGTTCAGGCCAAGAGTGGAAAAGGTGTAGATGTGCTAATGGAGGAAGATCAGGGCTGGCTGGGGCACTGGTCCGTGGCATGGGACAGGAGATGAGAGTCATTCTGTGAAGGCATGCAATGCCATTGATTTGACTATATTGGAGCAATCTCAAGACATCTATTTCCCCCGACATTTTAAACATCTCTGAAGCTGAATGCATCTTACAATCAGTGTATTGTCATGGTTAATTGCTGGCATTTTTTTTCTTTCTTGGTAATACAAAATTACAATGTACTGTACAGTGGGTGCCTTAGATTAGATGAAATATGGCGTGCTAAGGGCTGCAAGAACTGATGCCATTGTCCTCCGGCCAGTCCAATAACTTGTTCAGTAGCAATAAGTCCAACCCAATTGTTTTCAGGTGTCATTTAGTTCTGATGAAGGATGTGAGTCTAACTTGTAACAATCCTTGTCTTGATGCTGGGTCCTGCCTAGGGTTGTGTCCTTATCCTCCTGCTGCTGGAATGTTCTGCAACCTCCTTCAGGCTCATGCTCCTTCTGGTACAGCTGCTAAGGGTTCCACAGATGACCTCTGAGCCACAGAACTGGATGTGAGGGATGATGCTATGGGGAGAGAGCTATTATTTTCAGTTTCCTGATTATTTCCTATTCTTTGCCATTTTCCTTTCCCATATCTTTTGTTGCCTCCCATTTTTCTCTGTGTCTCTGTTTTCTGCTTCTCTCCCCTAGGCAAAGCCATACTTGGTTGGAGGGAGGGGAACAAAATTAAATCAATGGTTGTGTCTGTTATGGAGACAAAGATAAGGAGAGAGATGGTGTTGAAGAGCCAGGAAGCTCTACCAGCTGATGCTCAGAAATATCTGAGGTTACAAACCTCCAGGTGACACAGAAACCTCACCCCTCTGTGGTGGACAAAAGCTGGTTGCCTAGCAACAGTGCCCTCTGATCTTCCCATGTGCATTCTCCAGCATCATCTTTTCCTTGCTTGCTTTTCACCAGCTTGTGCCAGTTAATCCTAACTGTCAACTCAACAAGAGACTCCTAGAGAAATGATCAGATTGCGGGCTACTATGCTCATCCGTGGATTAATCCACTGCTGTTCTTAGCTGAATGAGCCATTAGGAGGCGGGACCATATTAAAGGAAGTGAGTCAGGGGGGAGTGGCGCTGGCGGGTGTCTTCCCTGTGCTCTGCTACCCAGTCACCAGGAACTGAGCAGCTCAACTCACCACACTGTTCTTTCTACTGTGATGTTTCTGCCTTGGAGCCAGCTGACCATGGGCTAAAACCTCTTAAACTCTGAGCTGTAATGAACTTTTTCTCCTTTAAATTATGAGTGCAGAGTATTTTATTCTAGAAATAGGAAAGCTGTTTACTATTCTAGAAATAGTAAACAGTTCATGATGTTCATTTTCCCCCCAGTTTTAAACTTGAATAAGTCGCACAGTGATGAAGGGTAGCAGGACTATTTGGTGGGATTTTCCTTGCACTCTCCACCCTTTAAGTTCAACCAGCCACTCAAGACTGAGTCAGATACACTGCATTCTCATTGTAGTTGTGTACAGGCTTATCAAGAGTTGGACACAAAGCAAAACAGGTGAACAAGATCTAGAGAGCTAGAAAAGTCCTGTTATCTATAGTTCTCACTCTGTAACCATTTCCCTGCTAGGAACAGGCAGAGAAACTGAGTGTTTCCTGTCTGGATCAATAGCATCAATCTTGTTGCATGTGTATTACAATATCTTTAGTAAAACACAAAAATCTCCATCAGAGTCTATATCCAGGTCCTTTTATTTATTTAGGTACCAGAAATCAAACTCATGACCTCAGGCTTACCAGGCAGGTGCCATGCCACTGAGCTATATTCCCAGTCCCTAAAATATAGATCAGCGGCACAAGTGCCTGCCTGGCAAGTACAAGGACTGAGTTCATTTCCCAGTACAAAAAAGAAATGAAGCTTCCAGTGAAAGTCCAGTCTCTATAGTGAAGCCATAGTAGATTCTTAGTAGCATGTCAAATAATTCAGCATGTAAACCTAACCAGGGCCCTGGGATATTCTATCCTGAGCTACAGCAATGGCAAACTCAGGTTTAACCATTTATATCTATTGCATCAGGAGGTGGAAGAGAGGAGACAGAAGTTGTTGCAAGGTTTATCTGTTTATGTGTAAGAAAACACATTCTTAATTGTTACTTTGCATAGAAAGGTACACTTTTTCCCTTTTAATCAATTCTTTTCCTATGGTATGTACTCAATAAAGAGTTGTAAAGAGGGAGACTGAAAAAAATCTCCATTTCAGTGATTTTATGAAAAACTTTGTATGTGATAAAAAAAAAGAAACTTGATCTGTCAAGTATTTGCATAGAACTGACAATAAATTTAATTTGAAAGATGTAATTTCTGAGATAAGCTCTCACATAGTCTTTGCTGGTGTGATGTGGCAGGAAACACTATGTCAGCAGGTGGGCAAACCATTTCCGACTTCAAAACTTTCACTTTCTAAACGCAGGGAGGGGAGAAGATCTCTAATGCTTGGCGCAGCTCTAACTCTGTCATTCCAGGTTTAGTCTTTTTCACTGGGTCTTGGTTTGTCTGCTCTGTAACACAGCAAGGACGCCACAGGCCTTGCTGGGCTGGCTGGATAATCATCAGAGCCAGGGCAGGGGATGTGGCAGCCCTCTCTTTGCCGCGCTTCTCATTAGGAAAGGAGAGCGAGGTTTCCTTCCTCCTCTGCGGTCATCCAGCCCCCTGGGAGGACCTGGCATGGGAAATAGTTATGGGTGGTCTGTGCCATCTTGCTGGCAGTGACAGGGGCCATTTACCCCCATTCCTTTGGCATATGCAAAGCTCAATATCCAAGTGCCACTTTAGGATGCTGTTAAGGTCCTGAAGTATATCTTCTTGGGAAGGAAAAGGATGATATTCTTGTCTAGAGGATTGAGCTGGATGCTGATTCAAGCAGCGGGTGGTCAGGACCTCAGTGTCTGTAGATTATTTAAGGACAGATCCTGTATCTTATTTGGTGTTGGGTCCTCAGAGTCAGACTACCTGTTATCTCTTAATATTTACAAAGTTATCCCTAAGTAATTTTTTATTGATGTTGAGCCTTGTGACACTTTGATGAGACATTTCAGGCCAGACATAAGGCGATCTGGCTGTCTACTGAACATCCTCATATGATTCGGAGGGCGAGGATGTTAATCACTGTGTAAATATCTGAGTAATTATTCCACTGGCAGCATTTTTAAGACAATTTGTCCTGACAGTGTGAAGCAACTCATTCTTATCAACAGTACATTTCATCCAGCCTTGATAGCTGGCTAGCTCTGATGACAGAGGTTTTCATTTTTGTGTGTGCTGTTTTCTACAAAACCTAGATGACAGTTGCTTTTAATCAGTAGATTTTAAACCATCCTGGAGTCAGAATTTGGAGGGGTCTCAATGGCTCACTGACATGTCCCTGTCTCATTTAGAGAGTGAGAGGAATTTGGAGTGTCCACGCCAATGACAGCACTGCCCTGGACCCAGTTCTCCTGGTTCCTAATCTAATGCTCTTTGTGAGGCACACAACCATCCATCCTTCAGTCATTTCAGACATTGCAAGTTTTAAGAATGTGTTCTAGCTGTAGTGTGCAGCTGGAGATGTGGATCTGGAGAAGGTGAAAGTGGTAGTGAATTTCAGAGAGAACCTTTCCCAATTTGAGAGGTAAATAACAGCTTTCTACAGTGTGTGCATAAAAAGTGTGATGAACAGCTGTTTTCACTCATTATAAGAGGAAATGGACTTAAATTGCTCCAGGAAGAACTTGGGGCAGACAGTCAGGTTCAGATCCTCACATCAGAAGCCTGGAAGTTATGGCTGTGCCAGGGCAGATCCTGTGAGCTCTGATCTACTCCGATGGAGGGAGTGACTTTGTGTTCCCCACAGCCTTCCTCTCCAGCGTGCAAGAGAAGCTGTGCTGGTGAGTGAGGCACGTTTTCACTCGGCCTGGAAACATGTCATAAAGTGACTCGCATATCTCCTCGGGCCCATTGTTCCCTGCTTATTTTTGAACAGCAGCTGGTTGTGTCATTTGGAGGTCAAGTCTGCCAAAAGCATAGATGGTACCTTGGCCTCGTTTCTTAGCGATAGGTCAGGAAGAGAATGTTCTAGATTTAATCACTGTACTCACAAATGGGCTTAACTTGCTACAATTTGGGTGGAGCTGATTGTGGAATCCCAGCATGTGGATTATGTGAAAAGCAAATAATATACATTTCTTTCCATCTGATCGCCACTTGGACACCCGTGTTAAGCAAGTATGAATGAGTATACCACAGGTGTATG
This sequence comes from Hydrochoerus hydrochaeris, assembly GCA_004027455.1. Lineage (NCBI taxonomy): Eukaryota > Metazoa > Chordata > Mammalia > Rodentia > Hydrochaeridae > Hydrochoerus > Hydrochoerus hydrochaeris. Next base: position 64,157 of record PVLA01001474.1, on the reverse strand, counting down.
TGTGCTGTTCTGGCTATGTGTTTCTGTACATGCATCTGAATATTGACATGCACAATCGTGTGTGCTTCCATAGCCAGGGATATGTGTCGACAGGGGACACATGTAAAGAAATGCAAATGACCCTTGTCAATTTTTATTTACACCTCATCATTCACAGCTGCATCTATGTCCAGGTATCAGCAGCACAATAGCAGATATCCATTCTGTTTCTGCTCATACTGGTCTCCCTGCCTTAATGGGGGAGAAATTGTTAAATGTTGGCAATGCAATAAAGAGAAACTGATTTCAGTGGAATATTCCCTTGCCCTGCAGACACATTGCCATCACTTTTATGCAGCACATTACACCGTGGTGAAATTTAGTTAATTTTATGGTTCGTTATTACAACAGTATAGTGGATTGAGAGAGGCAGCTTTTGTTGGCTTCAAGCTCCATGTTTCCTGGGTGTGATGGCAGTGAGTAAAAGTGGGAAGCTAGCAATGGTAGGTGACAAGTCCACACAGAAACAAACGGTTGTCCTAATTGACTTGTAAGTTTGTAACTAAAGGAATTAGTTAATTCGCCAGTAGAGGCATAACTACTACCCTCAGAATGTGTATTTTGGTCAGGGAAATGAGAGAGGCATTGACAAAACAATGAGGAAGCAACCAAGTGCTCACCCATTTTTGGAAAAAAAAAAAAAGGAAAAAACGCTTTGTATGAAGAGAGCTTTGCACTGTGAATGTTCTGTGCTCAAATCTCAGCTTGGCCTGTATCTCTGGCCTCAATTTATTCATTTGCAGAGTGGGGGATAATAGTAGTCACTGCTATAGTTTGAGCCTTAAATGTCCCTCCAAAGCCCATGTGTTAAAGGCTTGATCTTTAGGTTGGCATCTTTGCATGGTGGTATATCCTTTATAGGTGGGACCAAGTGGCAGGAAGTTAGGTTATTTAGGGTGTACTTTTGAAGAGGATAGGGGACCCTGGTCACTATTCTTTCTCTCATGCCTGGCCATGAGATGAACAGGCTTCCTTTACTCATCTCTCCTGTCACAATGTGTCATGGTTATGGATTAAAAACTGGTGGTCAACTGAACGACAGTGGAATTAAATCACCATGGTGCTGAGCGTAGATGTTTCACCTGAGGAAAGTTTTCAGCATAAATAGAGACGTGGAGAAGGAGAAAAAAGGTGTTGAGGCGTTGTGGGTTCTCCTGTGTATTGCTGTTTGAGCCATTGGTTCTCTTGGAGAAGCTCTGGTCCTTACATGGAGCATTGTTTCCTGGCTCTGGAGAGGAACATGTGTGCAGCCTAATCTCTAGGATGAACTCCTCACGCTGGCTTCCTGGATTGTATTCAGCTGTGCTTATCATTAGAGGAGAATTCTCTAGAGAAAAATCCAGCGCAGCTGTATTGTTGTGTTAAAAATCCAGGCTGAGTGTTGTGTTAACTTTCCATCACCATGACAAAATACCCAAGGAAAACAACTTACAAGAAGGAAAGATTTCTTTAGGGTCACAGATTTGGAGATTTCAGTCCATGCTTGGTTGCTTTTGAGTCTATGGTGAGGCAGAACATCATGTGTGTGGTGGAGGAGGCTGCTCTCATCATGGCAGCCCAGAGGGAGAGAGAGAGAGAGAGACAGAGAGAGACAGAGAGAGAGAGAGAGAGAGAGAGAGATCCCAAACCAAATGTACCCCTCAAGAACATACCCCCAGTGGCCTACTTCCTTCAGCTAGTCCCTGCCTCCCCAGGTTTCCACCACCCCAATAGCTCATTAAATTATAAATTTATCAATGAATTAATTCATTGCTGAGGTCAGAGCCCTCATGATCCAATCACCTCCCAAGGGTCCTGCATCTATACACCATTGCATTGAGGACCCAGCCTTTAATATATGAGCTTTGAGTTGACATTTCAAATCTAAACTACAACAGACACCAAATGAGAAGAGATTATGGATATAGAAGTGATCATGCCTATAATTTCTGAACACCCAAATCAAGACTTACAATGAACAGATTCTTCCAGAAAATCTAAAACAAAAATATGTGCTCTTTGAGTCAGATGCTCAACTCCTTGAATCTGACCAGGACTAAAAACCTATCAGCTTATTGGGAGGTACAGAATCAGTTGCTCTGAATGAAGCAAAGCTATGAACATTCTTATTTATACTACTAATAAAGCTAATTAGACCTTAAATCCAGAAGCAGAGTTGGTGTGAACTAGACTACTTAGAGAGCAGAAGCTATTTCCACAAGAACATGGCTTGTCCTGTTATTCCTTCTCAGATGGGTCCTTGGATCCTGCCATCAGTGGTAGGACAAGCAGATGATAGATAATATGTCAGCCCCACTATCATTCCCCCAAAGTCTGGCAACTTCTTTCCTGGGTTGGGAAGCTGTTTATTGCTCTGCTAGTGGTGCCTTCCTTCTCAGAGATAGCAGCCCAGAAACGCTCTTGTTCTTGCTAAATAGAAACATTGTGGTGCAGAGAGCTTTGTACCACTAGCTGGCCCCTACTGCCTTCTTGGAGTGGGACACACATTTTAAGAAGAGATGACGCAGGAGAGAGAGTACAGACCTACAGTGCAGATGCTTGGGTCAGCAGTCGGCCTCCAGTGATTCGGTCTCTCCTCTTTTGGAGCTTGTTTTCCGATAGACTCCTTGCTCTCTCCTATCACAGAAGACATCTGGGAGTATAGAGATGCCATAAATTCATATTTGCTGATGATTTGAATGAAAGAAAAACAATGATGTCTTTGTTTCTTGAGTTCAAACTCATCATTAGGTGATCATCATAGGGTGACCTTGAGTTTTTAAGTTAAAAAAAAAAAAAGGTTTCTATTTAGGCCTAGGGACCCCCCAGAGTAAAACTACGTGAAAATCAACAAACAAGACAGACTCACAGAAGGAGAATGAAGCCTGATGGGGGGGGGCAGTGAGGACAGAAGGGTGGCACTTGGGAATGAACAATCTCTGGCCAAGACACACGCATCTACGTCATAGCTTCACAGAATAGTTGGATCTTAGCAATCGCTCAGCCACTCCCTTATTACAGAAAAGGGAGCAACGTTTCTGTAGCGTCTCCCTTCCACACTCAGAACATGCCTGCTGCTGAGTCCTAACTTCTGATGGATTCACAGTCAGCGTGGAGGTTGCTGCATGGAACGTCCCCACCGTGAAGGCTGTGCTTAGGGAATACTGACCGTAGACTTAGAGTGCACATGTTGTTCAAGGAACATACATTGTCAAAAGCTTAAAAAGGAATAAGTTGTATTTTACTAATTTTTTTAATTACATGGAAGTAGTGAAAACTTGCCCAGTGCTGAGGGTAACCATCACAGACACTAATCTGTCAATGTGGATGTGTAGACATCCTGGGAAACAGAAAGATCTGGTAAGTAGAACAATGTACTCTCTTATAATGCAGCAATTTTCCTTAAAGTGTTTTGTAATGTTAAGTTCTGAGAATTAGGTCCTGTCGCGAGCCACCTTGTTATATCCCGAACCAGTGCTGATGCTTCAGGCACTGAGCAGTCAGGTGCTGAGGCTGAGTGTGAAGTAACATCAGGGGGAATACCGTGCCTTCTCCGGTCTGTCCATACCTGCGTAAGGGAGAGGACAGCAGGGTCCCTCCGTCCTCTTATCTCTTTGCCCACATAGTCCAGCCCTGATTCTGATCTAATGTCATTCATGGGCCCTGAGTTTAGACTTCCTGAGTGTTTGCAATCAGACCACAGGATCTGAGTTGTCTTTTCCTAGAAAAAGCAAAAGAAAATCTCATAAAGCACCTCTTTTGGAATATGATCCTAAGATTATTCTCTTTGCAAAAATACTGTGTAGCTGTTTTTCCCTCCCTGCTGCCTCAGTATTGTATCCTGGACTACAAGAATTCTATTAAAGAAATGATTTATAGTGTAAAAAAAAACTACAGATGTTATAAAATCATCATAATTAGTAAATGCACTTAATGAGCGTAAAAAGCCTTGGACTGTGTCTGCTCCCCACGGGATCCCACAAAGTGGGGCACAGTGCTGATTCTTCTCATTGAAACATGCTGCATCCTCAGGACTTTCTCCCAGGCACCCCCAGCCCTTGACTCATTTTTGGCAGCCCTATCCCCAGGGAGAAGAACCCTAAACCCAAACCCCTCCTTGCAGACACCTTGCAGTGCCGTGTTCCTCCAACAGCTGAGGCCCAGACACAATTAGGCAGCCCACTTCTGCTCTCAACACCCGCTCTTCCAGTGGGCTGTTAGCAAGCAGAAGCCAGGGAGAAGGAGCAGACAGCCCATGAGCCACCCCTGTGTGGCTTCCCCCGGGTGCTTGCCCTGTCCTAGGTTACGCTCCAGGGCTTGGTGCTTGTTACTACCTTCGCACCTCCCTGCTCTTCTCCTCTTCCTCCTGGCTGATAATCTGGGGGGGGGGCTGTGGCATAGGGTTGGGAGCAGGCGCCCTGTGCCTGGGAGCCACATACAACCCACCATCACGCACACGTGTGGTCACATTTACATCCAGGCAGGAAACCCCCAACAAGCTTGGTTCCGGAGATTTCTTCTGATGGATCCCCAGCAGACATGCCTAGGAAAGGCTGTTGTGGGACCTCACTTGGCATGGAGGAACCAGAGAGCTGCTCTTGTGGCCTGCAGCCATAGCAGTAGAAACTCAGACGCCTTTTGAGGTTGTATAATCCAGTAACTTTTAAATTGTGGCATGAGACCTATTAATATGTCATGGAAGCAGTTTAGTGGGTCATAGCCAACATTTTACAGAGACAGAGAAATAAAATAAAAAGAAAGAAGGATATCAGGATGCAAAACACATATAAGCAAAAGTTTTGATTCCGTTATCTATAAGCATACACATCTTGGGTTGTGAGGTATTTTCACCATAAGTCTAAGACACTAAATGGAGAGGTGCTGTGCTGGTCCACCCAGCCCCCTTAACTTGAATTTCCCTTCCAGCTCCTCACATGACTGAGAGAACCACCAGGATAAAAAGATGACAGGAAGTGGGAATATCTGACGGCCAGCACATCCTGGTCTAAGAAACTCTCCACCCTTCTGACAAGTTCACCTGCTATGTTGATCTGAATGAAAAATGGCTTCATTTCTCTTCCACATTATAGAAATCACACCATCCTTTGTGGAATCATCCTTGATTACATTGTCCTGGTGAAAAATTTAGGAATTTCAGCTCCTCAGATAAGAGGCTGGCAAACTTCTCACGGCTAATGATTTCCCTTCTCACGGTTCTGAAAATGTGGCTGCAAATCTGCAGAAATTTCCTGCCACCTCAACCACCCTTGGATGAGCCTGGCTTATGCCAAGCAAGACTGGGATAGGGATGTTCTTGGTCACTATGGAGACCAGTGGTCAAAGAAGGACAAAGGGAAGGGGCAGATTAGGACCAGGAGGTAATAGGAAAAGGGTGGGACTCCTGCAATGCAGCATAAAAAACGTCAACAGAATGACAGGTACATTCCTCCCCATGGCCCAAATGTCCCAGTGATTCCATGCAAAATAGCTGTCACATTCTTTCTGCCCCCAAGATAGACACATGGGTTCTTTCCAATCCATGTGTAGATACATGAAGGCAAAAGGAAGGGTCAGGGATTCCAGAGGGTCTGGAACGTTTACGTAATTCACAGTGAACTTACTTGCAAAATGCTTGAAGGGACTGTAGACCTTATCCATCCCGAAACCCACATTTTACCCAGTCTGTACCCTTGCCACAGAAGCTTGGAAGCTGTCCAAGGTCACTTGGAAACAGGCTGTGCAGGCGCTAGAAGCATATCTCAACCCCCAGGTGCTCTTTCCTCCCTTTCACAGGTCCTTGAGTGTCACTAGCTACTGCTGTTCTTTCTGTTAAGGAGAGGAAGCCAATGGTCCTCATCCCCAGAATTCGTCCCTAAAGTCTACATGGCACAGCTGCTTCTGTCCACCACCCCTTCCGAGCAGGGTTTGGGGGCAGGTGAGGTATGAGTGCCAGGGTTTGGGGACCCCAGAGGGGAGCAGGGAAGGAAATCCTGAGAGCACTAGCCACACATGATTAGTATGAGAGAAACACTATAAACTTGAGGTTATTATTAGATTTAATGGCTGAGTAAGCAGTTCACTTGGCCCTAATAGAAAATTGCTCGTGACAACTCTCCCTAGCCACAGGACCTGGGGGAAAGCAATTGAGAGAAATGCTCTCTTCTCAACTGGGAGTGGCAGATGCTGGGCTCAGACTGGGGTAACTCGGGGCTCTGAGCAGCAGAGCAGAGCATGTTGCTCTTTTCAGGACCTGCAATTCTGCATGGGGACAGGGAGCAGCAGTCTGCAGGCCCAATAGCCCTGGGCTGAGGCCAGTGCTCTGTCCTTGGCAAAGAGCCGGCTGTTGAGTGGTGTGATGGCTCCTCTACCAGCCCCCACTGACCTGGTTCGGGAAGAAACCCCTGTTATCCATCTTTCCGCTCTCAGCTGAGCCCATTAGGAATGTACCTCTGCCTCCCAATTGCTCTTCTGTGCTGTTGATCTGGGGTTGTATTAGTTCCTACTGCTATTATACGGCTAGGTGATCCAGAACAAATCTTCTCATTAACATGGCCAACAAGCTGCTCAGTCAGCTAGGATTGGTCCTCCCTTCCTTCCGTCCCATCCCATCTAGTCTCCACTCACTCTGTCCTGACCTGAGTGGAGCTGTGAACATGGGGAAATGACCGGCATCTCCTGAGACCCAGACTGCCATTTAAAGTCACGGGTAACCAGGGGGTTGCAGAAAAAGGAATAGTATTGCTCTGTTAGGCCCTTCTTTGAACTCTCCTTTTATTTAAAAGTGCTATTTTTGTACTCTTAAGTATTACCTGTAACCCCTCAGGACAGGTGTCCTGGGCTGTGTGGTGGTGAGTCAGGACCATTGGTGCACCAGGTCACATTCTGAAGGTGACTGCCTTGCTGGAGCTGCTGCTGTGATCTCGGATATCTCCTTCCTTTTGTTCCCAATCCACTCACAACCCAGATCGAATCCCCTGGTCAGCTTGGGGGCTGGCCTGCACTAGCAGTGCCACCGATCTGCAAGAGTTTCATCCCCTCATGGCAAAACCCAGGTACAGTTCAGAGCTGGGAAGGATCGAAATGGAATCTCCTGGCTTAGCCAACTTCTTCTGCGTTCACGTTTTCAGATGTGTCATAAAGAAGCCCTCAAGATTCCTACAGGGCAGACAGGTTTTATTTTGAAAGAATATGGGGGCTTTTCAGCCCTTTCTCTGTTCCTTCCCCCTCTGAATCATTCACTGGTGAGCAGGTGTTGTTCACTCTGAGTGGTGATCACTGCAAAAACTGGAAAGCTTGATTCAGATGGTTATTCTGCTGCTGGGAGCTAATGTATGAAATCACTGCCAGTGTCCCAGGGTCCCCTGATGGGAAGTGGCTAGCAATGGCTAAGGACACTACCTGGCAGTGTTTTCTCTTCCGGAATGCCCCATGTATCTTTGCCACCAGCCACAGTGATCACCTCTCTCCCACCCAAATACTTCCAGACCTGGCTATCTCCAGGGCTTTCCCTCTCTCCCTCAGCTGTAGAATGCCCACTTACTCCTTAAGAATCCACTCAGAGAGATCTGCTCTATGGTCCCGCCTCTTATCTCTTTTCCTACCAATAATACTTCTGAGATTTCAGCAATAGCCCTTGACAGACGAGGCAAAGCAGTCCTGAAGTTAGGTCTCTTTCATTGTTTACCCAGTGCTCAGAACAGTATCTGGCTTACGTGAATCTCCAAGCACCTGTTGCTTGCAGGATGAATCTTCCCTATTTTTTAAGTAGAAAATAATCATCACAGAATTCAAAAAGATTGGGTCAAGGTAAAAAATTCATGGGCAACAGGATGAGAACTTTGAAACTGTGGTTCCTGGCTGGGGCTCCACTGCTCCATCAGAATCAGCAGATTTTCAGGGCATCCAGAGATCAGGAGTCAACTAATTTCGAGCTCCTTGCCCTTCATTCCTTACGAAAGGCTGGTCCAAAGGGCTTGAAAATTCTTAGTATTGTGGTAATTAAAAACAATCCAATGAAGCTGGAGGCCCTGTCATGCAAACAAGGAAAGCAGCTGGAATTGGCTTGCTGCTCTCAGGCAATGCCACCACAATTAAGGCTTATGCTTAATCAATTCTCTCTGCTTTCTGTGCAGGAAGCATGTGACAATCACTGCATCCCTGGGGCAGGGAGCCAGCAGCAGGGAGACAGGCAGACATGAGACTCAGCACCCTTGGACAGAATCCTTGGGTACACACACAGGAAAAGCTCACCACACACACACACACACGACATAAAAACACTTAGAAGTCAGAGTCAGGGGTGGTGGGGAGATGATGGTGATGATATTCCTGAAGAGCAGATGGAGGCTCCAGAAAAGGTTTAGGGGGACCATAGAAGGTTGAATTGGAGCTAGATCAACAGACAGCTTCATCCACGGTAAGGGGCAGAGTGGGGCAGTCAGGTTTCGTTAGCTATTTACTATATGAGCAGGCAGAAAGAAGCTCTATAAGCAGAAGCCCCAAACTTTCATTTGCAGTGTGCATCATCTCCCCTGGAGGACTGTGCTAGGCTGTACCTCTTAGGTTTGGGGGAGAGCTGTACAAAGGGAGCCTTTTGTGGCTGAAGCCGGAGAGCTGGGTGGGGTCTCAGAATTGGGACTGTGAGTACAAGGGATGCTGAAGCTGGTTCTCCCAGGCCCACATCTTGAGAATCACCACCCCAGAGGAACCAAACTGAGTTTCCCCAGAGCACAGGACCTTGTGAGTATAAGGCGGATGTGGCAACCTTAGAAGCTGCGTCTTGGTTAAAACATCACTGCTCATCCTCAGGAGCCTCTGCCTCTGAGAGCTGCTTAAGCAGAGCATGAAACGGTACTTGCAAAGTGACCAGCAGTGCCTGGTGCCATTAGTAATCTGTCAAAGTTAATCCATTGGATAATTATGGATGGTTATTACCATCTGCATCAGCTTGCAGCAGTAGTTTGTGAATGTGGGTTTGGTGGTCACAGCATGATTCCTGGGCCCTTGCTGAGCCATTCATCTTGTCAACAGTCAGCGGCTCAGGAAAGAATGTGAGCCTCTCTCTCTCCAGTGTATCCTTGGGCCTGGGAGGGGTCTAAGCCCAAAGGAAAAATCTGGCCACACTTCCCACTAGGCTGTTGGGCTGTTGACTGGGGTTCACCAGGAGACCCTTGTACTTGGTAGGATGCAGAAACAGTAGGGAAGGCTCATCCCACACAAAGCAGAAGCCATCCCACCCATCCCACAGCAGGTGTCACCAGTCACAACTCCAGGGGAGGGGAGGGGAAGTGCCCTGTGCATCCCGCATATTAGATAGTCCACTGGGTATCCATTTAAGCTGATGCACAATGCATATCATGCAGCAGGGAACCAGCATTCACTTTCCGTCACCACTAGCTCAATCTTGGCAGGCCAACACCCCTTCCTCCCAGCTGGTTCCCTTGCCACCAGTCCAACCACACCCAGCTGAGCCTCTGGGCTCCTTCTCTTATCCCCAGCCACCCCAAGTGTGCCAGCAGCAAGAAAGAGAAGTGTTTCCTCAGGTAATATTTGTACCATGCAGGCAGCACAAGTTGCAGTGGCCAGGCTGAGAGCTGTGATATGGGACACTGTGGAAACTAGTGGGTGTGAGGCACATGTATATGTATTACCTAGAGCCCGACTCAAGCCTTCTCCTGGGGCTGAGGAGGCAGCTGCACTTTTCTGGAGTGTTTCTCCAGGTGGTGTGACACCGAGGACGCCCAGATGGTACCTGGGTCTTTCCGGATGCTACATGGTATTCCTAAGTCCCTGAGAATCTTGCAGGGAAGTTACTGGGCAGAGAATACCCCTTTCTGTTTTTCATTTCAGCTTGCTCCTGTGACATCTTCTCTAAGAAAGTTTTATACTTACTGTCTCTAAGGCCATAAATCTGTTAAACTGGTTATAATCTCTCCCAGAGCCAAGCTCCATGCCCACTGGTCCTCACATCCAGCAGCTGAACCTGAGGTAGGAGGTGTGGGGCAGGTCAGGGAGCATCCCATCCTGCTGCCCTCCGACATCTCCCACAAAAGGCTCCCTTTGTACAGCTCTCCCCCAAACCTAGGAGGCTTACTGATGTTACAATGGAGTTGTGGAAGGGTGGGTGACCGCAGGGTGGAGGGAGGGTAACATGGGCCTAGAGGATCAGAAATGCAGCTGAGAAGGTGGCTCAAAATAGCTCGTGGAGAACAGGCTTCTGCTTGACGGGCTGACAAGGCTGTGCCTGCAGCCAAACGCTCCTCTTTGAATGCTCTGTCTCCTTCTAATTATGGATAGTAATTAAGAATAAGAGTAAGTACTTGAAGAATTTGTCAATGTGCCTGTCAGTAGGAAGAGAAGCCAGCGCCTGCCTGACCCCCATGACCCCTTCACTTAACGTGGAGATGTGGAAGTAAAGCTCAGTCCCCATTAGCAGGGTCAGAGCCTAAAAGAAAATGTGCTGCTAGGTCAAAAGTGAGAAGACAATTCAAAGGCGCCTCTCTGTCCCTGTGCCACCCCATCCCTTCCATGGCAGTGGAAGTCTTCTCAGTGCCCCTCACCCTTGCTGGTTCCTTCCAGGTAATGGAAGAGCTCACTTGGGTTCCCATCACGGGCAGGGGTCCCTGTGTGCTCAGAGCCCAACTGGAAGAGCTAGGATCTACTCCTCCTCCCAAGGTGGGGGAGGAAGCTGGTGGACAGAAGAGTTGCTAGAAATCTCTCAGCTATCAGGGACTGGCTTCATGTCCCCTCATGTAGAATGAAATGGGCTACACACTCTGATCTCTTTTTAAAAGAATTGTCAACTTATCTATAGCAATGTATAGAATTTAAATTCAGTAGAATTTGATAAGACTAGAGTTTTAGCTTTCTCACAAAGTATTATATTCACATATGTGTCAGCAAATCTAGAAAAATCTGTGCAGGTATTGAGTAAGTGTCATACCCTCTCATAAGTGCAGAGTTGTAAGGGTGACTGATGACATGCATTTAGAAGGGGTCAAATTTTCCAGGCAAGCAGAGTTCATAGGATCTCATTCCAGAAGAATTTACCACTTCGGAAGATTTGGGGGTAGGGCTGACAATGGGAAATCAAGAGAATTTGATAATGTATTATTGTGAACTACCTGTGCCTTCAGCTAAGAGTTTAATGTGCATATATACATATATACAATACCTACATGTATGTAAAAATTATATATATATATATATATATTTTTTTTTAATTCACACAATTGACCTATCCATATTTGTTAGAATGCAACTTTCCCCAAAGGTGTCAAACTATGAGATGCTTTAGGTAGACCTCAGGGGCCATCTTTGGATGGCAGATTTAGAAGCGGGGCTTCCTCACTCCCTTCCTGCCACAAAACTCCATGGCAGCCTCTGTCCCAGCACTGGTGCAGACACTGTGGAGAGCAGCATGCGTGTGCTCCTGCCTCCAGGGAGCTACCTTCTCAGGCAGGAAACAGACAATAAATGACTAGTTGAAATTTCAGGTTGCATTGTAAAAAAATTATAGAGCCATACAAAGGAATCGAGATGTCTTAGAGAAGCGGGAGCCATCTGAGTTGAGGGAGTAAGGGAAGGCCTCTCTGAGGAGAGACTGTGCTTGAGAAAGAGGCCTGCCAGGGTGAGGGCAGCCATGGGACATTCTGGGAAAGCATCCAGGGGACGCAGCGGTCCTGAGCAGAGGATGGGCCGGTAGGTGCAGCAGGGAGGAGACTAGGCAGAGGACACGGACAGCAGGCAGCTTGTCACATAGCCATGAGACATGGAGGCTATTAGCAGTTGAGTCCAAGGTGTATTAGTCTGTGTTCTGCAGAGAAGCAAAAATAATATGTATGCTTTTATAGCATGTAGCTATGTAATATATACACATGTATATGTGTTACAGTGTGTATGCATACGCATGCATGTATGCACTATCAGTACACACACATATACACATACATTTACTATAAAGATTATTCTATGGCATTATGTAGGCTAAGAGGCCCCCAAATCTGCACTGGTAAGCTGGGAACCAAAGAAGTTTTAGTTTGAGTCCAAGTGTGAAGACAGGAAACCAATGTCGCTGTTTGAAAACAGTCAGACAGAAGAAAAATTCTCTCTTCCTCTCCCTTTTTGTTCTGTTCAGGCCATCAGTGACAGGCCACATCTTATTTACTTGTGTGCATGCTGGCCCCATACAGAAATACCCTTATAGACACCCAGAATAGCATTAAACAAATAGCTGGGCACCTGTGTCTCAGTCAAGTTGACATATAAAATTAGCTACCAAAAAAGGTGATTCATGACCAAGTGTGGTGGTACACACACTTTTAATACCAACACTTGAGAGGCTGAGGCAGGAGGATCACTGTGAGTTTGAGGTTACCTGGCTACATAATGAAACTCTGTCTCAAAAAATAAAAAACAAATAAACTTTTAAAAGATGTTTCACTTCCAGATCTGTGAAAGAGAAATGAGCAAGGGAAGAGGAAGGGCTGCTGGTCCTCAAAGTCAGCTTCTGGGGCATCCACTTCCCCAAGCTTAGGGCATTCCTCGTGGCCCACGTCCACTCCTTCCCGCTTCCATGACTGTATTTAATATCCAAGCACAACTTGCAGGGCTTAGTCGTAATTGTTTCCTAGGCTGCTGGGACAAAGGACCTTGAACTGGGTGGCTTGAAACATTAGAGATTTTTCTCCATTTTACCATTCTGGGGGCTAAAGATGTGAAACTAAGGAACAGGCAGGGCTATGCCCCCAACTCTAGGTGCAGTGCAGCGTTTCCTGGGCCTTCCCTGGCTTCTGGTTCACCACTGTCCTTGGCACTCCATGGTTTATACCTGCATCACTCCGATATTTGCTTCCATTCTCTCAATGTGTTTTCCTCTTCTTAGAGAGAGGCCAGTAATACTAGATCAGATCCCTCTCTAACAACCTCATCTTTCCTGATTATACTGCAAACATCTTTTTTCCCAAGCAGTCGTGTTCACAGGCTCTACAGTCAGGGCTGCTTATCAACTTGGGGACACCATTCAAGCAACAACACTTGTCTTCCTGACATTCTCTTAGGAGCCAGAGATACAGCCACAGGGACCAGGTTTATTAAATAACAAGAACTGCTGTCCTCTTTCAGTTATTAATGAACTCACCAAATGTAGATGACCAGGCACCCGGAAACTTCTTGGAAGTTCTGGAGCACCCTTGTGTACCACTCCAGTCCAGAGAGAGTTCTAGACCTAGAGACCACTGGGAGCAGTTGGCGGGTAAGCTAGAACCAGAGTGACCTTTGCTTTCTTTAGCCTCTGGGTGGAGCTGAAAGTTACAGGGCCAGTTTGAGAGTCCTGGAGGTGAAGGCAGGTGGGACAGGTGTGTGACTTCCTGCACAAAATGTTTTTGGCAATTTGCCAGTCAGGGGACCCTGCCAGAGATTCAGGGGAAGAAGCAGAGGCCAGTGTCTGTTTTGTGCTCTGTCAGTGGTGGTGCAGTGGTGGGGTAGGGAGTGTTGATTTCATCTTCTCCTGAGGAGTATAAGAAAGAGCCATGAAGTAGAATCTTCTCCGTGTCACTTGGCATTCAGAGCTCTTTCTAGGAATCTTAGATGTTTCTATTTTATAAAATCTAGTTCTCATCCATAGTCTCATGTCCCTACCACCCTACAGCATCTGGAGAATCCTTCCAGAATAAACTGGCTGCAGGCGTGGCTCCCATTTGCCTGTGGAAAGGCCGTTTATTCTGCAAGATGACTTTAAATCCATCTGAAGGGCCTCTCCAATTTGCAGCATTTTTAATAGCCAAATCTCATTTCTTTCCCAGTGCAAAAAAGAGAGAGATTTATTCTGGCCAGTTTATCCTAAGTAAATTTTGGATATCTTGGTTTTACATTTTAACGAGAAACAAGCACTTTATAATAACTGCTCAGATTAAACTCCAACATACTCTCAAACCATTAACCTGAAGGAATTGTAACGATAAATTAAACATATTAATGAAGCTGTACTACAAGCTCAAAATTTGTTAGGTAAATTGTAGCGTTATTAACAGCCAACTAGACTTATCACAATCTATCACTGAGGGGAAATGAAGTAAAACAGTGATTACATGATGTAATAAAAACAGAATAAATAAAAGCAGAAAAGATTGTTACCTAGAAATGCAAATCAGCTCAGAACATTTTCATATGGGTGTCAGACCTGAGGATTTTAAAGCCCTTTTTCTCTCACACTCTCCCCTCATGCCTTTCTGGTTTTTCCTCCTTGTCCCTTTCTGTCCATTTCCTTCAGTTTCCTCCTGGAAGAATCTTAGCATCTTGCTTGGTACTTTACTAGTCTGTGTCCTTGTCTGCAAATCTCTGTTCACTTTTTAGAGAGAAGCTCATTTCTGGAAACACTGCAGATCTCGCCAGGGCCCTCGTTACACATTGCTTGCCTGTCTGGTTGTCTTAGCGTGGCTCAGCACAGTTCCAGCGACGTCCCAGTCCTGAGGCAGATGTTAGCATTATTTACGTCTGAATTAGCTTGTACCTTATATAGCATCACATATGCTGTGCTTGGGGAAGCTGTGGCCGTATAAAGTACTCCTTCCTCAGAAGTTGGGGTATGTGCCTTACAGCCACACAGATACCGAGGGCTAACAATTAATAATAATAATAACAATAAATGCGCCTGTATTGTTTTTCATCATGAGAGATTGTGAGATAATATCACAGATTTCTCCACTTTGGGTTCAGATCTTTTGCAAAATCTGGAAGAGTGGTCAAAATTTAAGGACGGTACCCATTCTAGTGGCCTAGCAGGGGCACATTCCCCCATGACCCAGGAAGGCCCCACCGGAAGGGTAGCTGGAGCCGTTGCGTTCTACCCAGCAGGGCCTTTGGATAGCACGGGGACTCAGAAGACCTGCTTTGGAGGGAGTCTGCCTTAAGTGGTCCTGAGAGGTCTCAGATGAACCCAGGTCAGGCCTCTGGGTTAGCAGTTTGCTGTCAAAGGCTTTTCTCTTATTGCTCCCCCAGCCTTGAGGTGATAATGCCTAAACTCTCAGGTCATTCTGAGTCAGAGGAGAGGATGCCCGTGCAGTCTAGTTTGTGAAATTAAGATGTAGTGGACCGTGTCATTGTTGTGACCACGGTCATTATTTCTGCTCATCAGCATGCACACACCTTTATTTTGTGTGAAGCACTGAGTAAATAGTAGCTATTCCTGCTACCAACTCTTCTCCTCTCCTACCAGCATAGACAAGTTTGGATGAATCTCCAATCTAGTGGCTGGGTGATCAGAGAGGAGGGAACATAGGACAGAAGAAAGAGATGAAAGGTTGTTTGGGGAAGATAGGCTGCTTCCAGAGTGGGGAGATACTTTCATCCTCTCTCCTGCTGGCTGAGCATCTCAGTCTATGAGATTGGTCAATTTCACCCGGTTGATGGGAGCATGAGAAGCCAGTAGTTCAGTCTTGGGATCATAGCCAGTACCAAACAGGTATACTAAGGAACACTACAGTGGCCATGGTCCACAAACCCTGGAACCTTCTTCTGCCCTGAGCTTTGTGTGTCTACCAGGGCATCCATCCACTGGGTTCCATGAATCAAACACTGGCTCCCAGCAGGGTGTGTGTGCAGGTGATTTATAGCCAGGTGAGAGTGAGAGGGAGGAAGGGCTGGAGAAGGTGAACTGGAAAGCACAGCTCAATGGCCAGCTGAGTTATGAGTCTCTCCTTCCATACATCTCTTCCCTCCATGAATTTCCATTACGTTACTAGTATATTTCATTAGTGCCAGAGGAGAATGCACCAATATAAATGGGTCCCCTCTCTGAACCTTGTGTTTCTGATCCTAATGATTCTCTGGTTTACATTGTCTGGAGGGGACCTGGGGCAATAAGGGATCAACTGTCTCATGTAGCCTGAATAGACCTATCCATCATAGGAAGCAGGACTTCAGGACAACAGTATCTATGAGTTTGCGATGTCTCGTTCTTCCTGAGTATCTCTGCTTGTGTCAGAGTAGCCCACTGAGTTTTTAACTCTCAAAGTGAAACAAGTCATAATAGTTTAAAAATATGTGTGGCACATGAGGTACTCATGCAGAGGGGACAAGTGTTTCCACTAAGTGGAGCAACAGTGGCAGAATGACTCTGTCTTCCAAGGACAGGCACTGTTCTGGCTGGAAAGCAGTGGCCCTGAGAAGCTGAAATGGCATGAGAGTTACTCACTGAGAGGAAGCAGTGATTCAGGAGGCTCAACCATGCTACCTTCTTGCTGTGTGATATACACATTCCTTAGTCCCAAATGCAACATCCAGGAGAATGGAGATAAATCAGGGATAAATTTAGGGATGTAAAACACAAGCCCTTGTCTGGTTTCCAGAATTAATGCTAAAAATGTCACAGACCAAAGCACCTGCCTGCAAAGACATCCAGATTCCTCTTGTATCTTCTTTTTTGCAACAATTTTCCTCACTGTATTTCTTTTGCTTGCATTTTTTCTTGCAGTGACTCTACTATGACTGTGCCCGAATCAGTGATTGGGATAAAACAGGCATGGAAACTGAGAGCTGATTTAGACCCTCTCTGCTGCTCACCACCTTCTTCCAGGAGTAGTTTTAGGGCTTCCTCTTCTTCCTTCTTCCGCACATGGCTCCCTAGCTCTGCACACTCAAGCAAGACAGCCCCCAGGGATTTGGGAACCTCCTGGGAGACTGGCCTTCTGCATACAGTCCCCACCCCCAGTGTAACACTTGTACCTTGGTTCTCTTTTGAGTGCTCTGTATTCCTCCCCAGCCCCAGTCACTGAAACATCTCTAAAATCTTAACTTGAATGTTCACCTTACTGCAACATCTGTGCCCCAGGGCTGCCGCCTGCCTGTCTATCTGCCCACCTGCAGGTCCGTCTGCTCCTTTGAGCCAGCACAGTAAATGCTCAGGCACCAATGTCTCAGCTCTGCACTGCTTGCCCAAACCCTTCCAGGAGATGAGCAAAGTGCAGAGTAGATGCCAAGGGTGAGCCACTGTCCGCTGTTCCTGAGAGCTGCTCATTCCCTGGTCAGGGAATGTGTATGGAGACTGTCACAGCTGGCCCAGTAAGCATCCAAAAGCTTGCTACTGACATCTCCCTGGGAACTGGACTATCATTGCTTTTTTATTTTTTTAAGCCTGCCTAGAATTCAGACACGCCAGGGTAACTGCAGATCTTACGTTTGCGTACACCCTGGCTTTGACATCCTTGCCTTCAGCAGCTTGGCAGATAGAAAAACAACAGTTTGTTTTTTGTGTGATCAGAGCTAACTTAACCAACTCCTGTCAGGCTCTCCTCTTTGTCAAGATAAAGAGCTGGGGGAGGCGAGAGCATCACAGGCATGTATGAGGGGGCAGCCAGGTGGGGAGAGATGGGGAGAGGGAAAGAAGCATTGGAGGAAATCTAGGGAGCATGAGGGAGTGGAGGCAGGAGGTCCTCCTACTGCTCAAGAAAAGTCGTGGGAAAGGGTAACTGGGAAGGGCGTGCCAGGAACGGAGTACAGAACGAGGAGATTTTGGCAACAAGTGACACATTCCGTCACTGGCACTTGCTCAGGTCACCCCTGTGTCCCCTGCTCCTGCAACAGTCATTTCAAACTTTAGAAACTGGAAGAGTTAATAAATACAGACTGCTGATTCCATCTCTTGAGGTTCTGACCCAGTAGTACTGGAGAACTGACATTTCTAGCAAGTTTCCAGATGCTGCCGGACAAGAGCCCACACTCTGAGACCCACAGCATAGGGGTGCCCGCAGCTGGGCTCCTAACCTCTTCTTTCCCAGGAAGCCCCAAGGCTACACCTCAATGGCTTTCACACAGTGGCTACCAAAAGAAGCACCTTTATTCAATCCAAAAGTCAGTTCCATACTTGAGCAAAGACATCTCAGTTCCACCCTTGCTCTCCTTCCTCCAGTCAGGAGGTGAAAAGTGCATAGAGCCTCTTTGGTTTGTGGGATGTCGTCGGATGAATCACATTTTCCTACAAGAAATGTTGAAATCCTAACTTCTGTTACCCAAATATGGGACCTGATTTGGAAGTAAACTCTTTGCAGGTAGAATAAAGTTAAAATGAAGTCAGACTGGCTTAGGATGTCTTTGTAACAGAAAGGATTGGGAAATTTAGAGAGAGACACTGGGAAGGAGCCGTGTGAAATGCAGGCAGAGACTGGAGTGAAGCTGCCATAAGCCAAAGAACACCAAGGACTGTCAGCAGTTGTCAGGAGCTAGGAAAACTCACTCTTCCTGGGGTCTTCAGAGAGGTGTTGCCCTGTTGACTTCAGACTTCTAACCCCCAGCACTGTGAGAGAACAAAGTTCTGTTGTTTCAAGTCACCAGGTTCAGGACGATGTCATGGCAGCCCTAGAAGTCTGGTACCAGGCCTTTGGGGTTTGGTGGCATCATTGGCTTAGAAGTATCACATGACCCCTTCGGGAGGATCCCGTGCTGTGCCACTTTTCAGGTGAGGTGCCCTATCCCGAAAGCTTGTCCTGGGTGGAGCCTCAGGTCGTTTGACTGTGGAGGATTCCAGTGGGCAAACAGTCAGAGGTAGCGGGAGGGAAGGATCAGCAGTAAAGGGGACAAGACAGCAGGGTGGGATGGCAGCTCTGCGTAGCATAACCTTAAGGCAAACTAAACTCAGTAACCTCAGAACACCAGGAAACTGGCGTAAACAGAAAAGTGACCACTTAAGAATGTGGAGCTGAAGCTTCAAGATACAACAGAACAGTAAGATACTGCTGAAGGGGAGGAACCAGGCACAGGGCATTATAAATCATATGGGGCCCAGGAACAGGCCTAGGAGAAGCCCTCTTCACATCACTCGGTAGCATCTTTTCCTGTTTCTCAGTTCGGGCTTCCTTGGGCACTGCACGCTAGTCACTTTATATGAAATGCAAGTTCCTTGGTCCCAACTCAGCTCTGTTGAGAGAGAATTAGAGTGGACAGAGCCTGGGAAAATGCATTTTCACAAACTCCAAGGGTGGATTCAATGCCTGCATTTGAAAACCATACTGCAGATGCTCTGCAAACATTGATAGGCTTCTCTCTTTCCAGATAAAATCAGAAGAGCAAGAGGGATAGAAAAGAGTGGGAAGAAAGATAGGGAGTTTGGGAAGAGGCTCGGATAGCTCTCCTCAGAACGTCTTGCCCAGGACCAGGACCCGGGCCTGGGCCGCCCTGGGGTGCGGGTGTACAAGCCTTCCCTATTCCCGCTGTTAGACCACTTCTGACGGGTGATGTAGGGCCAAGCGCCACAAGACCGGAGTCAGCGGCCTGTTACAGCTCTGCCACCTACTGGCAGTAGGAAGAGAAGCTGTATTCAGTGTAGCAGCCACATTGGTTAAAAAGAAAATCCAGAAAACAGACACAGACAGACAGACACACACACATGCACGCACAGATCTGCGTGCCTACACACGTCTACACGTTCACACCCCACTGACCAGGCGCCTCCGGGCCTGGGTAGCTCGAGGCAGCAGCTGTGGGATCACCTGTTGCTACAGTTCGGATGCACAAGATTTCTGCCTTTGGGGACAGATGAGGTTAGAGTAGGAGAGAAGGAAAAAAGCAAAGCAAAGAAGATGATGACAAACAGAGGCTCTGAAGAGACTTTCTCCTCCCCCTTCCTTCATATTTCCTGATCAAAAACACAAGGGAGACAAATGTCAGCGAGAGTGGTAGAAACCTCCCTCCTGCATGGGGTGGGGAAAGACAGTGGACTAATGTGACACCCTTCCTTGAACTTCTACCTTTGGGCCTTTTATGCCTCATTTTCCCTTTTAATGAGCAGATAGGGCTGTCAGAAGGTTAAGCCCAAGTGTAACATCTGCTACTCAGAAGGAAGGAAATGGTGTACCTGCCTGACTAGGAAGGGCTCCAGCCACCCAGGATGGTTCAGAGCTCTGCACCCTCATCCCCTCCACACACACACAGTTGCCCTCTCCACCCACCTGCAGGCCCACTTGTGTGCAGATGACTTTGTCTTGCCTCCACCATGACCATATGTCACAACCATCCACTCAGCCTTGAGTTTCACTGACTGGGTTATCTCAGGTCTTCAGGGAAAACAGGCCACCGTCTTTACCAGGAGTCAGATTCTCTGTCCAGAGATTCTCTCTGTCCAGCATCCTTGGCTTCCTGCCTCTCACTCTGCTACCTCTTTCTCCCTCTCCACTGCCTGCTCTTGGCTCTCTTCTTTACTCCTTTCTGAGGCTGCTGGACTGTGTAACTTGAGCTACATGAGAGAGGGAACAAGCTTGGAGGGTCCCTGAAGCAGGTATTCAAGCAATGTGGCCTTATCTTTTGCTCACATTGCCCTACTTTGCTCTTGCCACACCCAACATGGCCCCTGTGAAAGGGAAGGAAATAGACATTGAATGCCACAGAAAAGAAGTGATCAAGGAAGGCAATGGATCCAACTCTACTGGATCACAGACCAGTAAATGCAATCCAAGCAAGTCTTACCTAATCCAATCCAATCCAATCCAATCCAATCCAATCCAATCTGCTCCAACCTAATTTGACCCAGTTCAACCCAGTCCAACTCAATCCAGTACAATCTCACCAACTCAAATCAAATCTAATCCAATCCAAGCCAAACAAATAAAAACAATCCAATCCAGTTAAACCCAACCCAATTAAGTCCAACACAACAAAATATAATAATATAAACACAGACGATAATCAGTTCTATAGCACATAGTTAATCATCTTACTCGAAGTTGGTAAAAGTGGGGAGATGCATACTTGAGTAATAGGTTTTCCCACTCACTCCTGTCCCTGGTCCCTTACATCAGGGCTGTTAAGAGGAAATGAATGTTGTGACAACATGGCACAGTTACCTGGCTCAAGATGGAGCTACAATTGTCAAATGCATTTGGATAATCATTATACACCCAGGCTTTTGTACCTCATCTTTTGGAGGTCTGTGGCCTAAGGACTTTGTAAACCTGTTCACTACACAGCTGCAAGGACACGCTGATGTAATATACCCTTTCTAAAGTCTGAGGTGCTAAAGATTTCCAACCTGGTTCTCTCTCAGGAGGCTGGACAGCAACAGCCAAACCATAGCTCCCAGGTACTCACTTGATCCCAAGAGGAAACAACTATTACTCTTGAGAGCATTCTGTCACTAAGCTATGATGTTCAGAAGGTTAGGTGTATTCAGTGCATTCTATCGTGTGATATTTTTTTCAACTTATGATGGATTAATCAGTTTATAACTCCATCATAAGTCAAAGAGCATCTGTAATAACTTCACCACACAAAGTAAGTAGGCTCATGATGGGGGAGTAGTGTTTTGTATGTGAATTACCTAAAATAATATATAGGAGTTCAAGAGTCTAATAGCAGGTTCTCTAAGTTGAGAGGGGTAAGGATTACATATTATCTCCATTTTACAAAGGTTAGGTCTATCTGTTTCCACCTTTGAAATGTACAATTCCCCTTGACCTACAGATCACAGCCCAGTGCTTTGAAGAGCATTCAAAGGACTCTTGTGCTTGCATCCAAACTACTAACCTAGGGTTCCCTTTTGCCATGTCCCTTATAAACACATGCCCTGACCATATCCAAGCACCCTCCACAGTCCACATCCAGTACTTTACCCCATCCACCCTGGTCCCTGCCTGCCTACCCCAGAACATGTACTGCTTTTAAATAACAGCTCAAGGCTGCAGCAGAAGGGTCATCAAGTTCAGTATGGGCAATTTAGCAACTCAGACACTGTCTCTAAATAAAAAATGTTAAAAGACCAAGAACACAGCTCAGTGTGAAGGCCCGGGGTTCAATCTCCAGTCCTGCAAAAAAACAAAAATCAGTTCAATTTGCCCCCCCACCCCCGTCCCGGGAATTACCCTCCTCTGAATTAGCCGTTCTTCCCCTTTGTGGCCACGTGCAGCCTGTCACCGTATGCGTGCCACTCCAGAGGAGACTGGTATAGGGTGTTTGGCAAAAGAGTTGATCAAAAATTTTGAATCCACCCTTGCTAGCTGTGTCTGGTTTGGTATGTGTCATCTATGAGTCTTATTTATATATGGATCAAAAATAAAAACTGTCCCCCTTACGTCACCAGGATTGTGACTCACTTATTAATCCAACCAATGTTTATCGGGCACTCCCTGGGTTTGATGGGTAGTAAATAGAAAATGAATGTGAAACTGTTGTCTGAATTAGTTGTTGTAAACCTTATTTGACAAGAGGACCTTGAGTCTGGGAACCAGCCAGTTTCCATTTGAATCTTCTGCATCTCTGAGCAAGATTTTACACAGTGCGTGCTCAATTCATGTCTAGGGACGGACTGACCCGGAGGAAACGGGACTCGCAGAAGCCAGTGTGAGAACCTTCCTGCTCTGTGCTTTCAAGTTCTCGATAAAGAAATATTTCCTTCCTCCAAGGTCCCCTCACCTGCTCATTTTAGGTACCAAATAGAAAAGTCAGGGAAGAAAGTTACAGAGGAAAACAGTGCAATATCCCACTGGACAAATGACATGCTTATGGGGTAGAGAATAAGATAATCCTGAAATATTTGATAGCTTATTTATGTGGTGTCTGAATGAAAAACACTCACAGCCTACTGGAGGTTGAAGAAATAATTACCTGCTTAGAAGCTGAGGGGGAGGCCAAATGAGATTGAGATAATTTTGTTGCTGGCTTCTCTGTGTCTCTCTGCAACACACCAGTCTGATCTGATCAGAGTCCTGCTGGGTAAAGGAGGAAAAAATTTGTTCCCATCAAGCCTTTCTCTGTCCTGCCTTGTGGGTGAGAGTTTCAGGTGGTTGGAAGACCAGTTACTGGACCACTGTATACAGACTAAGAGGCCAGGGAGTCTGGCCTAGGACCAGTCTTGTGATGTCAAGGCACAATGGGAACACTTTTGGAGCCCAAGAGGATAACAATGGCAAAATCTCAGCACGTTCTGAGGTTCCCTATCCCTCCACTCCCCACCTGCATCCTGTCTCCCCTGTTTCTGTCACCTCCCTTCCCCCTCCCTGAGGATTATGTCTCCGCTTGGAACACCCTAAGAAGGAGAAGGGAACCGGTGGGCCCTGGTGGCGGGCGTTAGCATGAGGCTTACCAGTGGCACTGACAGAAGGTGGGAGGGGGAGTCTCTGGGCAGAAGGGCGAATCACCCGCTCCATCCTCAGAGTGACTGTCATTTGCTCTTAAGCATACGTGAGTGCAGGAAATGAACCCTGAGATTTTCTTTCCTTTACCACAATAGATAATTTGTATTTTCAAACTGGTACTGACTTTGCAAAGAAGTCTCTCAACCAGCCCTCTGCAAAATCGTGAGGACCGTGTTGCCCAATGACAATTTTATTTAGTTCCTGGACAAGTCCCTTCACTCCTTCACCCCATCTCATCACCCTGGCTTCTGTTGTTCCTTCATTAAACTTTCACTGGACACCCCATGCTCTCCTGTGATAAAACAATCGGAGCAAACAACATATGTCTAATAAATGTGTTTATATATTATATAATAAATACATACTAACTTTATAAATTTTGTTATATACAAAAAAGTATACAAATTAAATAAATCCATAACACTAAATTATAATATAATCATATAATTTATATATTAAGACAAATAAATATTGCAAATACATAAATTATATATATATATATATATACACACACACACACACACACACACACACATATATTGTATTTTACAACCTGGACACTAGAGAGCATCCAACCCTGTCACTTTGATGGTGATGCCTAGGGACCAGAGATTTCATGCAATGCCATGCAGCTTCCTAAAAGCTGGTATTGGGTTGGGCTCAGATCCTTCTAGTGGCTGACTCTGTACGCTCTTCCCCTCCCTGTAAATCAGCTCCCTCTCTTCAGCAGAATCTTTACACCTTAGATTCTTAACCTCAGGAAGGCCTCCTCATGCTCTAGAGCTCAGGGGTGGTGGTGCTATGGAAGAGGAGGTACTGGCACAGCGTGTCCTTTTGTGCCCCTCAGAACCATGGCCTGTGTATTTGTAAGTTTATGCAGGGTGAGGCTTGGCGCCTGTTTCAGGTGTTGGGGTTGGAAATGGGAGAATGTTCTTACTTCTCACTTAAGTAAGCCCTTAGTGGTTGTCTGGGAAGTGAGACTGCAACTCTGTGTCTTCTGTTGCTTGGTTTTTTCGATTTATTGTCTGTAATCTATGATATGTGTCCAATATGACGGTACGAGGGAGGGTAAGAGGGTCAGCCTGGCGTGGTGGTCCTAATGATGGCTCTGAGATGTATTTCTTTGTCACGATCTCACAGTTCTTCTCTAGAATAATAGTGATCTGATTGTCCTTAGCAATGACTTTCAACCCAAGCACCAGTCGTGAGGTTCCAAAGGCATTCAGGCCTCCACCTGGTTGTGCCGCCACCTGACGTTCAACACATCTCAAACTCTATCTTCTTCCCCACACTCCACACATGGATTTTCCCTCCCAGCTTACTACTTGGTCCCACCACTGCTCACCGAAGCGTGGCAATCCCAGAGCAGTTACTGAGATTTAAGCTCCATTACCTTCTGTCTCTGCTCTTCCTCTCTATTCCCACTGCCTTTAGGTTAGACCAAGATACGCACCACAGTGCTTTACTCTGTTTGGTGTCTTCCCCTCCATGCCATGCAATTTAAGAGATTATGTTCCACAATTATATGTATAGATATAGATATAGATATAGATATAGATAGGTTGATAAAACAGAACTATTTCTCTGAAGTTCCAGAATCCTACCATTCAATAAGCTTATCCTTCAATATGTCCTCAAAATACATGAAATAGTACTTTAAATGCATTTCATAAGTAAGATTTTATGTAACTATGATTAGCTTAATATTGATGGCCCGGAGGAAACCTGGCAGAGTCACTGAGGCATGTTCCAAGGCGGAGTGCAGTAAGCAGAGAGGAAGTGGAGCTCAGGGACCACACCTTCCCATATCCCAAATCTGCTGAAAACAGGTCCAAGTCCAGCTCCTGTCTCAAGACCATCAATAACAAAGCAGTCATCCTCCTACCAATCTCACAGTTGAGAATAACGGGAGAGCCCTCCCTTCTTCCTTACCAGTGGTGTAGCTGTGAAATACAAGCTACCATTAGTGTGACCTGGTTCAGTGAGTGTCTTGTGATAATTGCTAACTTCATGTTACCTCTGGTTATTTACTACACAAGGTGTTAACCGAATTTCATATAGTAACTCATTAAACCTCCATATCAGCTAAATATGGTAGACATTGTTATTTGTGTCTTACAAATGAAGAAACCGAAGGTTATAGAAGTTGATTCATTTCCCAAAACATATGTGGCTAGTTTTTTACAGCCCACGTTAATATCCTGTTGTGGTGGATTAACTAATGGGCAACTTGTGGCACCCAGCGGAACTGAGTCAGTGTGGTGATGAGTGTGGAAGGCCCACCTGAGGACTGTTGGCACCAGCCTAGAAACAGAGCTGGAGGGGAAGGCGGTGTGCTGTTGATTCTCCTGGAAAAGCTTGTCATGCTGGTTTTCCTGTTATGAACTCAGCTGTTCTCATCATCAGAGACGCACAGGACCTCGCCGTTGCTTAGGATCGCTGCAGTTCTCTTTGGGGACGCTCTGGTCCTTACCTTGAACATGGATTCCAGTGAAGACCCCTCAGCCTGCTCGCATAGATCCTTCAAACCCCCCTGGCACAGACTTTCTCATTCCCACCATTGACTTTGGGCCTTGCCAACACAGACCCTTGAAACAGTCTTGCCTGAGACATTGTCATGGGCTCTAGGTCTCCAGCTGGACTAACGGAGGACATTGCCATGGGCTCTAGGTCTTCAGCTGGACTAACGGAGGACATTGCCATGGGCTCTAGGTCTTCAGCTGGACTCATGCAGGACACTGCCATGGGATCCAGGCCCTCAGCTGGATTCTTTGGGTCTCTAGTGTGTGGATACATGTTCTACGCTCTTCTGCATTTGACTCTTTGGATGAATATTGTAAAATAATCCTATAAATGATGTGTCCTGTATTAAATCTATTCCCTTGCAAACTCTGACTACAACACCTGTGGTACTTGTTTTTAACCACCATACTATATAATTTCTCGGGCAAGCCTAAAAACAAATAGGGTATGTGCTACTAATAAGATATATTACAACTGTTAGTATAAAATTAACAAGTTATATTAGTATATTGGTGATTGATATTAATAGTCCAACCACTGAGTTCCATGATTTTGGTGACTTCCTTCAGGGTCTCAGTTTCCATGTCTGAAGCATGGGGAGAGAGAATCCCTAAGGAACCAGGAATAGTGGCTGTGTGTTCTGCTCAGTGCCTCCAAGCTGTGAGATCAATAGAGTAATTGCTGTGAAACACATAGTCCTTGGTGAGACCATGTAAATAATTGTAATAACTGTGGTCAGTGACGGAGAGGATGGTTTTCCAATATCTTCTTTTAAAATTCATTTCTCTACAATTAACTCCACACGCTTCTGGCCTCCCGTACAGGCATGCAGGATGATTGCTTTTCCCTTGGAGGCATTTCAGCTCTGGTGCCTCCCTGCTGTCCTAGGCTGTCCCTCACTGAGGTCAGAGGTCACCTTCTGACTTGAGAAGGGTGTCTTTCGGCCCCTCAGCGGAGGGTGGGAGCAGATGAACAGTGGTCAAAAGACCCTTTGTAATATCACAGCCGAACTGCCGCTCTTCCCTGGAGCCCCCCAGCTCTCTGCATCTGTGCATTGCAACTCTATGTGATGATGTCACCCTAGGACAGGGATGCCCTTCTCAGCTCCAGCATTCTAAGCCTGAAGAAGTCCCTTCTCGACAGTGTCACTGGGAACAGATTTTCTGACTGAACCATTCAGATGCCTCACCCCAGGCCTCAAGAATTCCTGGGTGTTCATTTATGATAATTTCAAGTGTTTCCATCCTCGGGTAGTTGCTGTTTCAGAAAGTGAGCTCTGGGCAATGGCTATTCTGGGCCACACGTGCAGAGGGCAGGATAGGGACAGTAAGTGCAAAGCTATACGCAGTGGTCTATGAGATGGCACAGGGCGAGGGCCACTTGTTGCTGGACAGTGATGGACATCCTCACTGTGGCACACAGTAATGTCTACTTTTATATGCACTGATGATAACTGCAGGTGCAGGGTCAGAAAACATCAACTGCCATCGGGGACTCCACCTATATACTTGGGGTGAGGGGTCAGACATAGCCTCTGTACCTGAGAAGCACAGGGGCAGGCAGGAGGGCATCATGCTCACGGTGTGTGTGCAGGGCTGCTGGAGGCATGGAATCCATGGAAGATGAGAGGGAACCAGAATCCTCACTGCAGCGATGCCCAAGCTGGGTCTTCAGTAACCAGCAAGCATCCCGTGTGTTCTGCCCCTCTTTGGCCACACATACTAATTCCCTGGATAGTCAAGGAGCCAGGCTACTTTTAGATCCTGCTAGAGACCATATGTAAGCCAATTTTTACTCCCTGCTTGTTTCAGGGCTTCTCAGGTCTGTATTGTCTCAGTCATTTCACCCATAGCCAATTGGCATCACTCTGACTAGTGTACTTCCTGGGAAGCGGGCATCCTTGGTCCTTAGAATGAGTGTATTAGGAGGGACATTCCTTATCCTTGCTTGGGGAGGTGTGTCCTCCACCATCACAGAATCCTGCACCTTCGCCCTTTGCACTGAATTGCAAGCTCCTTGCTACACACACATCTGTCCCCAGATGGAAATCTTGGCTCCATGAAGGGCTGATGCCCTGGCAGCTTAATGAGGCTGCAAGGAAAGGACCCGAGCAGAGCTCATCAGAAAGAGCAGATGTCGAGGCAACATGTACTTGTCTGATGCTCCCTAGGATGTTTATTTGTGAAGGAAGTTGGCAAATAATGTTTAGGGACTCAGCAGTGGTCAGTCCCCGGGCACCTCCCACAGACAGCTTGGAACAGTATCTGCAGATGGGAGCTGTATAGGGCTAGCTGCTGCCATTGACCTTGGTGTGAGAAGGAGGACTGTTGGTACTTTAAGGTAAGACCTCAAAGGGAGGTAAGGTTAAGAGAATCTGAGGCTGTCAGGACACCGGGGCCCTTTTGGTGTTTTCCCATTGGGAATGGAGCTCACACGTTTGTTACTTTAGTAAGCATCTATTAAGCAACTGGTGTCCACAGAGCTCCTGGGGGCCTTGCTGGGGACTGGTGCCATGCTACATTACCATCATCATCATCCCGTTATCTCGTGTTTTGACTTCATTCTAACTAACCGAGCCCATTAAGCCCCACAAACATATAATTATTACTAGTATGTGCCAGATTCTGGACTAAGAGCATTTTCTTCCTGATAAGATCCTCACGGTAGATCTGAGCAGGGGATTCTGAGTTTCATATTGCAGCAAGAACACCAAACAAGCCTGGCTCATCCAGCCTGAGGTGGCAAAGGTCAATACCAGGCAAAGTAGGGAGCGGGGTGTGGCAGGCTCCACAGTCTGTTCTTAAGCCCCCAGTGCAGCCCTGTCCTTTAGATTCTGACCCTCTGCTGACAGAAACAAAACACGCTCCAAGCAAGGAAGGAACAAAGGCTTCCCCTTAAGTGTCTGCATGCATAGCGCATGTGGAAACGTCATAGGAATGGGACAGTATGAGCAGGTTTTATGGAGAAAGATGTCCTAGGACTCCAGGAGTCTCCATGGCCGGTGTCAGAGGAGCTCATGGACACAGACAGGCTGAAGAGAAGCAGAGAGGAGATTACAGAAAAGAGAAGAAAGAATGAGGCAGTCTGAGTAGGACTGGGTGAAAGGCACTGAGTCCTGGGAGGACAGGCCTGCAGTGGCCGGGGTGGGCAGTGGCCTGTGGATATAGGGCTGATGGAGAAGAAGAGGGGCATTGTACACAGAGGTAACATCCAAGGGGGCCTTGACTCTGCTGGGGAGCACCTCTGGGGGACAGTGACAACACGTCAAAGGCGGTCTGAAGGGAGAAATCATGGGGTGAGGATGAGACAGCAACTGGGTGACGGCGGCTGTGATGCCTGCCTGGGATGAGGTTTGGGCTTTGGTAGTGGAGGCTCAGAAGCAAGTGCTGACTGCTGAAATCTGGGAGGAGAAGGAGTCAAGGGGGAGAGCTCATGGGATGAAACCTAGAAAGGTGCTCTTTCCTCTTGCTGTGCCCAGATTTATGCTAAAATCTTCCCTGCCTGGAGTTTGGACCTGACCGTTTCAGATTCCTGAAAACTGAGACAGCTCAGCTAAGAGTCCATGCAGCTCCAGACCTCTGACTGCTTTGGTTTTCCCAAGGCCTCCCACTTGGATAGGCATTTCTTCCCTGGACTGTTTGGCTGCATGAAGCAGCTGCTGGATACCCTGCATAAGTGAAGCGCTGACCACGAGCTGCCCTCACTTTCACAGCATGCCTCGGTGTAAGGTGCTTGGAGTACCCCGTTTAGCAACCCATTTAGTCCTGGTGACTGTCGTGTGGGGTGTAGGGGAGAGTGATACCTGGCTGTGAGGGGGAGGGAGAACAAGGGTGGCTTGGGAAATTTGCAGAATGAGACATGTGGATGAGGAGTGAGGTCCTGATTCTCCATCCAAGGCTCTGTACTGACCCCATGTGGGCTGCTGCCCCATTATGAAATGGGCCCTGCTTTCTTAGGTGCCTTTCCAGCCTGACTCTGGACTCGGTTGGTCCTGGCCTGTCCTCCAGAAGCTGCTTCCAAATGTTCTTTCCTTTTTTGCAGTACTGGTAATTAAACTTAGGCTTTCATGCTGAGCTACATTCCCAGCCCTTAAAAAAAATTTTTTTTTTCTGAGACAAGATCTCACTGAGCCACTGGGTTTGTTCAATCTGGGCTCAGACTTGTCTTCCTCAAATGTGCCTTCCTGGTCAGGTCAAGCCGTGGCTTGGATAAAACATGGGCCTGACATCCTCCACAGAGTGGCCCCTTTTCTGAGTCACTTTAGAGTTCAGCCAGGCTCAGTTTCTGGGACAATTCCTGCAGCAGTGCACAGTTCACGCATGGGCAATCTCTGCTGCGCTGCTTCCTAACCCTGCCCAGCATTGTACCTCAGATAGCCCACAACTGGATGGACATTGGATCCCTGCTCTCTTTCCAGGCCACAGATGATCTTGCCAGATATTGCAGTCCATGTGTGGACTTCTCTTCTTTCTTTCTTTCTTTCTTTCTTTCTTTCTTTCTTTCTTTCTTTCTTTCTCTCTCTCTCTCTCTCTCTCTCTCTCTCTCTCTCTTTCTCTCTCTCTTTCTTTCTTTCTTTCTTTCTTTCTTTCTTTCTTTCTTTCTTTCTTTCTTTCTTTCCCCCTTCCCTCGTTTCTTCCTTCTTGCCTGCATTCTTTGCTTCTTTCCTTCCTTCTTTCCTTCTTTTTTTCCTTCCTTCCTTCCTTTCCAGTACTATGAATTGAGCCCAGGGCTTTGATGCTGAGCTACATCCCCAGCTCTTTTAAAATGTTTTTTTCATTTTGAGACAAGGTCTCACTAAGCCACATTGCCCAATCTTGGCTCAAACTTGTTGTACTGGGCTCAGTGACTTGAGGTCATTTTGTATACTACCTTACAAGCTAGGCAACTCCACCTCAGGGGTACAGAGAGTGCCCCCATGCCCGGCTGACCTCTCTCTCTCTCTAGCTCCCAGTGACAATGGGTAGGAATCATAGAGAGCCATTCATTTGAATAGTAACAACAGAGTAATAATTGCTAACATTTATTGAAATGCAACTCTTAATCCATCACTCTGCTAAGAATTTTATGTGCTTGGGGTAGTATCACATTCACACAATAATCATGAAGTGAGTATTATTCCTATTCTTCATATGAGCAAAGTGATGCTTAGAAAGTTTAATGGATTGTCTCAGGTCACACAATCTAAGTATCACAGGTGGGAGTCCCACAGTTCTCCCGTGGGCTCAGGCACTTGCGGTCTGCCTGTGCCCCCATCTCAGGACTCTGGTATTTTGTGACATGAATGAGCATGGTCCATCTGCCAGGCACCAGAAGGAGCTGATGCATGGAAAGCACATGGCTTGGTACCTGGTGCATGGCAGTTGGTGAATTAACTGGCTA
Source organism: Hydrochoerus hydrochaeris (assembly GCA_004027455.1). Taxonomy (NCBI): domain Eukaryota; kingdom Metazoa; phylum Chordata; class Mammalia; order Rodentia; family Hydrochaeridae; genus Hydrochoerus; species Hydrochoerus hydrochaeris. The sequence goes on along the minus strand of PVLA01001474.1, from coordinate 33,120 downwards.
TTCATTTGTATTTGTTTTCCTGGGATCAGGAGCTGTCTGTCCAATCTCCTTTCTGGTCAGAACATTAGAAATTCCCAGCCAAGGTTTTGAATTTACTAAAATAAGTAGTGGCTCTGAGGACAAGGGTGTTAACACACCCAAATTTCAAACCTGTAATTCTGGCACATGGTCTTCCAATGTGGCTCTGAGACAGGTACAATCTGAGAAGCGATTTTAAAATTTTCTGCTTTCAAAATATATGGTTCAGAAATGTTTTCTGGCCCTTGCTTCATGTCAACAATGTTGACTTCCCTTTTTATTTCTGCAGCAGCTGCCTTCTGGAGTTGTAGCTTGTTCTTTGTGTTATCACCCAGGAAGGTAGGGGAGTTAGGAGACCATCTCCCCTGATTTCATTGATTTGAACAATGCATGGAAAGAAGCCTTAAAGGCTGCCTAGAAATCATCATTCAGCTTTGTGAATGTGTGTAACAGGAGACCCAAAGGGACTGATTGTCCCTGCAGTGTCCGGTAACACAGCCCAAGATTCGTACACATGCAATGCCTAATTAATTGCTATTTACAGTCTTGATGTTCCTTTTGCATCTTTTATTTCCTGGAATCAGGAAATAAAAACAAAGCACCTCCATGGTGCTATTCTGGAGTGTCTCCAGCAGCATGAACACAGAAGCAGGTCTAGCCTCTTCTTGCAAACCTGGGACTGAAGGAGATAGCCATGGCATGTTATAGAGTCCACATTGATAGTGAAACTGGTTTAATTTCATAACTGTAAATTAAAGAAGCCCTGCATCATGAGGATGAATGACGATGCTTATGAGTACTCTGGGTATTCTCATTCATTTTCATTCATTCATTCACTCAGTATCTAAGTACCTACTCTGTTCAACAGTTTGAGATACATCCCTTGATAAGGATTTTTGCCCTGTGGAGTTTGCATTTTGGCAAGGGAAACACCCAATAGCCAGATGCTGGGGCAAAAAGAACAGGGCCATGACACATGGGACCTTTGAGGGCCATCTGAGCAAACGACACACGTAGGACTGGATAGCCCCTGAGGTGTCTCCTCCCGAAGGTATTGTGGACAGCGATGTCCCAGAGTGCAGATTACAGTGCTTATTTTTAATCACTACTTTTGCCTCAGTCCAGCTCAAGGACATTTCAGCTAAACCAGCTGAAATCATACATTCAAGCCTTTTGAGTAGAGTCACAAAGCCTGGGTCCTTCACCTCACCCCTTAGTCACCCCCCACATCCCTACCTGTCCTCACAAAGTCTCCACTTTGCAAGCTCGGTTTGCACTTCATGGTGCAGCAGTCCCTCACACTCTGGGGACACAGGGAGCTTACTCCAGCTCTGGCCCTCTTAAATGTGGATGTGCCTCTCCTTAAGCTTTTCAACATCCAGCCTGTGATGGAGGCCTGGCCATCTTTACCTCTTCTCCACTGGCTGGTTTGTCTCTGCATTCGGTATCTAGATGGAGACTTGAGAGTGGCTCTGAGACAGGCCACCAAGGTCAGTCTCCCTCACCACTTGCCTTGTTTCATTTTCCTGCCCTGCAGAAAAGTCCCTACTGTTGCCTTTATTACCCAGGCCCAGCCCAGAAAAGTCCAAGGTGTAGACCTGATGGGGAAGTTTGGAGAGATGTACAGGGAGAGAGGAAGGGGGGTAGTTCAGGGGTGGCCTGCATCTTTAGAGAAGAATAGCACTGTTTGCTCATTAGGGAGATTATTCCAAGCAAGGCAGCAGCCAGAACACTCTAGTGCAAGCATCTGCCTGCTACTGGGAGACGATATTTATTGTTCAACCCTTCAATGGATGTAAACAAACAGCCCGTCTCAGATACTGTTCCAATAAACAAACAAGCAGCTGCCAGGAGCTCCCTGGATGGCTGACCTTTGTGGAGGCCACCCTGCTGATGTTTTAATAGCAGTCTGTCTGGCAGCATAGACACTCACCATGCCAGGGATGGAGATAGGTGCCATGCTGAACAGTGGATGGGCAAGGGGCCAGAGTGGCTGGAAGGAAGGGGCTGGCTGCCTAGGAAGCTCCTGGACTGGAGACTTTCTGGGGAAGGTGAGTGGAGAAGCCTAGATAGCCACAGTACTGTGTATTCATGTCCCTGCTAAACCATGCATAGAAAGTAGTGCAGTTCCTGCTCCAATGAAGTCCCTGGGTGGACCAGGCATGGATGACCCTCTGTTATTAAGACCTAGTGTGATCTCACCATTGGTTAATATCATAGTCCATCCATGTTACTGGGGGTCATTTGCTGTCCTAAGACCCTGGATGCCCACTGCCATCTAGTTCCCACCTTCTTCTTAGTAGTAGTATGTGGTGCAGCTAGAAACCTCCAAAAACCTGCTCGCTCAGCAGCTATTCTGAATGATCGGGCCTTCCTGTGAGCAACTGTTACATATTTTGACTATCAGCCAAAGTATTAGAAGTTCTGCTGGGCAGGAGGCATGGCCAAGTGTGGAAAAAGAAGGCATGGATATGCAGTGAGGCTGCTGGACACTATACCAGGTCAGAACCAAGCCCATGCGGCTGAGCATTCTGTCACGCATGGCTGGTACTTACAACCCCTGAGCACCAAAACCATTTGAGCCAGAGGGCACATTATGTTCTGCTACTGATGGAGGATTCCAAGGAATTCTGATGTGTTGTGACAAAGTGGGGGCCAGGCGAGATCTCCACCAGAGGCACCTGTAGGAGAGTAGTCACCAAGCCAAATTCTTAGCCAGTTTGCCTTTTGAATCAGAATGGGGAAAAGAATAGTTTAGAATGGCTCTGTTCAATACGGTGGCCCCTGGCCCCATGGTAAACATCTGAAATGCAGCTGGTCCCAATTAAGACGTGTATTACATGTAAAATATACTCCAGGTTTGTATGATTTCATATGAAAAGAAGAATGTAAAATATTTCATTAACAGTTTTTGGTCTTGAATACATCGTAATATGATCATATCTTGGGCACATCAGTTTAGATAAAATATATTTTGAAAATTAATTTCACCAGTATCTTTTTTAATGTGTCCAAATTTTAAGTGACAGATGTGGCTCACATTTGTGATTCACATATTTCTGTTGTCCATCAGTGAATCTAGAATATTCTATTGTGGTTCAAGTGAGGCCTAGATGGTCACCCATCCTTACTTATCACAGAGAATACGTTAACACTTTGGTCTGCCCCATTCACTGTCTTTCTTCAGGAAAGAGTAGAAGGAAGGTGACTATATTTTACCTCGTGATATCATTTTTTTTTCATATTCTTAACTTACTTTCCTTTCAGGTTTTTATATCATTACCATTAATTTTGCTTCTTTGGGTCAGTCTTTTTATTGACCCAAGGGACCTTGTCTCCTAGGGTGGCTTTTGAGTAAGTCTGCTGTTACACACTAGTCAAAGTCTCCTAATCAGTCCCGCCATGTTGGCAGCCCTGTCACTTGTCATACACATGCTGGCTACCTGCTGACCTTACATGGGGTGGGGCTGATCATCCCTGGTTATACACCAGTCAGTTGGCCAGACCTCTCAGGAAGAAGAAATAAAAGCCTCTGAACACCTTTGTCCACAATATCTGCCAGTTGGCTTTAAAGGTGTGAAATGAGACCTCAAGATCCAAGTCACCTGCAAGGCAGGGCTAACACTCTCCATGTTTCCTCTCCAGAAACTAGCTTTGAGCCTAGAAACAGCAAACAACCGACAAATACGAGGTAGGTGACAAATGAGTATGAGGTATATCACTCCTTCCAGGATATGGGATGTTATTTCCTCCTTAGTGTCAACTTCAGAAATTTACAGTGCTGTCCAAACAGCCCAATTTACATTCGTGATGCACAGTTGGTATCTTTACAGTTTCCATCTTTAAAAAAGCATCAATTTTTGTTTAAATCCTTTTTCACTGCTTAGGTGATCCAAAAATATCATATATGCCATGCAAACTAACAAACCTTATGTGTGTAAGCTGCTGTTTCACAGTTCTTGGGGTGGTTTCTACATTCATGACTGACACAGCCATTGGCAAGGATTTCCTTCCATCTCAGTTTTTCTTTATGGCCTGGGCTCTTCTAGAGTTACAAGCAACTGGATTATGTTTCTGTCTTATGAAGTTGGGGTGAATGTGATATTTCCTGTTCAAATGAACTTAGATGGGATGATGACTCTGTTGGTCTATTTGCTTTTGAATCCCACTGGAATGTTGGCCAACATTTCATTGGCTGCTCTGAAATACTGGAAGTCAAAAGTTGTGATATCCAGGTCCCTTTCCCTGATCCTGCATCTCACCTTGATCATCTAGCAGCTCAGTGATAGAATTTAGCTAGATTTTGTTTACTCACCAACTACTTAGTGCTGACCATGTTTTGGAGTCTGTTAGGAACATGACAAGTGTGAACTCTGCCCCAAGAGATGTATAGTCCCAGAGATCCCTGCTCCTGTGACAACTCCCTCCTCGTTGGCAGTCCCACCAAGGTAGAACATTTGTCTGTGGTTCATCTCCATTGTTTAACTTCCTACTATCCCAAAGACTTAGAATCATCTGCAGATTTTCCTGCTACCTCTTCTGGATCATTAAAAATAATTAATAAAACTAGTGATGACACTCATGCTTGGGGAGTTCTTGGTTCTATTTCACATAGAAGCACGCTTCTTCCTGTCTCCACATTAGGTTTCTTACCTAAGATAAGCTGCCTATCTCATAGAGACTCATTATTTTAAATACCTTTCCATATAGAGCCTTTTCAAGAATATTTAGAAAATCTAAGTAACTAAGAGGCAAGCACTGCGCCGGCAATCGAGAGAGCTGGGTTCTAATCTGGCCTGACACTGGTTTACCCACTGAACTTTGGGCAAGACTCCAAACAGCTCTCATCTCAGTTGCTTCATCAGTACAGTGAGAGTGATTATGCTGGCAGTTAACAATATAACAATTTTACAACCATCAGATGAGACAGTGTTATTTAAGGGTGCTTTGCAAGGTATAAAACAAAAACATAAGGGCTCATTTTGAAACTTTACAGCAGCATCTTCATTTATGTGCGCATTCCTCTCCCGCAAAGAGCTGTGGCGGATAAAGACACGGTTCCTTCACCACCCCCAGGGTCATGTTTGTTTCATATTAGCTGCTTGAACTCCATGGAAAGGTAAAAGTTTATGTAACCATGAGGACTTGCTTTTGGAGAGTTTTGGCTTTCCCTGTAAACCCGTGGAAGTAGGGATGCTGGAATCAGTCAGACCCTGGTGTGGGGCTGGGTTATACCATTCATTAGAAGATGGACCTTAAACAAGTTATAACTCTCTTGTACCTCTTTGGGACAATGTTAATGCTCACTTTATGGTGTTTTAAGATACAAATGTCTAACATATAGTAGTCATTCCATAAAGAGCAGTTCTTTTATTTGTCTATGTAAAGGCCTAAGAGCCAATCCATCCTACCTAAACTTTAGTACTGTCCATCAAACATTCAGCAGATTCCACCGTAAACTTCTTTTAATCATGTGTTATGAGATAGGCTTTCAGGACATGGCTAAATGAATGGTTTCCTTACAGGTTTATGGAAAGCTCTGCATTGGGGTGGGCTGAGGGATGAATATCTTTCCAAGTACACTCCCATTCTAGCAGAGAGCAGAAGGTGGGGAGATATTTTTGAATGCCAGGCCTAAAAAATGTTTCCATTGGTATCTCCTCTTTCCTTCACCCCACCCTCTGTCCCTGCCCTAGGTCACCTCTGATGCCCACTAAATGCAGTGCATTCACCTCATTATTAGAAGCAGGGACGTTGGAGCTAAATGATAAAGAAGACCACTGGGGCACTGAATCTTATTTCCTTTGGAGATCAGACTGAGGGCATTGGATGGGACTTAGTTCTGCCAGCATTCCCCATGGGATACTGCTCCTGCTAGTGGCCTGAGCTGGCTGGAGACTAGCCAGGGATCAGTACCACTCTCTGCTCCACTCCGGGGCACCTCCCAGCTGCAGATGAAGCCTGCCTGGGCCTGGGGCCAAGGCCATTGCTGAACAGTCAGACTTGGATGATAATCCCAATTGGTTTTGCATGAGCTCCCATTTCATTCAGATTAAGAAAATGCCTGGCCAGGGTGGACATCTGGTGACTTGGGGGCAGGCACAGAAGGAAGACTGTGGGAATTAAAGCATTTTAATTTGCAGGATTATACATCTCTCTCTTTAATTCTTTTACTTGTTTTGTTGTTGTTATTATTGTTTTCATGAGGTTAGTAGGAAGTCAGTAAGGAGGAATCAGCAAGGAGGAGTCTTCATTTATTTCTTTGTTCATTTTAAAAGTAAATATCTGTCAAGCACAAATTTTTGAGCTTTAACATCAGGGATGTGTAGAGAAAGTCTCTGTAATTATTTTTAAGCCTCAATCATCAGCCTTTAGGTGGCACCAATCTAGAAAAAAGTCTGGAACCCCCACACCCCTCAGGAATAAGGCCTTTTAAGTGAACAAGATCTTTAGAATCAAATCTGAATTCTAATCCTGCCTCGAGTTTTTAGCTCGGGCCAGCTGTTTATTGTACTTGGGTCTCATTTTCCTTAGCTATTATCAGTGCATCAGTTATGACTTTTGATGTGGCAGTAAGATTTACATTGTTTTAACTGTAAGGAAATTCCTTGAGTAACTGAGAAGTCCCATCCTTGACAGGTTTTAGGGTGATTTGGATCCAGTGGCTTGATGAAGATACCAAAGACCAAGGGCCAGTCATCTATAGTTTCTGGGCTCCAGCTTCCTGCCTCCAGCTTCTCTTTCACAAGAGAGCTGCCAATAGTCAGTTAAGGCACATACTTCTCTGACCCTACTGGAGGTGACGAGAGATCCTTTCTTCCCCATCAGGTGCCCTTGTTTTTCTCTGCTCTGACCTACTGATGAACTTGAGCCAATTTTCTCTTGATCACTGGAACAAAAGAATGAGATTAAACTGATTTGTGTACGCTCATGAAAGACAGCCCTCTGAAGCAGAGTGGGTTCAGTCTCACCCAGAAGGTAGGCGAGGATGGAATGGAAGCTGGAGGGGTCATGAAAGCCGTGACAAATGAACAGTAGGGTCATGGGATTAAGAGGATTGTCTCAGTAAGAATTATGTGCAGAGTTATCAACCAGCATCTGATACCTAGGAAGCATAAAAATAGTGTTTAAAGGGGGGAAAATCCAACAAAGAAAAAGAAACCAAAGTGTGGAATGAACCTAAAATCAAACACATAAACCACAAAATCACCTGCTATCAGAGTTTGATGAACCTAACAAAACACCAGTCATCAGATTTTTTGGTGACCCAGTGTGATCAGTTGTCTTCAACATGATGTCCTTTCTCATTTATTTCTTCTGAATAATTATTTTATTCTCTTCCATCTCATGACAGGTTAAAATTATGTATTGAAATTAAGAGTGCATAATGGGAGTATTTGGAATATAATGCTTCCTTTATTTTTGCTATTCAGATGTCTAATACCAGGGCTGCCTTACAGAGTCCTGTACTAGTGGATTCTAGTTGAGTTCAGCAACCTTTTAGCTCTCACCTAGTCACCTCTGCAGTCGTATTTGTTCCCAACTTGTGTGAGTGGTGTTACTAGTTCCAAGTTGTGGTTGTGTTGGGTCTGTGTACACGAGCTCATGATGATTCTAGAGACCAGGATCAAAATCTCCGGGTCCAGATAAGCATTGTGTCAGGTTGAGAAGCCCCTGTCTTCTCTAGATCTGTTCTCAGTGATGAGTTGCATGGACAGAGTTTCTTCCAGCTGTCTCCACTCTGTCCAAGCAGTTCTAGGAAGGATTCACAAGTGGCCCAAGGATGATCTGCTCCCCTAAGTATTCTCGGACAATTGAGGATGACTCAAGCCAGAAGCACATTTTCCTATAATGTCCATATCCACATCTCTGGGGATATGAATAGAACCTCTAGGAGACTTCACAGTCTCATATCTAGGCTAAAACCTGAAGTATAAGCCAGTGTTTTTAGTGGCTGAAAAGAAACTACTGGGTGTGAAACTCATGGGTTTCTTTACCTGGTGTTCTTCCAAAAGATAGCAATGATATCCAGGTAGCAGTTTCAAAGAATTAGCCAACATCCTTACACCAAAACTGTCTTACACTCACAAATGTAGCAACTAATATTGCCCTTCAGAGGCAGAATGATGAGGATCTGCCATGGTCCTAATTCTCTGCTATTCCTCAAAATCACCAGTTCCCTTCCCTTGTATCAGCCCCTAAAGCAGCAAGAACCCAGGGAGCTGAGCCTGAAGCATAGGAAACCAGAGAAAACAAATGCATGTTCTTGCTGATGCCCAGCCTGGTCTTTCTCCTCTCCTTCTTTGTGCCAATCCCATCAGAAGACTGTGGTGAGCTTGTGTCCCTTTCACTCCTTTGCCTTGGCCTCTGAGCTCAGAGGAGAAAGCTCACTGCTTCTCCCTTGACTCTTGGGGAGTTTTCTGGGCTGAAGTTGGGCTGTGGGGAGTGAAGGATTTGAACTCACATTGGCTTTTTCCTTCCTCTTCTCTGCAGATCCGAGTGGATGGGCCCAGGGGCAATGCCCTCCAGTATGAGACTGTGCAGGTGGTAGATCCTGGTCCAGTCCTTCGGGATATGGCCTTCTCCAAGGACCATGAGCAACTCTACATCATGTCGGAAAGGCAGGTAAGGCTCTTTCGGCTTTGCTAGACATTTGTCTTGCAACTAAATACTAGCCTGTGGCTCTATAGAAACTACAGGAGGCCAGCTGCAGAAAGGTGATTTGATTTATTTGGCTCAGTGTGTATCCTTTCAGTTACACTGCCTGGGGACTGGAGCTGGGTGTGCTATAACAAGGCTCAAGACATTCGAAACAGCAAAATACCCATGAGTCTAGAACAAATCCACTAGCTTCAAAATGATGATGTGTATACATTCAGGGCCAATATTTGCTCCCTTTTGTAGAAACACGGTACATATGCCTAAGTTGATCCAGTTTTCCCTGCCCAAATTGGTCCAGTCTTGTAGGAGATTATACTTTCCTACAAAAATTCATTTTCCTGGACCCTGGATCTCTGTGACGGGAAAAGATTTATTACCAACAGAGCCTAGTTAATGGAACATCCTGGAAGGGTTACACGGATGAAGATCTAGGACAAACCTGTGGTAAGAGAAGATGATACTGCCTGTGCTCAGAGCCTTCATATGTATCCACAACCTTTTGTGAATCCTCCAGTGGATCCCATGAGGCCAAGCCAAGAATGGATAGAGTGTAAGAATTATTGTTGGCTGGAAATCATAAGGAAATGGTACATTTGGGCTTGGTTTTGGAACTGAATTGAAACTAAGTAAGTTCTTCAGGAGTCTTGAGTTCAGACCAAGAGTATAATTCTATAGCAGGCCAAGGAAGATTTCCCCTTAAAAATTCCACACAACTAAGTATATTTCCTAGAGCTCCCTGAGTGACTGCCCAGAATATTTTCACCCCACAGCCCACCCCAAGTGTGGATCAGCACTGCTGTACCTCTGTTCTGTCATGTCTGTGTCAGATGGGTCACCCCTGGGAGCTGTCCTTCCACCCCATGAATATGAATGCCTCAGCTCTGAGTGGCAGAGGCAGCAGCCATGAGGAACAGATCTCCCTCTTATTCATCTTCATTAATATGGCCTGAACTCTCTGGAGTGGCCTGATGACAGTGTCTGGATTGTTCTGCCTGTCCCTTCTCTGCAGAGTGGAGATGATGAATTCCACATTATGCCACCCACAGGGCTTGTGCATTATGCTTTGGCACCCCACAACAACTTCACCCTCCCTAAGAGCTCAATGACACCTCCTCTCAGTGTGGAGATTCCTCATCTACTGGCTTCAGCCACACTGGAACCCATTGTGGTCCCCTCGTTGAGGCTTAGGAATGGCCTTATGCCTGGCAAGAGTGGAATATTTTGCCCTGAGGATGGAGATGCTTCAGATGGAGTCAGAAGCTAAGAGCAAAGCTGTCCTTTTGTCTGCATTCCTCGTTTTTCTTAATTCCACATTTCCTATACCATATATACCTCTGAGACACTGCTAGCAGGTAAGGGGAAACAGCTCTCATTGGTAGGATGAATCTTTTTTGGAAAGACCTGACCTCTGAATAGGCATTGAACATTTCAATACTTCTTACCTGGTGTGAAAGCCAGGATTCTGAACCTGAGACTTAAAGACTTAAAACATTAAAGGACTTGCAAAGATATATATATATATATGTATATATATATATATATATATATATATATATATATATATATATATGCTGATGATACAACTTCTTGGCCAAAAGCAAGATCAAAGTTAGAATTTGGAACATTCCTCACTCCCTGAGGTCCTCATCTGGACCCTTGCTTGCTCTCTTGTCTTCAGCCAGCTCCCTTTCTCTGGTACCATGGCCATTACCTGTTTAGTTTTGGCAGCGAGGTATGCTGGGAGCTGTGGGTTGTGAGCATATTGGAGAGCAGAGGAAAGCAGGAATGAAGAAGACCAGAACTTCCATCCATTTTAGAACTGCTCCTCGCAATTCCAAAGCCCGATCACCCGGGTCAATAGTGGTGTCCACTGGTTTTGTGAATTCTTTGTATAGCACAGTGGTTAAACACACAGGTCTTGGCATCAGAAGATCTGAGCATGAATCCCAGCTCTACTGTTGTGCTCTCAAGTAATTTCCTGAAATCTTTAGAGTGAGCATTCTGTACTGCCATATGGAAGTAATATTCACATGGGATGGTGTTCTAAGAATGAAGGGAGATAATGCATATATGCTTAGCGTCAAGACTTGCTTTGAGTAAGTGCTTTGTAAATGGAGATGCTCTGCATTGCAACAGGAGTTTCAAGTCAGTGGCTGTGATCAGAGTCATACAGGTGCAATAATGCAATAGGGCTGGAGCTCAGAAGTCTAGGTCAAGGCAAAGGCAGGCAGGAAGTGAGATCCAGTCCCAGTGCAGGTATATTGGGAATCCATTCCTGCTACAATCACTGGGCATTCAGAGTAGTCAAGGGCAAGAGTAACTTGGGGAATATACCTCAGGATTTACTGGACCCAGGACATCAAGACTAACTCCAGTCTTTGCCTGATAGTAGGTCTGCCATCACCGTGATAAGCAGCACTCTCACAGAACGAAGTCTACTGGCCAAGGGCAGATGCTTGGCGGTGACATCTGTCCTTCCTGGAAAGTGCTTCCTTTTTAACCTGGCTAACATTTCCTTGTCCTTCCATGATTAGCTGTGCTGCCACATTACCCAGTGGGGTCTTCCTGACCCAAGGTCAGACACCTTCAGGGGCTCTTCTCAGACTTGATGATGCCTTTGTCTCTCCCCAACCAGTCTCTCAGCAGCTGAGTACAGCTCCACACCTTGTCTGCCTGAACCTCACAAAACACGCCCTTCATCAGTGTTTTATGCATGCAAGAATGAACACAGAATTGGAAAAGAAAGGAACTGACACAAAATATCTATTGCTCATATTAATTTTCATGTTAAATATTGAGAGACCATAGTTCAGATAAATGAATTAGCTCCCAAACTTAAGTGATCTAGCTATCAGCTATATTAGTTTGCTCAAGCTGCCATAACAAAATACCCCAGAGTGAGATGTTTAAAAACCAGAACTTTATTTACCTAACTTGAAAGCTAGGATATCTTGATATTCTCCTTTAGTTTATTTATCTCTTTAATGAGACAATGTCTGAATGCACTCACATGCAAGATGCTGGTAATCAGGTCTTCAACAGATGGATTTAGGAGGTGGCATAATTCAGCTGATAACATCATCACCATGACTTTTGTCTCTTCCTGGCTCTTTTAAATAATAACTATATTTAAATAAGTTGTTTCAAGTTATATAGCCTACTTTAACTGTGTCTAAAGTAATAATACATATTTGAGGTGCCAGTTGTACTCCTGCAAGGAGGAAAGCCCTTCACTATTAAAATCCATACTTACAGCATGTTATGATTTAGATATGCAGTGCTCTCCCATGCTCTCATGTGTCCAGAGGTGAAGCTTTTGGAAAGTAATTAGACTGTGTGGGCACTACAATTATCGGTAGATTAATCCACTGATGAGTTTATAGCTGAATGCACTGTTATGAGGTAGGGCCTGGTTTGAAGAAGTGGGTCACTGGTAGCATGACCTAGAAAGGTGTATTCTTATCCCTGGCTGCTCCCTAATCCCCTTACTTCCATGAGTGGAGTAGCTTTCCTCTGCTCTGCCCTCTCTCCATGCTGTTTCTACCTTGGACCCAGCCAACTATGGGCTGGACCCATTGGAACTATAAGGCAAATAACCTTTTTTCCTTTTTAAATTACTGATGTCAGGTATTTTGTTCCAGTTATGAGAAAGTGACTAATATAGAGCCATTACCATGGCTGGAGCCTGAGTACCTGCAATACTCCCCATAACTCTCTCCCTGTTCCCATCTTCATCTTTCCAGTACTTTCTCAATGTAGTGTTTAATCTGCTAAACTTTTTTTAAGTTAATGCTTCTAGCCAGGAATGATAGTGTATGCCTATAATCCCAGGCCTTAGGAAGCTGAGACAGGATGATTGCTACAAGATCAAGGCCAGTCTGGGCTAAATACTGAGTTCAAGGCCAGCTTGAACTACATAGTGAAACTCTGTCTAAAAAAAATGTTGCTCTAAGACCCATATCTTGGATTTCCTGTTTCTCTTTGGCTGCCTTTTCTCAGTCTCCTTTTCTAGACTCTCCTCTCCTCTCCTCTCCTCTCCTCTCCTCTCCTCTCCTCTCCTCTCCTCTCCTCTCTGTCCTATTAATATTATACCTATTCAGTTCCATCACTGTAAACATCATCTGGTCTGGGTACTCTGTGTTTTAATTCCTCTGTTCTCTCCTGACGCACATATCCAACTGCCTACCTGACATATCCATTTGCATATCTCATAGATCTTCAACTTAACATGTCCAAAGCCAAATTCATCTTCCAGCCTGATAGACCATATTTGTACTCTTCTCTGTCTCAGATGATCAGATGGTAGATACCATACCATTCAAGCAACAGACTTTAGAGTCACCCTTACCCCTCATACAGTGTGTCAGGACATTTTATTGGCTATACAAAATAATTCCAGAATATGACCATCTTCCACTACTTCACTACCAGCACCATGGCTAGAGCCTGAGTACCTACAATACTCCCCGTAACTCTCTCCCTGTTCCCATCTTCATCTTTCCAGTACTTTCTCAGTGTCGTGTTTAATCTGCTAAACTTTAAGTTAGGTCACATCTTTTGTCCGATTAAATTCCTCCACTAGCCAAAGTGCTTATGAAGACCCAGAAGACTCCATGCTTTGCCAGTGAGATGTCTGACCTCACCATTCTCTACTCTCCCTCTTACTCTCACTCTCCCAAACCCCCACCCCTTTCAAAGTCAGGGCAGGGGCAAACACCCCGGACACAGAGACGTCCCGTGTGACAGTCTTCCGATGTGTCAGGCATGCTGCTGCTCAGGATCTTTGCCCTCATCGTTCCTCTGGTGTAGAGTTCTCCTTTCTAGAGAGTCACCAGGTTGACTCTCCTGGGAGTCATTGCTTACAGCTTCCCCCAGCACTCCGGGGAGGTTCCAACCAGGCTACTCCCCAGACCTAACCTCCTCTCTGGGCTGTATTTTTATGTATAGTACTTAAGCTGTGAGTGTGTGTGTGTGTGTGTGTGTGTGTGTAATTTATTATATATTGCACATCTTCCTCATTTAGAATGTAAGCCCTGTGAGAATAACAATTTTTGAATTTTTGTCTTTTGAGTTCACTTGTATAAAATAGTACCCTAGAACAGTGTGTGGCACGTAAGTACTAAGTACCTGTGTATTAAACGGGTGAATAAACAAACTAATCTGTTCTCGAGAGGTCTGTGAGCCTTGAGCCGTTTGTTTCAATTTTGCTGCTCACATTGCTCCTATACCTGAACGGGAAAGTCTGCTGTTAAACAGCAGCAGTGTGTGGATTCCCAGATCGACTCTTGGCTCCTGACACTGCAATGTGGCTGTCTGAATTCCAACCCAGGAGGCCCACGTAGCATGAAGGACACCTTTCCTTACAGGGAACCTTGTATCAGAGACAGCTGGAAGCAGACGCTCAGCTCTAGCCCCCGGTTCACAGATGTTCCCTTCTCCTCTCCTGGGTCATTTGAGACTTGCAGCAGGGCAGTAGCCTGAAGGACCTGCTACATTGATGTGCCTTGTGGGGAGCAGTGCAATGGCAGATGGGGAGAAAGCAGACAAGTGACAGAGTCTGGAGGCTGTGAGCAGGCTGCAGAGGGGGTTTTTATTTAGCTTTCCGGCCACCAATGTCTTTCCATTGCTCTTGGCATAAGCCCAGCTCCAAGAGCTCTGTGTGCGCCTCCTCCCCACCCTTGACTCTTCTTACACTAGCCATGGCCTCCCTCCTGTCCCAGGACCTGCTGAGCCCCTTCCTGCTGCACTCTTTGTCCCCTCCACTGGTAAAGCCCTCTCAGTCTTCTTGGCTGGCCCCTCTCCTGCCTGTAACTTTTGCTCAAACATAGCAAGAGAGAGGTCTCTGCCAACCACCCTATCTAAACAATTCCCTACCTTAGCACTGCAGTTCTCCTCGCATCATTCTGTTTATTCCTCCCAGTGCCTTTTGTTTTCTTTCCTGCCTCTGTGTGCTAGCTCAAAAGTCCCTGAGGCAGGGACCTTGTCTCTCTTGATGAGTCCCTTGTGTCCAGCATCTACAGCGGGCTCCGACATGCTCCTGTGGGGTTGATGGGAGTGAGAGCTGTGAGCATCACCACTCCTGATGGTAGCAGCCCTTCTTTGGAGCTCTCTGCTTCTCCTTTGGGCTGGGGGCTCCTACTTGGAGATGATGCTGAAGACTTAGAGATGACAGGACTCTGGCTCTGCTTACAAACCAGAGAATTAGGATTTTCCTAGCACCCCAGAAGCTCTCTGGGTCCTGAGGGTATTCATCTTCACCATGTGGTAGGCAGGCCAAGAAAGCTGGAGCCAAATCTCTTCTAAATGATCCCCATCCCTTGCTTTTTTTCAGGTTCATTGGGCAAGGTTTTCTCTGCTGCCTCCATCCTCCCTCTGACTTACCCCATCTACAATGGGAGACAGAGACTTTGACAACCAAAGAAGATATTTTACATCACATTTTAGCAATTGTAGAATACATAATGAGCCATAGTTAGAGAAGATTCCAGAGCACCACCCCACTACTAGACTCCCTCCCTCCACATGCTGAAAGAGCCTAGCTCTAGGCCTGAGAGAGCATGGCTACATGATGGAGGGGAAGGAGGAATTGCATGGCTGATGGAAGTAGAGAATGGATAGTGTGCGTGTGTGCGTGCCTGCGTGTGTGTGTGTGTGTGCATGTGTGTGTGTACAGAGGTATGCAGTACATACATAGCTCTGTGGTCCTAGATAAATTCCTACCCCTCTCAGTACCTCATGCATTCAATCTCCAATACCATTTTCAGATCACTTACTATGAGTCAGGTGATCTTTTAGGCTTTACAGTGATCTTTGGCAAAGTAGTCAAAGTCCCTGTCTTCAGACAGCTTACTTTTTGGAGAGATAATGAAAGTGTTATTTGAGGGAATAAAGAATGACTGATGTTGGATAATGGTATAGAACAGTGACAGCAAACCTTTTAGAGACAAGTGCCCACACTGCAACCTAAAACCCACTTACTTATCACAAAAGTGCCAACACTGAAGCTAAACCTGAATACTGAGGTTTTAGTTCAGCAAAGACAACTGTCACCCAGTGTTTGGCTGCATGGGTGACCTGGCTTGCATGATGACAGAGAAGGCTCTGTGTGCCCACTGTGGCATATGTGCCCTAGGTTCTCCACACACCAGCATAGAAAAGTGAAACTGATTCCGGGGTAAAGTGACAACCAATAGACCATAGGATGCTCTTTGAAGGATGGAGTCAGCAAAAGTCTCCCAAGGCAAGAATGTGTAAGCAAAGAGCAGAAAGCAGTGAAGATGGACAAGGGAAAAATGACTCAGGCAAAGGGAGTAGCAAGTGCCACAGCCTGATACGGGGATGTGACATCTGGAGACGCAAAGGCCTGCTTCCAGTGAGAAAGCAGAGGGTGGTGATCAATGCCCTTGAAGAATGATGTCAAGTTAGGAACCTCAGCTGCAATTTGTAAAATGGGGCTGTAGTTAGTAGGAGTCATCTCCTAGGCTAGGGACAAGGGTTCGGTGAGATCCTGCACACATGAGGCGCTTAGCTCAGTATCTGGTACCACGAGAACATTAACTATTCCTCTGATTATTTACAAATTGTACAATTCTGTAGCCAGGAAGTTGCTTCTACTTGTGCTTATGTGAGTTCTTCTCTAGCTCTTGCTCCATAAGCTCTGCTTTCTGTGGACACTTTTTTTCTGGAGCACATGAATACGTGCTGTGAGATGTCATTGTTATTTTGTCATGATACACCTGTCTGTTTCGGTGCCGCATTTCTCTCTTTTGCCTTCTGCAATGCTGAGCATTTCTGGCATGCCCATGTGTGAGAGTACACATACACACAAACACACACACTTGCTCTCATGCCTGTCTTTTCTGCATGTCTCCGTCAGCCCTCTTGCTTTGTACACACGTGTGTGCATGGAGGCTGCGTATTTCCTGAAATACTGGGACTGTTTACATGCACTGAAGCTACTAGTAAAAATCTGCCAAGCCAATAGGACAGAAGTGAGAGGACATGTCAACAAGGAGATGAGGGGACTGAGTAGGGGCATCCTGGGACCCTTAGTGTCCCCTACAGGGAGCAGCAGCTGTCCCCAGACAAGTCACGTCTTTCTTTGATAGCCCCAGAGAAAGTGGCAGGTTCTCAGTACACATTTCCCCATCTTTGCCATCCCGCTCCCAGCCCTTCCCTGGCTGTTAATCAAAGGCTTCCAACATGTTTCTGCATGCTTAGAATTCACTTTCACTTGTGTCTGGGTGGAACTGACGAGAGTGGTCTGTTTCTAGGACCTGGGGACACCCACAGCCTGTCCTCCCCACTAAGCTGCTGCCACTCACACCATAGCTAGGAACCAGGAGAACACAGAGGCCATCAGGAGTCAGCTGCCTTCTGAGCTACCTGGGAAAGCAGGACCAGGCAAAGTCGGCTCTGCTGGCAACGAGGGCAGGTTGAGTCATTTGTGCAAGAAGATTCACTGAAGGCCTACTATGTGCTGTAAACTAGCTGCAGCATCAGGAATCCAGCGATGAAGAGACAGATCAATATCCCTGTGATTTTAGTAAGAGGAAGCAGCCATGGAACAATCAACATAATAAATAAACCATAGAATAGCTTAGCAGTCAATAAGAGCTACAGAAAAAGAAAGCAAGCAGTAAGTGACATCAGGAGCACTGGTGGAGTAAGAAGGTGGTGACATTAAACAGAATATTCAGAGAAGGGGCTCCAGAGAGGAAGAGGCATCCATGAGATGAAGGGACAACACATGATGCTTGCCTGGCTCCTTTTCATTTCTCAGAGTTTATTTTCAGGTTCTTTGCTCCGTATGTAAGATAGAGAGATAGTTAACCTGCCCTAAGGGAAGGAAGACATAATCGTGACTTTGCCTTGTTGAGTGGGAGTTTCTGACGCTTGCACAATTCACAGGGAAGGTGGGATTGTGGTGCAAGAAAGACTCATTCCACTTGGGGCTTATGTCCCCTCACCTTACTGATGAGGGACCACAGTCATGTCTTTGTGCCTCCGTGTCTCTGCCTGCCCTCAGCCTGCCTCCCAGGTTGTTCTGAGGTGGCTGACTTTAGTCTGCCCATCTGGGAGGTCTGAAGGCTGACTTCACAAAGGCAGTGCTGCCAAAGCAGTTTCTGCAACCAGTGGTGGAAAGACCCTAAGAGAACGCTTCCACTCTGTCATCACTGGGTCCCCCGCCCCTCTCTCATCAGGTGTGTTTGACAGTGACAGTGCTGCTATCTCTCCACAGTCCTTTCTGTCACTGCAGGGAGATGAGTTGTCCGTTCTTGTTTGTGTTTCGATGGCTGACACTGCGACAACTCATTCGGACGTTTGCTCCTGGCACCCAGACTGGGCTGTGTGATAGTTCCTGGGAGAGTGAACTTGAAGCACAGGCTGAGAAGTGAGTGACAGGAAACTGAGCCACCTCAGGCATTTACAAAAAGAAAAGCTGTTGTGGCGATTCGCCTAATTTCACTCGGGTGGGATCCTCCCTGCTGGTCTGGTGCAGATTCCAAAGGTTCCCATGTGTCTACTGCCTGTGTGTGTCTTCCCACTTCTCGCTTCTCAGTCAAGGCTGAACATACTACCATAGCTGAGCTGGAGGAAGCAGGAGGTAAGACGGCTTGCTTCCCGGTTTCCTGTAATCCACAGGCACTGAATTCCCTAGGAATCCTAAGCCCATGGAACTGGAAAGCTCATCAAGTCTGCTCTGGGAGCAACCCTCACCTGCTGCCCTGGGCCTTGGGACTGGTGTAAGTGCCTTGTGCCACCTTCCAGCAAGTTGGTTGAGGAGCCAAACTGGAAGCCAGTGCTTGAGTTCCCCTGCAGGGTCTTCCCCAGCCCCTCTCTAGCAGGGCACAGAGGCCGTGTGGGAGAAGACACCAAGCATTTTCTTGTCTTTCCAGCAGGGAAGTTAAGTTATGTGCCCCCATCTCAAATGACTGAGCACACCTTCGGAAGAGGACTAGCTAGGGTGGGGTGGCAGAACGGAGCAATGAGGAGATGACAGTGAGTGTTTAGAGATGATCCTCTGCCCGGTGAAGGATCAAGTTTCCCCAGTTCTAGCCTGCTGTGAGTGGAGGTAAGAGTGCCTTCCTTCCGATGTTTAGGTTATACAGAGCCCCAGGCAGCCCTGGCCCCACCCGCAGAATGACCGGCAGTGAATCAGCCTCTCCACCACCACTGCTATCCCTTCCCAACAAGTGTGCTGCTCACTGGCCACACACACAGGCGTGAGAATCCCTAGCATCTGAACACAGTCCAGGTCATAACCTCCCTGGGAAGAAAGAATGGTTCTTGAGTGGTTCCTGGGGGTGACTGTAGGCAGAAGTGTGTGCAGGCTGGAGACTAGAGGAACAGTCATGAGTAGACCATGAACTTGGCATTTCATGCTGGCCCCTCCTGCTCACCAAATGTACCACCTTGAACAACTCACTGAAGCTGTTCATGCTTCAGCTGTGCACAATGCGAGTGATTAAAATGACCTTCTGGTGCTTTGGGATTAAAGTTAATATGTGTAAAGTACCTAGCAGGTAGTAGGCTTCTAGTGAGTTGTAGGCATTGATATCATCACTATCACTATCATGATCATGGTTACTATTAAAAAGTGAATCATTTCCAGGGTCAGGGATGCCTAGAAAAAACTGTATTTGTTGGTCAAAGGCCAGTTCAGCCCCAAGCATCACCTACACCCAGGATTCCCTGATTCCCCTGTCTGCTTTGAGCCCCATGGAAAGTGCAAAGGTACAGACTACCTTCACATCAATGAGGAGTGTCCTCCAGGGAACAGACGGGCTGGGAGCTTATATCTCCCTCTCTAGCCAGAGAGCTGTGTCACCTTGCTGGGACTCTGTAGATATGTTCTTGTCATTCTACTTCTCCATTTAAAGAAGTCATTTTACTGTTGAAATTATTTGTAGACTGAGATGCTGAAAAAGATTCTAGTGCCTCTTCTTCCAGAACATCTAGGATAGATAGGACAATGACATGTTTCCCTGCTCTTTGCCCCAGAACATGATGGTTTGTAAGGGTAGAATGCAGGAAGAGGTGAGGGAGAGAGACTCAGTGAATTTGAGGGCTGCTGATTAAGAAAGATTTGGAAGCTCTCTAATCCTGATCTCCATTAAGCATCTGTCTCTGGCAATTTCCCTGACAGTTGCTCCTACTCTTAATTTAGCATCAACACCCCATTGCTTTTAGTTACTCTAAGTGGCATTTTAAAATACAACCTCCTGTAATATCCCACTTAGTGTTGTGTAAGAAGGCTCCACAGGTAGGCACCCAGGGCTGGGGCTGTACGTACACCTTCCAACTTTAAGCTCCATCCCCCTGTGTGTGTTTACTAAGTGTCTGCCTGATGCCCAGCACAGGGCTAGGCTCTGTCCAGAAAGAAGGGCATGTCCTGGATTCTTGGTAAAGCAAGAAGGGAGCAAGTCCACCATGGAGTGTCTTGAAAACAAATGAGTCCTGCCAAGGAGATTACTCTGCAAAACCAGCTTTCTGAAAGTAGAGTTAGGGTTGAGGAGCAAAAGACAGTAGCTGGGAGGCACATTCTCTTCATGTGTTACAAGGACACTGGTCTGGAGGATGGTGCTCTTGGGAAGTTTCCCAAGACTGCCATTCATCCTCAGTTCTGTGAGTGGCCTGGAAAGAGTGCACAAGACCAGTCCTCTGGATGACAGTAGTAAAGTTCCATGAGTTGTATCAGCATTGGAGTTCTACAGGAAAGAGAGACAGAAAACAGAGAATGCTTTTAAGTGAATTGTGCACTAGTTTTGAATGTTGACAAGGAATTTTCCAAAGTAAATTATGTATGTGTTCATTTATGCCATTGTTCAGGATGACTACTTGCCATTTGTGTTGTCACATGACTTTACCAAATGCAATACTGGTATAAAAGGAGAAATTACAAATGACAGAATTATATCTCCTATGAGTCTTTTAAGTGCATTTCAAGTATTACAAGAAGACAATGAAGACATGAATTTGAAACTGTCTCAGATGCAAATGCGATGGTTTTAAGGGAATGTGTAATAATGGTAGGGGAGACTACTCGGATATTATTTAAAGAAAGTTGAGCGTGACAAAAAAGGGATGTAGAAACAAGTGCAGACCGCATCGTCCTCCAGAAGGTTCTAAGCTGGTCTGACAGCCATGCAGTTCCATAAGGAATGGCTCAAGGTTAGGTCAGAGCCAGATCCACACATGCTACTTACTGACCTTAGCTTTGCTACTTGACCTTGGGCCCCTTATTTAATCTCTGAAGACATCAGTTTTCTCAATAGTAAAATGAGGATATGTTCATGACCTCTGACAGAGTAGTTACAATGAGTAAATTAGAAAATGTGCATAAAATTCTTAGAGAGTACTTGGCATATAATGAGGACTCTATCAACCCAGCCTTATCTTTATTATTTCAGGTATGCTGTCAGTTGTTAAAGGGTATCCGTATTTCATTGGAAAAAATCTATTTGTAATATTTTTCTTTTCTTTTTTCCCTAGTGGGTATATAACAGCTTTAATTTAGAAATGCCCTGTCCCAAATTGGAATTCAAATCTTTTTTTTCAGGATAATATTTATTAGTATATGTCTTGTTTTGTTTTGATATGGGAATCGAACTCAGGACCTCACACTTGCCAGGCAGGCGCTGTGCCACTGAGGTAAAGACAGACAGAAAACAGTGAAAACTTTTAAGTAAATTGTGCCCTGGTTTTGAATGTTGATGAAAAATTTTCCAAGTATGTGATAATGTTACAACATAACCACATTGACTGTGGGAAACTAACACATGTACATACCTCATCCTGGTCATATTTACTTCCCCTTCCGCTTCCCTCCCTCCCATTTTCCCCCATTCCCCTTTCCTATCTCCACCCAGCCTCTCTCCCTATTTCCTATCACCTACCCCTTATTTTGCTATTTAAATAATTTATAGTTTGGAATTCTTATGTAAAAGAAACCATGCAATATTTAACCTTCTGTCTGATGTACTTCACTTAACATGATCTCAAAGTTCATCTATTAATGTACAAATGACTCATTTATCCTTCTCTATGGCAGAGTAATACTCCATTGTATATAAATACCACATTTTCTTTTCCCCGTCATCTGTGGATGGATGTGTAGGCCACTTACAAGATTTACCCATTATGAATTATGCTGCTATAAATAGAAGTATGCATGAATTACTGTAGTATGATGTCTTAACTCTTTCAGAAAGGTATCCAGAAAAAGCACAGCAGAGTCGAATGGAATTTCTACTTTTGACTTTTTGATTTCCATAGTGATTTTACCAGTTTATAGTTCCACAGTAATGTAGAGTGATTCACTCCATCACTCATAAACCCACTCCTTAGCTTCCAGGACATATTAGTTTCCTGTATTTTTGGTGATGGAGAACCAAAAGTGATGGAGAACAGCTCAGGTGTCCTCTGTCAGTCACATTTCCAGTCCGTTCTGAACTCATCTCCTAAGTCTGCAAGTACTGGGGAGTCCTTTACCATCCTAGTAGAAAGGCAGGGCCCCACTGGCTTCCCTCACACCCTGTCAGTGATGGGAGATGTCACTATCCATGCCCGAGGTTACCTTCAGGTAACAGGAAGCTGTGCTTCCATCCAGAAGGTTGGAAGCTGAAAGTTCCCAGTCACTGGGATGAAGTCTTTGAGCAAAAGGATGCAGAGCGTAGAATGTCAGCAAACTTGAACCCTCGTCCTTGGCCTTATACAGGTCTAAGCATCCCAGTTACTCAGTTTTGAGTTCTCAGAGCTAAGGTTCTTCCAGGTATTTTATAAAAAGTTTCTTTGACCAAATACATTTGAGGAAATTTGAGTTGAGTGATACCTTGACTAGAATTTCTTAGAGCATTTAGTATGCTAATGGGAGTTATGAGTGTTCAAGCTCTAGGTGGGGTGACCTAGAGCTAGATTTAGGTAACAGTGTCCCTCAAATGCATCTGACCTGAGCATTCACTGATTTTTTTGTTAGTTTGTTTGTGTTTTATTTGGATTTTGGATTTTGGGTACCCAGGGTCAAACTCATGACCTTGCACTTTCCAGGCAAGTGCTGTGTTACTGAGCTAACTCCCTGGCCTCAGCATTCACCCTTGCAGAGCACCCAGAGCTCTCAGTGCATTGCAGAGTGCTAGTTGGGATTGAATTGTCTTTCCCTAACTCCTCCAGTTTCCTCTCCCTTTTCTCTAATGGCTTTCTCTGGCCTTTGGCTGGACTTTGGTCGCTCTAATCTTTTTTTTTTTCTCTAGGCACAGGCTAACATCTCATTTGTGATTCCAGTAATCAGTTCTTCAAGGTCCCCCCAAGAGGTCAAGGAAGCTGATTCCTTTGTTAATCCCTGAATTTGGTTTGCTAACCTCACAAAAATTCCCAGGACTTGATGTCTGCATGCTAGACCCATAGAGCCCTTTTCAGCCCTGAACTTAACCCCCAACCTTGATCTATCCATTCACCATCCTCTGATAGTCATGCATCTCATTAAAACAATCTTCCTCTTGCCTACTGTTATCAGAGTTATATTGGTTTGTTTTTGAGGGGGTGAATAGATTGTAACATTTTACATCTTCTCAGATGGCTTTTTATTTAAAGGCCACTGTTTATTCTCAAATATAAATTACATTATCTTCAATAATTAAAACTGAACACTGATGAAATAATACACGAGAATATATTTATGTATTGTTTTTCTCCAAAATACCAAAGATGCAACTCTAAAATGTTTAGTTCTCTTTGATTTCCTGGCATAGTGGTCTTAAAATGCATTTTGATGCTAAAAGACACTAAGAATAACCAAATGGCATAAGAATAAACTACTAGAATTTCTATTTTTTTAAGTTAAAACAAGAAATTTGACTTTACTCATCTAATGTGCTGTTAATACTGATTAATATAGCCCTTTATTTTAGGTATTTTCCCCTTAACACTGAGACAAAATACCTAACACCCAAAGTTAAAGGAGAAATGTTTATTTGGCTCACAGTTTGTAGAGATTTTAATCCATAATTGGTTGGCTCCAAGGCAGGATGTCATATGGCAGAGGAGGACAGTTCATAATGGGCAGACCATAGCAAAGTAATAAGGGAGGGAAAGACAAGCCCCTTTCTGTCCCTTATATTGTATGCAGACTACCTGCCCTAGGCTAGGTGTAGAACTCACACCCTTAATCCTAGCCATAACTAAGCCAAACCAATCAGTGGACTGATTTACTAAGCACATATCCTTAATCCCAGCATCACACACTCTAGATTCAGCCATTTCTAAAAAAGCCCCATCTAAGTCTACATGAGGCTTTGCGGGGACATCAAGACATAAACCATAGCACTCTTCCTTGGCCTGTATACCATTTATGCTTGGACTCTGGTATAGTGGTACCTTGGTACTTGTTCTTTGGTTCAGGAGGTGAGATGAGCACTAAAAATGATGATGATAAAATAAATTGTTTTTGCTGGAAATGGTAGCAAGTCATGAGGCAATTGACCCCAACAAGTTTTAGCTTACATGTTGAGTACCAAAATACAATAGTACCAGGACAAAATTCTTGTGTCAAAATGTTTCCAGTATCAAATTTGCTGAGTTTCAAAACAATAGAGTACCAAGACATGACTATTTGAGGCCAGGCACTCAAGTATCAAGGCATAGAGAGGCAGAGAAGCTCCACATTTTAGAGGGCTTGACACTGCCATTCTTACTGGATGATTCGGTTACAGAATATTACAAATTTGCAATTTATGTGTGACTGACATTATAAATAGTGTGAACACAATCCTTCAAATAGTATCTTTATGACACTCTGCAATAATAAGGAAGTGACCATGCAAATTTTTTTTGTACAACACAGGCGTTTGCCACTTATGGAAACATAATTAAACATTTTTCTTTTAAAAGAACCAAAATGTTCCGCATTTGTTGACCTTTTCAGTTCTGACAAGCAGCTGTCAGAGTATGCCACTTTGCTGATAATTTTGAAAAAATAAATACTTAGTCTTTCCCTTCAGTATAAAGGTAATGCATTAACAATGGGTAAGAAAGGAAGTACATTTAGACAGAATGTGTGCCATGGAGAGACCATTTTTTGAGGAAAAAAGGATATTTGGAAATATTTTTATTATATGATTTTGTGACTGATAATGAGCAAGTGAGACACTTAAAAGTTTATATCTAAATGCTTGTAAAACCTAGGGCCAAAAATCTTCTACCTGCTCAAAAATCTTCCAAATGAATAGTTGCAGAGAATTTTGACCCATTTGTGAAAATACATATGTATAAAAAGTCAGCACCTTCTGATTAGTTATCAGAACAACTGACTGACATCAGAAGAGATGGAAATCTACCAGCTGAATTTTAACAAGTCTTCATTTAATTGGTTCATGAGACTGAAAAAAAAAAAAAAAAAAAAAAGAATAACTGCCCTGAGTAAGTCAACATGGCTCACAATGCATTTCTTTGCATCTCTGTGTCTAGATAAGGTATACTTTTCCATTATGACAGCAATTAAGGAAAAGAACTGAAATAAATGAATTCCCAGGCCTCAAAATCCCTTATCACTAAGTGCTAAACAAAGATTTTAAAAAACAATGAAGCTTATACCAACATATCACTCTTAACAATATTAATAATATTCTTGGAGCTAGTAAAATGTTTTATGTTACTTACTCATTGATAAAATAAAGTAAAAAACTAAGATGCTGTTTACCTTTATCTGACTTATTTTCTTATTTTCTATATGTTTGATAATTCAATATATATATATATGTATATAATCCTTATTATATATATAAAATATATATATATATTTTTATATATATATATAAAATCCTTATTGGTATCCTTATTGATATATATATATATATATTTGTAAAGTAAATGTGCATTGTAAATACAAGCTCCAAGTTCCAAGTTTCTTTTTTCTGGAGTATGCAAGCAAAATCATTTGAAGATCTCTGGCCATTAAAGTGTATAAATGCGAAGCTTCTTTATAAGTTAATCTTAGCTCTATTTCTCATTTTTATGTTATAAAACTGTCTTCTTTGTGCCAAGGGTTTGTTATTTAGACTGAGCTCATACATTTACAGAGCATACCACACCTCAGAATGGATGGAGCAAGTATGTTCAGTTTATTTCAGGGTAATGTCTTCTAGATCTTTCTAGAACCCTCTGAAGTGACTGTGAAGAATTGGGATGGTGCTGATAGATAAAGTATCTTCAGACAGATAGACAGCATTATCATGGCTGTGGCCATTAACACTATTAAGGAAGGTTTTTGTACAAATGTGAGCAGAATGACCACAGAGTTTGAGAACACTTTCCATAGTTAGTGTGCCTGCCCCGGACAAGCCTTTTCTCATCAGGTCTCCCATTCCCCATTCATTTCTTTGTTCTCATTTTGTTTCCATTCTATCTGTACCCATGTTTCTCTTTCCTCCCCCTTTCCTGTTTATTTTTATCTCCACCTCTTATCTCACTCTTCTCCTCTGTCACCTTCTGTTTTCCCAGGCTCTGGGGAGGAGGGGGAGCTTGAATAGGGTCAGGCCGTGTTTTTCAAACTGCTGGTTGTGACACATTAGTGAGTTAAGAAATCAATTTAGTGGGTCACAAAATCAATTTAAAGGGTCATGACCAGAATTTTGTTTTAAATGGAATAAAATAAAATCGAATGGAACAATGTCCATCAAACATAGTAAGGATAAAGACTTATTTGTGCTACTATATATGTGCATGGAGATGTACCTTAGATTTCACTGTAAAACAAAACTTGCCATGAGACATGCTTAGCTGGAAGCTACTATTCAGGAATAATGTCTTATGCATGCCAACAGTATTTTGACTTCAGCTTTGGGCACCCAAAACCATGCTAATGTCATCGTCCGTCTTTCTGAAGGTTTTATTCAAGTGATTTTTCAATTTCAACAATTTGGTTTCAACAGTTCTTTATTGACCAGTTAATAGGTAGCTGTAGGGTAGCTGATAAGTGGTTGGATACAGAGTAAAAGTGAGTAGATTCAAGTCCATGTCTTGTGAGGGCATGACTTCTGAGTCTCAGTTTTCTCACTTATGGACCAGATCAATGCTTTCTAACCTGTTCCTTCATTAAGGAACATATGGAAAATAAGTGCATTTTAAATCTTAAATGAAGGTCACCTCAGAGCCAAGGGGACCAGGCTCTGGGAATACTGCCTTCTCTGGGTATTTACCAGCTCCCCACTAGCTCAGAGGATTCATGTGGTGGCATAGCCATCACAGCATGCCACCATTCGCCACTTGGGAAGATGATCACAGCATATCATGCAGCCTTAGAAATCACTGTCCTTTGTAATTTTATGCATAGTTCTCCACGCTGGGCACATCCAAAGATGCAGATAACAAGAATGGTGCCCTTAAGGGGCTTACTATTGAGTGGCTGTGTTCACCACCTGTAGTTTGTAGGAGATACTGGGTGGTGTCAGGTAGGCCAGCTGTGGTCAACTTTACTTTGCTGCGTCCTTGCCTTGCCTGGAGCCCTGATACTTGAAAGTTTCTTTTCTCTCTGTGGGAGCTGAACACAGCCCTTAAACTCCCTTGCAATCTTGTTATTTTTTTAGTTGTAGACATAGACCTGAGGCAAGTTGAGATGAGAGGGACAGACTCCAATGGTTCTCCAAATGCCAAATCCTGCTGCATTCACCATGTGCACCGAAGGGAAAAAAAACTAATTACTACCTTTCTAAAGAGCTGAGCATGAGTGGATATGCCCTTGAAAGTGGCCAGCAGAAATGCTCCTTGCAAAGCATTGTCCCTACGCAGCCACCAGCAAATCTTTCTCTGAGAGCCTTTGCTGCCCTGAGGACCCCTGCCTCGGGCCATTAGCGAAGAGGCTGGTCATTATTAACTAGCTGGCATTGACTGATGACACCAAAGGGGTTTTTTTGGCCA
Organism: Hydrochoerus hydrochaeris; assembly: GCA_004027455.1. Taxonomy (NCBI): domain Eukaryota; kingdom Metazoa; phylum Chordata; class Mammalia; order Rodentia; family Hydrochaeridae; genus Hydrochoerus; species Hydrochoerus hydrochaeris. The sequence continues at coordinate 5,529 of PVLA01001474.1, read as the reverse complement.
CACATGGGCTGGTGGCAGGAACTTATTTGACCCCTAGAATTTGGAGTTTATTCTGCCATGAAAACAAAGAAATAAATTAGAGGAATGAACAGAAGCCCCTGTGGTTAGACACAGTTTAGCAGCCTTCACTGGCTGTCCCTCCAGGCCACCTCCACCAGAGAGTCCTGCCTCTCAGTCACTTGGTTACCACCCTAGGCTTGAAGTAACAGGATTCCTTCATTACTGTCTATAGCCTGGTGCCATGGAAAAAGATAGTTTCTACATTACATCTTGCATACTAGAAGAGACTCTGAAAGTCACTTGCATGTAAGGGAACCATTCCTTAAAATGTATTTATGCAATTGATTTTCTATGACACATAGGGGAATCTATCCACATAAAAAAATCAAATGTGTACTAATAAAAGATTTTCCACTTAAAAATAAATAAAAATCATTCTCGTAATATATTCTACATTTATTTACTTTGTCAGGTCATGTTTGACATTTCTCAAAAGTGAAAGACGTTTGTTATTAAGTGATGCCCTTTTGCCTGTCTTCATCTACTAGAGTAGCTGGCAAGCTTCAATCCAAATCTGCCCCACTGCCTGATTTTGTAAATAAAGTTTTATTGGAACCTGGTTACCTCAACACATTTATGCATGCTCTATGACTGCACCCCAATGGCAAGGTTGAAAAGTTTAGGTAGAGGCCATGTGACAGCTACAAAGTCTAAAATGTACACTATATTACCTTTGATAGAAAAGAGCATTGTTTCTCCTCCCCTAGTAAGTGTTAAACTCTGAGGCCAGGGAAGAAGAGGCGTGGGTACAGAAGCAGTTTATGGCAGAGTTCTGGACCTCAGGGAAGTTACATATTTATTGCAGAGAGAGCTATTAAACCTATACAGCAAAACTGCCAACAGTTTTCCATTTTCTGGGCAGCCACGCAGTCTTGGGTCCCTGCTGTGGGCCTGCCATCAGCTAGGAATCCCAGTGACTCATCTACCCAGGGAAATCTATGCAGCTTCAGAGCCCATGTCCTTCAGCTAGTCAACCTCACAGACAGCCTCTGGCCTGCGTGGTTCCGCAGTTGGTCTTGCAGCCCTCGTGGGACTTGCATGGGGTTTTGTACTTTATAAAATTCCAGGAACCATTGGTGTATTTAGATGCATCTGCACACTGATTTAGGGAAAAATGGAAGGAACTTATATGAAATGACCTTCTGGTGACCAGTTTTTAAAAAATCCCCAATGGAGCCTGGACCAAACTCATGAGATTAACTTCCCCCACACCCCTCAGCCTTTGGCTCCACGCCAAAGTACCAACGGCTCCCCAGTAATTAAACCATCTGGTAATTGTCTTCTAAGCAAGTCACTGCTTCTGTACATTTTTGCTTTGTAGAAAAAAGAGACCAAGTGACTCTGTCCTCTCCTCCATTCCCACTAAAATTTTCTAAATCCCATCACCACACAAAAGAAAAAATTTTTAAATCAAAATGAGAACAATAATTTAACGTGACAGGAGTATTGATATGGCTGCTCTCCCCTTGATGAACCCATCCAGGGGCTCAGTGCCTCCCCCTGATGCTAATTCATAAATCAGGAAATGCTATTACCCACTGGCCATAAAAACAGAGCCCACCCCCAACACAGAGGGTTCATTTCAGAAGCAGCAGTCCCATTTCCAGGGCTGAAATGAATTCAGAGAATCCACCTGGCCATCGAGAGAGAGGAGAAATGTCTTTTCTGTGATAAGTCATCAGTCCTTCCTTCCTTTGAATCCCTTTTCTACCTAGAAATATGTAGAATTAATAGTAGGGATGTTGGTCATTCCACAGAAATAATAACAGGGCTAACTAGACTGAGCAGGCCAAAGGGCAGGAGTAGGGTCTGTGAGAAGCCAGTAGGTTTCCTAAGAAACCTCTCCTATTGGGTGAAGTACAGCTCATGAATAAACAGCATAGAGATCCTCTAATGAGCGGCCCTCCTCTTGTGGCACCCAGCAAGGATAGGCAGGGAGCCAAGGGAGGGTGGGGTCAGATGGAACCTTTTCAGAGGGGACTGGGAGAGAGAAGAGAGGCCTTGCTGTATGTTTATGACTCACCAGTGTTGCTGAAAAGTTCATTTTAAACCCCAATGGATGTGTGTTAGGATGGGGAGGAGTCGTGAGAGACCTGAAAGTGAAGAAAGGAGAGAATGAGAATAAAAGGGAGCAAGGAAACTCTTCAGGGAGCGTGGTGCATTTTAGGGTCCCCCACTCATATTCATCTGAGCAACTGTGGGGACACGGCAGACAGTGTGCAGACTTGCATGGAGCTTACAGTCTGGAGGGGAGCTGGTACAGCTGATAAACATGTCAGAGAATAATGCCAAGAAAATTTCTTCTTTTGCTGTATGCAAATAAAGCGGAGTACATGGCAGGAACTGTAGTGAAGGCCGGAACAGTGTGTGTGTGTGTGTGTGTGTGTGTGTGTGTGTGTGTGTGTTTTGATGAGTAAACCCAGTAACTCACAAAGCTCTTGACGTGACCATTGGCACTGAATATCTGTGAGAATATTATAGACAGAGAAAATAGCAAGTCCAGAGGCCCCAAGGCTGGATACACTTGGTAAGTTCAAATAACAGAAAGATAAGCATCATGGAGGGAGAAAACAGGAGCAAATGGAAATATACTGACATGTAAGGGGAAAATTTTAGGGATCACTCAATGCCAGAGTGGTGCCAGAGAGGCCCCTTTGTCTGTTGCCTGGCTTGACATTTTATTCTTCAGTGCCAGAGACTGAACCCAGGGTCACACACGTTAGGCAAGTGCTCTACCACTAAGCTACACCCCTAGCACCACGTACTGGCCTTTCTTGGGCATCTTAGGCACTAGCACTCCTAGCACAGGGGACAGATCTTCTGTGACACAACAGTGACAGTAATGAAACCTAAAAGTGACATTGTGCTCATATTGCTTACCATTTCTCTAACAGAGTTCTGATTTGTTTTATCTTTTGCTGGGTTTATTTCCATACAATCACCAATTTTGAGTGCACAGTTATATAAAGATGTGATAGAATATTTCTGAATCTTGATTGTGATGGAAGTGACATGAATCTAGGCAAGTGATAGTAGACTGGCCATGAAGGTCAGTGGAACCATGCCACCTAGCAAGTACGAGGCTCTGGGTTCCAGTCCCAGCACCATGGGGGTGGAACAAATATTGCAAAGTATGTGGTTTAATTTGCTGGGAAAATGTGTGTTCATGACAAGTTATAAATAACCTAGATCTAAAACTGCATTTTATGACAGCATTGGTTTCATTATTTTCATATTATACTTTGGTTTCATAAGATGTAGCCATTGAAGGATGTTGGGTTAAGGTATAGGCAGCTTCTTCATGCTCTTTTTGCAACTGTGACTCTGTCATTACAGATTGAACAGCACTAATCTAAAAATCAAAAATACTCCTAAATCCAAAACTCTTGCTGTCAATATGAGGCCACAAGTGGAAACTTTGCTTCATGCACAAAATTATGAAAACTGCTGTATAATTTTCTCCAGCCTGTGTATATAAAGCATACATCAAACCTAAATCAATTTCAGGTTTAGACTTGAATCCTATCCCCATGATATCTCATTATACAACATTCCAAGATCTAAAAAGAAAAATCTAAAATCCACAAACATTTCTAGTCCTAAACACTGTGGATAAAGGATACCGAATTTGTATTTTAAAATAAAAAGTTTTAAATGCTCTTAAAAATAAAAATTTAAAAATACAGAAGGAAAGGGAATGTTAAAAATCACACCACAAATTGACCACTGGATACAAAAATTAGTAAACAATAGTTCGAGGAGAAACAGGATACTTGTTTTGATGTATTTACCTAGGGTGTTTTCCCTTTTTGTTGCTAACAAGTGTTCCATGATATGGGTGGACCCCTTCATCAGTTGGATGACATTTGGCTTGTTTTCAATTTGGGGTGACTTTCATGCAGATTATTATGTAAGCTTATGTTTTCTTTTCTCTTGGGTAAGCATTGTACACATTATATGGGCTGCATTTTACATTTTCATTACCTTTATTGTAGAATCCCACTTGTTTACCATCCCTGCCTACACTTGATATTGTCAAAATTCTTTTAAAGTCACAAAACCACTCATATAGGAATGTAGAGATATCACAAGGTGATTTTAATGTTGTATTTTCCTAATGACTCATGGTGTTAAACATCTTTTCATATATTTACCTTCCAATTATGTATCTTATTTGAACTAGTGTTTGTTCTAATCTTTTGACTTTTAAAAAAAAGGAAATTATTTTCTTTGTTAAGTTTTAAGAGTTATTTATATATTCTGTAAAAGCACCCTTTGTGAGATAGGTGATTTGCAAATATTTTTCCCATCTGTGGCCAGTTTAGGGCTTATCATATGGAATAGGAAATTGAGGCACAGAAAAGTTAAGCAACTTCCCCAAGATCACACAGTTTATCAGGAAAGAGGACTGACTGAGCCCCAACAGTCTGTGCTCTCAGCCACTGTGCTATGCCGCCCTGTGGACAATCACTGTGCCAAGGAAACACGAATGTGGGACATGGGCCTGCCCAGCTCTGAGTCATGCTGCTCCTGGGAGACATTCCCCCTCAGGAAGCCCCAGAGTGACCCCTGGGCTAGCTCCTGGGGGACACATCAGTGGAATCGCTAGGATCCCTAAGTCCTCACATACAGAGCTCTACGACAAAGCATTTCTCTGAAAGTGGAGGACACACCTCAACCACCTTTTAAGCTCCATAAAAACAATGCTCATTAATTAAATAGTTTACCCACACATGAAAACCACTTCTGAAAAAAAAGGGAGATTTCTTTTTCTAATAATAGTCTGGGTTTATTTTCGCCTCCTCTGCTTAATTTTTGTGGGGTTTTATTTGGCCGCCTGATTAAACATTTCTTCAAGTATTCAGAAAATCAGTTTGTCACACATTTCTGCAAGAACTGTGAAAGACAAAGGACTCTTGTCCCACTTGAAATTCCACAGGTAGGATTGGTAGGGACTAGTTGCCACTTAGAGGCCATTTGGTCCTTTAAGATCTGGAGTCTGGCTCTTCCTACTTGGTATCTTTGTAGGTAGCGGAAAGCTGGAGAATTCTTTCCATTTTGTAGACGGGCAAGAGCAAGCCAAAGTCTCCTGGCAAGTTGAGGCTGTGGAGAAAAACATGACCAAGTTCTCAACCAGGTCATGCCCAATGCTTTCCCCATCATACGTTCTCTCTTCTCCTTGCCTCCAAGTCTGAATTACCATGATGCTCCATAAATACCTAAGAGGAGAGTCTGTTCCTCACCAATAAATCTTTCTTTATATTCTACAACCAAGGAAAGAGGAACAGTTGAGAAGTACATTGCCGGAGTCCAGCTGCGGCAGGGCTAGGGTTTCCCAAAGGTGGTCAGGGAGTCGGCGATTGAGAGACAGAAAACACTGCACACCAGTCTGTGAGTGAATCTGAATCCGCTTTTATTTTTTAGAAGCTGGAATATATATTTGCCAACCCTGGCAGCAACCCCCAGCCC